>CM068374.1:348319602-348919602 GCA_034769895.1 Magicicada septendecula | reverse complement strand
TTTATTTCATTTGGTTGTATGGAATTATTTACTTCCTTCAATTGGTTTCATTTTCTTATTTGGTTTCGTTTTTCCCTTCTCCTTTTGTTTCTTTTTATTTGGTCAATCACTTGGGTTAGGTCATACCGTTGTTTGTCGTGTCATTGTCATTTTATTTTCATTATTTTAAACATTTTATTTTATACGAATTATTTTTTATATTGTTGATTCATCTTTTTTATCCCTGGTATTGGGGTGGCTTATTTGTGTTGTAACATATGCCTCTCCTTCAAAATTGATCATTTTGGTAAAACACTAGCATAGTTTTTTATGAAATTCTCAGTTATATATTATCTTTTCCTTTTCTTTCTTGTTTATTTCTTCCTTCTTATTTATATTCTTACTTGATTCATTCCATTTTATTTAGATCTGTTTTTTCCTATTTCCATTAGTGTGTTCTCCCTTTTATATAATTTTTTCTCTGACTTTTAGTAGCTGGTTCTTCCATTACTACTCATTTTTCTGAGACCAAAGGAACATCATCTCTGCTCAGTTAATTTGATTGCTGGACCTATTCTCAGTCAATCTTAAATACCTTTTTTGTCATCTTGTGACTTACATTATTTTTTGGGATTGTCCACTTAGTGGTTTTTTCGATCATTTTAGCCTTTTACTCATTCTTCCTTCCGCTCTACCTTTGCTATATACTGTTATTTACTCATACAGTTGATTATTTTTTATTTATTTAGTTGTTAATTTCATTATTTCTAACTTTTCATTAGTTTGTTTTTCTTTTCTTCTTGTGATCATTTTAATTATCTTATACATCTTTTTTCTTTTTCTTGGTTGATTACCATTATTCTGCTTTAGCCATTTGCTGTATATTTGCTTTATACACAATATTTTTTTTTCTTATACCAGTTCAGTTTTTTTTTTTCTTTAAGTACTCTGAATTCATTATAATTTTAGTTATTTGTCTTAGCAGTTCTTGCTTGATTTTATTTTTGTTTTATTTCGTTTTGTTTTAAATATTATTCTGAATAATTTTTGTAAGTTTGTTGTTCTTACTTTTTTAGGAATTTTTGTAGCTTATTCCTTATTTTACACATCTATTTTTTTTCTTTTTTACTTTATATGTTATTTATACATTATTGTAAGGTGATCTTACTTTGTAGGAATTTTTGTAACTTATTCCTTCATTTTATATTTTATATTATGCCTCATAGGTCATCGAAATATTGTTGTAAGCTGATCTTACATCTTTTGAATTTGGTAATTCTTTATTTGTTTATTATGGTTTGATACTCTTCTCATTCAATTTGTCTTGGTCGTTTAGTCATTTCTTGTCAATTATTCTTAAGTTTTTTCTTTCAATATCATTTAGGTTTTTTGTTTTGGTGATTATTAATTGGTTTAATTAATTTAATGCTCCTTCCTTTCCATTGGTTTGCTTGGTCATTACCTTGAAAATCAGTCCCTTTTCTCTATGTCCATCTTCACTTAGTTTACCCATGGTCCATCATTTCCTCTGCACTTGTGGTTCGGATAACCTTGGTGTGTAGAACTATATCTGTCCGTGTGAAATAGGTATCTTCTACCTTGTACCACAATTCTTCTAACATCATATGTTCCGTAGTATCATTGTCTACATCATTCACTATATTATGTTGTTTATTAATCAAAGAAGTTAATTGTACTCCCTCATTAATGTTATCATTGATTTTCTATTCTGCATTTCCAATTCTGGTGTACTCAAGTGTTTTAGAGACCTTCTTAATTTGTGACACACTATTTTGTTGAGAGTCCCTTCAATTTTGGGTATTTTCCATTTAGGTATTGGTTTTCTCCAGTTTCTTCTCGCTGGTTGGTAGTTCACCCCTTCTAGAATTTCTTTTAGAGTTCTCCTACACTCCATAAAATTTATTATTTTATTCTGGTCAGTAATTGGTAAATTAGACACGCTGATTAACCCATGCTTCATCATCTCCACTTCTCCTCTGGTATTGATTAGTTTTCTTTCATGCATTTTCTCAGTCTTCATTCCCATGGTTTGGACATTCTCTTTGTTTGTGTTATTTTTATTTTCAAGTATCAATACATTTGAGTCTTTTTTATTATCTATTTTTTTCATTGATACCTTCAGAAGTGCTGTCTAGTGTTTCATTCAATTGTTTGAAACCATTATCTATTGTCTCACTTACCCTTCTGAAACCACTATCTATTGTTTCACTTAATTTCCTAAAATTCTCATTAGTTTTCTCGTGGTTTTTGTTTATTTGTTCCGTCATCATCCTCATCATTTTCTCCAATTTCGTCTCTTCTTGTGCGGGTCCTGGCATTTTCTTCTGTTGCTTCACTTTGACATCCTTGACTATTTCTTTTTTTATTTGAGTTTTTGGTTGTTTCATTTTTTATTATTTGGTAATTCCTTGAACTCTTCTATTTGATTATGTACCTTCCTCCAATTACAAATATCTTCTCTGGGTAGTTCAAACATAACCCTTATCCATTCCCTTAATTCTGCGTTTCCGTTTGTATTGGTTTTTCTGGTTGTCTTATTGATTATCTCCATTGTTCATACTCCTCCTGTGTCATTTCCTCTGTCACTTGTGCGTGTACTCCCGTTCTTTCGTTTTTCATTTGTGTTTCATTATTGTACCATTTTTCCCAATCTTCTTCAGTCATTCTTTCCACATTGTTATCATCTTTTTCGTGGGCTGTCCCGGTAGTCTCTTCTTTATTATACTTGGTGTCTAACTTCCACATTTCATCATAAATATCTCTCAATGACATTTTGTCATTTGGCGTTCCCACTGCATTCGCACGACTCATCTGTGCTCGTTCGTGATCCGTGGTATTTTCTCAATGTACTCCATCTCCTTGGTGAACTTTTTAAATAACCCCGTCATCCATTCTGCGTAGGACCATTGTTTCTTTTGTTTGGGCATTTTCGTTTGTTGATGTAGCATATCTTTTTGAATCATTATTTTCGTCTTTTTATTTTTTCCATAATCGCCGCTAGTCATCTTTTCTAGCCTCACCAGTTGGTCGCGAATCTCTAACGAGGTGTATGACGTCTGTCTCGTTTAACCCTGGCGATGAATCCAATCTGTAACGCGTAATGTTGTCGTCTCTGTAATTAAGTATATGTTGTGTGTTCGCCTCACACTGGTGTCGTTACATCTATGTGTTGCGCTAACGATGTCTGTAGCAATTCTGCAATTACCAGTACAATGCGAGTGGAAACCTTACCTGTTTTTTCATAGGGTTTAATAATCCCGGGTGGCGCCAAATTGTTTACTCACAAACAATTAAAATTAATAAGTATTATGGTTTAGCGATTTTCGTTATGACGGCCTGGAGCATTCAAATTTGTTCCCGCCTTCTTTCAACCTACTTAATCGAGCAGGTAGTTTGTAGCATTGGCGGTGTGAGCGCTTGCCATCATTCTCGCAGATCTCTGCTATACAATACACAATTTATACAATACACTTCCCTATGAAATAAAAACAATGGTTACACTCTGTACTAGGTTCTTTAATTATTGTTTGGTAATTATTCAGGTTGACAATAAAATTATTCTTGGTTATTAACAATTTTGCACTGACAATTAATATGAGTCTACTCTCTCGAGGGTTTGGCGAATCGATTTTGAACAGATTTTACAGTATAATGGCGACTGAGTTGTTTGTTTTCAGTTATTATCATTCAAAATCTGGGTCCTTGTGATTACAAGAAAAATATTAATAATGATTACAATAAAAAGTACACTACCTTACATTATTTGTACTTAAATAATATAATGTGTAGCTACAATTTGTTCCTGCAGTGTAGTAAAGTGTGTTGCAAAAGTTCGCAATCTAATGCTAGGTTATTTCTTAGTTAATAAATTTTCAGTGTTTTTTATTTTACTTAATCTTTGAAAGAAATTATATTCAGTTTATAGTGAGAGTTCAGATAACTGTGAGAAATATTTAAAGTGAGTTTATTTCTGGAATTTGGGTAATTTAATGATACTTATCAATCAGTAGGCTGGAGTTAAACCGTTGTTCATGGTGAAATGGAATTTGTCATCAATTTTGAATGATTTGGGCTTCTGGCATCTTTTTAAAGTTAGTTGTAGTAATTTCTTCATTTAATTTTTATTTAATTTGGTCCTTGGCATCAGTTAAAGGTTATTGTTCATCGTCTGCTGCTTACTGGTTCTTCTTTTTGAATTTTGACTACTTTTTATACATTTTTAAATGAAAATTTAGATCATTCAATATTTGGCGTCTAATCTGGGTGAGCGTCACTTTGAGAGTACTATAAATTAACGGAAAATTCGTAACCAATGGTTGTTGTCATGGTTACGAATAAATTCTGATTGGTTAATCATGACTTATAACCATTGTTATCAATTTTGAATTATTATTCAACATTACTGTATATCTTCTGATTGCTTTTATTCTTCTGTCTTCGTTCCTATGTATTAAATATTATCTCACTACTGTTATTATTTCTTTTCAAAGATTGTTTTGATATCCCATAAGGTTGGGTTCTATAAAATATTAAGGTTTGTACAATTATGTCAATATTTGTTAATTACATTTCTCTTTTAATTTAAGTCCTTATTCTAACATTTTTCTTTTAATATGATTTACAAATCATCCTTGGCTAGTTATTTGCCTTGGATTTGTTAATTTCCTTGTTAATTTAATACAATTTGTAGTTATTTGTTTTTGACAGTTAGGCATTTCATAGGCCTAAGCAGCCATTGATTATATTTACTTATTTTATACAAATGGTATCTCATTTTACTTTAATGTGTTTTGTTTTGTTATTATATGTGGTTGGTTTATTTGTTGATGTGTTTTGGATATGAATTTATACTATTTGTAGGTTTCTATTATTTCCTACCTCATGGCTTGTTAATTATTTCCTAACTGATTTTCCAGTGTAATTGTATCTGTATTGATTCACCTTCTTATTTATCTATTTAGCCCTTGTTAACAATATGGCTATTACTTACTATTAAAACATAACATCTAGGCCTATGGTCTGTACAATTCCTTCAGCCATATCCTATTCATAAATTTAATTAAACAATTTTTTCACAGTTATTAGGTAATGTTTGTTTACAATTCATTTCATTCCTTATTATTTTTTGGGTGATAAACATCCTCACACCTTTTAAACTTATTCAATTAATTATCCCTTATAACTTGGGGTGTTTATTGATTTCATTTTTAATTTCTTATTTTTTAAATAATCTCTATCTTCAATCCATGGTAACACCAACTGTTTACCTTTCATGGGATTCTCCCTTTTAAATACTAGTGTATACAATTAAACTTAATTATATTAACAATACGATTCTTTTTAAATAATAATATCACCATCAATCTTCAGTGTTTATTACAGGTTACTTCTAATACTATCATTAACAACATTATTAATTATTAATATGGTTCACTATTAATCACTTAGAGTTTATTACAGATTATTAAGTGTTTATTAGTGGGTAATCCCTATAATTACTTTTTCTTTGTCACTTAGTTGATTTTATATTCTCACTACTCACTATCTCCCTCATTACAAATATTATTTATATTATTAATAAGTTTATGTCTTTATAGAGTTTTTTGTCACATCTAACTCTAATTCTTGGGTTAGTGTACTTTTGTTTTTCACATTACTTTATTGGGTTTTTCAAATCATTTACATTTATCTTTCAATCGATAAGAATAATTATCTTATACATTGGTTAGTTATTGGTTTCGTTTCCAATATTACTTTTGAGTGTACCATTTCTCCTTTTCATATTCTATATTATTTGTCTGTGTTTTCTCATATTTCCTTTACACTTGGTTTGTTTCATGTTCATTTTCCTTCTTCACTTTCATCTTATTTTGGTTTTCTCCTTCTCATTTGGTTTTATTTCATTTGGTTGTATGGAATTATTTACTTCCTTCAATTGGTTTCATTTTCTTATTTGGTTTCGTTTTTCCCTTCTCCTTTTGTTTCTTTTTATTTGGTCAATCACTTGGGTTAGGTCATACCGTTGTTTGTCGTGTCATTGTCATTTTATTTTCATTATTTTAAACATTTTATTTTATACGAATTATTTTTTATATTGTTGATTCATCTTTTTTATCCCTGGTATTGGGGTGGCTTATTTGTGTTGTAACATATGCCTCTCCTTCAAAATTGATCATTTTGGTAAAACACTAGCATAGTTTTTTATGAAATTCTCAGTTATATATTATCTTTTCCTTTTCTTTCTTGTTTATTTCTTCCTTCTTATTTATATTCTTACTTGATTCATTCCATTTTATTTAGATCTGTTTTTTCCTATTTCCATTAGTGTGTTCTCCCTTTTATATAATTTTTTCTCTAACTTTTAGTAGCTGGTTCTTCCATTACTACTCATTTTTCTGAGACCAAAGGAACATCATCTCTGCTCAGTTAATTTGATTGCTGGACCTATTCTCAGTCAATCTTAAATACCTTTTTTGTCATCTTGTGACTTACATTATTTTTTGGGATTGTCCACTTAGTGGTTTTTTCGATCATTTTAGCCTTTTACTCATTCTTCCTTCCGCTCTACCTTTGCTATATACTGTTATTTACTTATACAGTTGATTATTTTTTATTTATTTAGTTGTTAATTTCATTATTTCTAACTTTTCATTAGTTTGTTTTTCTTTTCTTCTTGTGATCATTTTAATTATCTTATACATCTTTTTTCTTTTTCTTGGTTGATTACCATTATTCTGCTTTAGCCATTTGCTGTATATTTGCTTTATACACAATATTTTTTTTTTCTTATACCAGTTCAGTTTTTTTTTTTTTCTTTAAGTACTCTGAATTCATTATAATTTTAGTTATTTGTCTTAGCACTTCTTGCTTGATCTTATTTTTGTTTTATTTCGTTTTGTTTTAAATATTATTCTGAATAATTTTTGTAAGTTTGTTGTTCTTACTTTTTTAGGAATTTTTGTAGCTTATTCCTTATTTTATACATATATTTTTTTTCTTTTTTACTTTATATGTTATTTATACATTATTGTCAGGTGATCTTACTTTGTAGGAATTTTTGTAACTTATTCCTTCATTTTATATTTTATATTATGCCTCATAGGTCATCGAAATATTGTTGTAAGCTGATCTTACATCTTTTGAATTTGGTAATTCTTTATTTGTTTATTATGGTTTGATACTCTTCTCATTCAATTTGTCTTGGTCGTTTAGTCATTTCTTGTCAATTATTCTTAAGTTTTTTCTTTCAATATCATTTAGGTTTTTTGTTTTGGTGATTATTAATTGGTTTAATTAATTTAATGCTCCTTCCTTTCCATTGGTTTGCTTGGTCATTACCTTGAAAATCAGTCCCTTTTCTCTGTGTTCATCTTCACTTAGTTTACCCATGGTCCATCATTTCCTCTGCACTTGTGGTTCGGATAACCTTGGTGTGTAGAACTATTTCTGTCCGTGTGAAATAGGTATCTTCTACCTTGTACCACAATTCTTCTAACATCATATGTTCCGTAGTATCATTGTCTACATCATTCACTATATTATGTTGTTTATTAATCAAAGAAGTTAATTGTACTCCCTCATTAATGTTATCACTGATTTTCTATTCTGCATTTCCAATTCTGGTGTACTCAAGTGTTTTAGAGACCTTCTTAATTTGTGACACACTATTTTGTTGAGAGTCCCTTCAATTTTGGGTATTTTCCATTTAGGTATTGCTTTTCTCCAGTTTCTTCTTGCTGGTTGGTAGTTCACCCCTTCTAGAATTTCTTTTAGAGTTCTCTTACACTCCATAAAATTTATTATTTTATTCTGGTCAGTAATTGGTAAATTAGACACGCTGATTAACCCATGCTTCATCATCTCCACTTCTCCTCTGGTATTGATTAGTTTTCTTTGATGCATTTTCTCAGTCTTCATTTCCATGGTTTGGACATTCTCTTTGTTTGTGTTATTTTTATTTTCAAGTATCAATACATTTGAGTCTTTTTTATTATCTATTTTTTCATTGATACCTTCAGAAGTGCTGTCTAGTGTTTCATTCAATTCTTAACTAAAAATGAACTTTTTTCATGTGAAAAACTTACTATTTTATCGGACGCGTTTCGGCTTAGTATCCGCCTTCTTCAGCTTTGGTAACAGACTGCCAGCATTTTGTAACGGTTGTGTGGAAGGTGAAGTGGGGGTGGTGTGTGGCGGAAGGGGATTGGCGCGGGGATTCAATTTATTGTTTGTTTTCTGTATAATTGTGTCAAAAAGTGCATGTGATTTATATTGTAATTGATCGTTGAGTACGTTGTTTGGTTGTGTTGTGTGGTGTCTATATATTTCATATTGTTCAGTTGTGTTGAGTTTTTGGCCTTTGGGTATGTAATGTAGAATTTCAAGATTAGTGTCTATGTTGGTGTAACTGTGGTTTTCTGTGTGTATGTGTGTGGCAAATGCAGAGTGTATATTGTTGTTGGTTAAAGCTTTTAAGTGTTCAGAATAACGGGATGAAAAAGATCTTCCCGTCTGGCCTATGTAGAAACTATTGCAGTCATTACAATTTAATTTGTAAACACCTGTTTTGTTATATTTGTCTATGTCTGTGTTTGTATTACTGATGTGTTTTTTGATGGTATTGGTTGTTCTGAATGCTATTTTGTATTTGTGTTTTCTGAATGTATTGGCGATTTTGTGTGTGTATGAGTTGTGGTATGTGAGTGTGATGTACTTATTGTGTTGTGTGTTGATGGTATTTAGTGTTTTGTTGTTTTTGTTTTTGATGCGTTTGTGTAGTATGTTTATTAAATTGGGGTTATAACCGTTTTTTATTGCTATGTATTTTATTGTGTTGAGTTCGTCGGTGTAATCTTGTTTATTTAAGGGTATTTTAGTTAGTCTATGGAGCATATGGTTGAAGGCCGCATATTTATGTTGTGTTGGGTGGTTTGATGTGTTGTGTATAACCATGTCGGTTGTGGTTGGTTTCCTGTATATTTTGTACGTGTGTGTATTGTTAGTTTTGTTAATTGTTAGGTCTAGAAAATTTATACTGTTGTTTTGTTCAGTTTCCAGTGTAAATTTTAATTTGTGGTGTATAGTGTTTATGTATTTGTGGAAGTTTTCACAACACAAGACAACACAAGATGTGAAAATGTAATACAACACACACAAGACAACATAGAAAAACTCAAATTGACAATACAACATCGACACAACAAAAAAATAACTAACCTTACAACACACACAATTGAATCAATCCCTGAACCGGCACACATATTCCACGCACGCGTAGTTAATACAACACACATTAATTTCACAAAAGATGAAATGAATTTATTAAACAAAGGACTGAAACATAATTTGAATACCAATACAACTAACATCAAAAATCACAATAAACACATACGCGACATCATCATAGACGCAGAAACGGCTGTACAAAACACGCAACTCAACGACCATGACCCGATACGTCACGACATAAAAAGGAAACTTCAAAACACACATACAAAACCAAAAATACACAACAATGAAATAAAAACACTCAATAGTGTAAAACACAAGTTACTCGAACACAACACAACAATCCTAAAAGCCGACAAAGGTAACATTAGCGTCATAATGGACAAACACCAATTAAACACTAAAATCGAAAGTTTCTTCAACGAAAATAATATAACGGAAATAAATAAAGACCCCACACTAAAATTTCATAAACAGATTAATAAATTTATAAACAACACCAAACATATAATCAAACCAGAAAACGCCAAATACCTTAAACAAATAAAACCTAACCCCCCTAAACTAAATGCATTACCAAAAATACATAAACCTAACATTCCAATCAGACCATTAATAAACAACACACAGGCCCCCTCCCACAAAATAGCAAAACAACTAGACAAAATAATCAGAGAAAACATAAAACTCAGCAACAGCACCTCTATCAAAAACAACATTGACCTAGTCAGGAAAACTGAACACATACACATCCCACATAACTCAACTCTGGCATCTTTTGATATAACCAATTTATACACTAATGTCCCCATCAAAGAAACCATACAAACACTAGAACAACTACTCAGACAAAACAACACACCTGAAACACACATACAAGAAATCATCACACTTACCAAAATAATAACTGAACAAAATTACTTTACATACAATAACAAAATATACACACAAACAGAAGGACTCCCGATGGGATCCCCCATATCAGGAATACTAGCAGAAATATATATACACAACATTGAACAGAACCACATAATAAACAACAACAAATACACTAACAAAATTATATACTGGCACAGGTATGTAGATGATATATTACTTTTATTCAAAGGCAACACAAGACAAGTTGAAAACTTCCACAAATACATAAACACTATACACCACAAATTAAAATTTACACTGGAAACTGAACAAAACAACAGTATAAATTTTCTAGACCTAACAATTAACAAAACTAACAATACACACACGTACAAAATATACAGGAAACCAACCACAACCGACATGGTTATACACAACACATCAAACCACCCAACACAACATAAATATGCGGCCTTCAACCATATGCTCCATAGACTAACTAAAATACCCTTAAATAAACAAGATTACACCGACGAACTCAACACAATAAAATACATAGCAATAAAAAACGGTTATAACCCCAATTTAATAAACATACTACACAAACGCATCAAAAACAAAAACAACAAAACACTAAATACCATCAACACACAACACAATAAGTACATCACACTCACATACCACAACTCATACACACACAAAATCGCCAATACATTCAGAAAACACAAATACAAAATAGCATTCAGAACAACCAATACCATCAAAAAACACATCAGTAATACAAACACAGACATAGACAAATATAACAAAACAGGTGTTTACAAATTAAATTGTAATGACTGCAATAGTTTCTACATAGGCCAGATGGGAAGATCTTTTTCATCCCGTTATTCTGAACACTTAAAAGCTTTAACCAACAACAATATACACTCTGCATTTGCCACACACATACACACAGAAAACCACAGTTACACCAACATAGACACTAATCTTGAAATTCTACATTACATACCCAAAGGCCAAAAACTCAACACAACTGAACAATATGAAATATATAGACACCACACAACACAACCAAACAACGTACTCAACGATCAATTACAATATAAATCACATGCACTTTTTGACACAATTATACAGAAAACAAACAATAAATTGAATCCCCGCGCCAATCCCCTTCCGCCACACACCACCCCCACTTCACCTTCCACACAACCGTTACAAAATGCTGGCAGTCTGTTACCAAAGCTGAAGAAGGCGGATACTAAGCCGAAACGCGTCCGATAAAATAGTAAGTTTTTCACATGAAAAAAGTTCATTTTTAGTTAAGTGTAGTGCTGTGAAAGAAGAGATGAATAATCAAGACAACTATTCATTCAATTGTTTGAAACCATTATCTATTGTCTCACTTACCCTTCTGAAACCACTATCTATTGTTTCACTTAATTTCCTAAAATTCTCATTAGTTTTCTCGTGGTTTTTGTTTATTTGTTCCGTCATCATCCTCATCATTTTCTCCAATTTCGTCTCTTCTTGTGCGGGTCCTGGCATTTTCTTCTGTTGCTTCACTTTGACATCCTTGACTATTTCTTTTTTTATTTGAGTTTTTGGTTGTTTCATTTTTTATTATTTGGTAATTCCTTGAACTCTTCTATTTGATTATGTACCTTCCTCCAATTACAAATATCTTCTCTGGGTAGTTCAAACATAACCCTTATCCATTCCCTTAATTCTGCGTTTTCCGTTTGTATTGGTTTTTCTGGTTGTCTTATTGATTATCTCCATTGTTCATACTCCTCCTGTGTCATTTCCTCTGTCACTTGTGCGTGTACTCCCGTTCTTTCGTTTTTCATTTGTGTTTCATTATTGTACCATTTTTCCCAATCTTCTTCAGTCATTCTTTCCACATTGTTATCACCTTTTTCGTGGGCTGTCCCGGTAGTCTCTTCTTTATTATACTTGGTGTCTAACTTCCACATTTCATCATAAATATCTCTCAATGACATTTTGTCATTTGGCGTTCCCACTGCATTCGCACGACTCATCTGTGCTCGTTCGTGATCCGTGGTATTTTCTCAATGTACTCCATCTCCTTGCTGAACTTTTTAAATAACCCCGTCATCCATTCTGCGTAGCACCATTGTTTCTGTTGTTTGGGCATTTTCGTTTGTTGATGTAGCATATCTTTTTGTATCATTATTTTCGTCTTTATTTTTTCCGTAATCGCCGCTAGTCATCTTTTCTAGCCTCACCAGTTGGTCGCGAATCTCTAACGAGGTGTATGACGTCTGTCTCGTTTAACCCCGGCGATGGATCCAATCTGTAACGCGTAATGTTGTCGTCTCTGTAATTAAGTATATGTTGTGTGTTCGCCTCACACTGGTGTCGTTACATCTATGTGTTGCGCTAACGATGTCTGTAGCAATTCTGCAATTACCAGTACAATGCGAGTGGAAACCTTACCTGTTTTTTCATAGGGGTTTAATAATCCCGGGTGGCGCCAATTTGTTTACTCACAAACAATTAAAATTAATAAGTATTATGGTTTAGCGATTTTCGTTATGACGGCCTGGAGCATTCAAATTTGTTCCCGCCTTCTTTCAACCTACTTAACCGAGCAGGTAGTTTGTAGCATTGGCGGTGTGAGCGCTTGCCATCATTCTCGCAGATCTCTGCTATACACTACACAATTTATACAATACACTTCCCTATGAAATAAAAACAATGGTTACACTCTGTACTAGGTTCTTTAATTATTGTTTGGTAATTATTCAGGTTGACAATAAAATTATTCTTGGTTATTAACAATTTTGTACTGACAATTAATATGAGTCTACTCTCTCGAGGGTTTGGCGAATCGATTTTGAACAGATTTTACAGTCTAATGGCGACTGAGTTGTTTGTTTTCAGTTATTATCATTCAAAATCTGGGTCCTTGTGATTACAAGAAAAATATTAATAATGATTACAATAAAAAGTACACTACCTTACATTATTTGTACTTAAATAATATAATGTGTAGCTACAATTTGTTCCTGCAGTGTAGTAAAGTGTGTTGCAAAAGTTCGCAATCTAATGCTAGGTTATTTCTTAGTTAATAAATTTTCAGTGTTTGTTTATTTTACTTAATCTTTGAAAGAAATTATATTCAGTTTATAGTGAGAGTTCAGATAACTGTGAGAAATATTTAAAGTGAGTTTATTTCTGGAATTTGGGTAATTTAATGATACTTATCAATCAGTAGGCTGGAGTTAAACCGTTGTTCATGGTGAAATGGAATTTGTCATCAATTTTGAATGATTTGGGCTTCTGGCATCTTTTTAAAGTTAGTTGTAGTAATTTCTTCATTTAATTTTTATTTAATTTGGTCCTTGGCATCAGTTAAAGGTTATTGTTCATCGTCTGCTGCTTACTGGTTCTTCTTTTTGAATTTTGACTACTTTTTATACATTTTTAAATGAAAATTTAGATCATTCAATATTTGGCGTCTAATCTGGGTGAGCGTCACTTTGAGAGTACTATAAATTAATGGAAAATTCGTAACCAATGGTTGTTGTCATGGTTACGAATAAATTCTGATTGGTTAATCATGACTTATAACCATTGTTATCAATTTTGAATTAATATTCAACATTACTGTATATCTTCTGATTGCTTTTATTCTTCTGTCTTCGTTCCTATGTATTAAATATTATCACTACTGTTATTATTTCTTTTCAAAGATTGTTTTGATATCCCATAAGGTTGGGTTCTATAAAATATTAAGGTTTGTACAATTATGTCAATATTTGTTAATTACATTTCTCTTTTAATTTAAGTCCTTATTCTAACATTTTTCTTTTAATATGATTTACCAATCATCCTTGGCTAGTTATTTGCCTTGGATTTGTTAATTTAATACAATTTGTAGTTATTTGTTTTTGACAGTTAGGCATTTCATAGGCCTAAGCAGCCATTGATTATATTTACTTATTTTATACAAATGGTATCTCATTTTACTTTAATGTGTTTTGTTTTGTTATTATATGTGGTTGGTTTATTTGTTGATGTGTTTTGGATATGAATTTATACTATTTGTAGGTTTCTATTATTTCCTACCTCATGGCTTGTTAATTATTTCCTAACTGATTTTCCAGTGTAATTGTATCTGTATTGATTCACCTTCTTATTTATCTATTTAGCCCTTGTTAACAATATGGCTATTACTTACTATTAAAACATAACATCTAGGCCTATGGTCTGTACAATTCCTTCAGCCATATCCTATTCATAAATTTAATTAAACAATTTTTTAACAGTTATTAGGTAATGTTTGTTTACAATTCATTTCATTCCTTATTATTTTTTGGGTGATAAACATCCTCACACCTTTTAAACTTATTCAATTAATTATCCCTTATAACTTGGGGTGTTTATTGATTTCATTTTTAATTTCTTATTTTTTAAATAATCTCTATCTTCAATCCATGGTAACACCAAATGTTTACCTTTCATGGGATTCTCCCTTTTAAATACTAGTGTATACAATTAAACTTAATTATATTAACAATACGATTCTTTTTAAATAATAATATCACCATCAATCTTCAGTGTTTATTACAGGTTATTATCTGTTTACTTCTAATACTATCATTAACAACATTATTAATTATTAATATGGTTCACTATTAATCACTTAGAGTTTATTACAGATTATTAAGTGTTTATTAGTGGGTAATCCCTATAATTACTTTTTCTTTGTCACTTAGTTGATTTTATATTCTCACTACTCACTATCTCCCTCATTACAAATATTATTTATATTATTAATAAGTTTATGTCTTTATAGAGTTTTTTGTCACATCTAACTCTAATTCTTGGGTTAGTGTACTTTTGTTTTTCACATTACTTTATTGGGTTTTATCAAATCATTTACATTTATCTTTCAATCGATAAGAATAATTATCTTATACATTGGTTAGTTATTGGTTTCGTTTCCAATATTACTTTTGAGTGTACCATTTCTCCTTTTCATATTCTATATTATTTGTCTGTGTTTTCTCATATTTCCTTTACACTTGGTTTGTTTCATGTTCATTTTCCTTCTTCACTTTCATCTTATTTTGGTTTTCTCCTTCTCATTTGGTTTTATTTCATTTGGTTGTATGGAATTATTTACTTCCTTCAATTGGTTTCATTTTCTTATTTGGTTTCGTTTTTCCCTTCTCCTTTTGTTTCTTTTTATTTGGTCAATCACTTGGGTTAGGTCATACCGTTGTTTGTCGTGTCATTGTCATTTTATTTTCATTATTTTAAACATTTTATTTTATACGAATTATTTTTTATATTGTTGATTCATCTTTTTTATCCCTGGTATTGGGGTGGCTTATTTGTGTTGTAACATATGCCTCTCCTTCAAAATTGATCATTTTGGTAAAACACTAGCATAGTTTTTTATGAAATTCTCAGTTATATATTATCTTTTCCTTTTCTTTCTTGTTTATTTCTTCCTTCTTATTTATATTCTTACTTGATTCATTCCATTTTATTTAGATCTGTTTTTTCCTATTTCCATTAGTGTGTTCTCCCTTTTATATAATTTTTTCTCTAACTTTTAGTAGCTGGTTCTTCCATTACTACTCATTTTTCTGAGACCAAAGGAACATCATCTCTGCTCAGTTAATTTGATTGCTGGACCTATTCTCAGTCAATCTTAAATACCTTTTTTGTCATCTTGTGACTTACATTATTTTTTGGGATTGTCCACTTAGTGGTTTTTTCGATCATTTTAGCCTTTTACTCATTCTTCCTTCCGCTCTACCTTTGCTATATACTGTTATTTACTTATACAGTTGATTATTTTTTATTTATTTAGTTGTTAATTTCATTATTTCTAACTTTTCATTAGTTTGTTTTTCTTTTCTTCTTGTGATCATTTTAATTATCTTATACATCTTTTTTCTTTTTCTTGGTTGATTACCATTATTCTGCTTTAGCCATTTGCTGTATATTTGCTTTATACACAATATTTTTTTTTTCTTATACCAGTTCAGTTTTTTTTTTTTTCTTTAAGTACTCTGAATTCATTATAATTTTAGTTATTTGTCTTAGCACTTCTTGCTTGATCTTATTTTTGTTTTATTTCGTTTTGTTTTAAATATTATTCTGAATAATTTTTGTAAGTTTGTTGTTCTTACTTTTTTAGGAATTTTTGTAGCTTATTCCTTATTTTATACATATATTTTTTTTTCTTTTTTACTTTATATGTTATTTATACATTATTGTCAGGTGATCTTACTTTGTAGGAATTTTTGTAACTTATTCCTTCATTTTATATTTTATATTATGCCTCATAGGTCATCGAAATATTGTTGTAAGCTGATCTTACATCTTTTGAATTTGGTAATTCTTTATTTGTTTATTATGGTTTGATACTCTTCTCATTCAATTTGTCTTGGTCGTTTAGTCATTTCTTGTCAATTATTCTTAAGTTTTTTCTTTCAATATCATTTAGGTTTTTTGTTTTGGTGATTATTAATTGGTTTAATTAATTTAATGCTCCTTCCTTTCCATTGGTTTGCTTGGTCATTACCTTGAAAATCAGTCCCTTTTCTCTGTGTTCATCTTCACTTAGTTTACCCATGGTCCATCATTTCCTCTGCACTTGTGGTTCGGATAACCTTGGTGTGTAGAACTATTTCTGTCCGTGTGAAATAGGTATCTTCTACCTTGTACCACAATTCTTCTAACATCATATGTTCCGTAGTATCATTGTCTACATCATTCACTATATTATGTTGTTTATTAATCAAAGAAGTTAATTGTACTCCCTCATTAATGTTATCACTGATTTTCTATTCTGCATTTCCAATTCTGGTGTACTCAAGTGTTTTAGAGACCTTCTTAATTTGTGACACACTATTTTGTTGAGAGTCCCTTCAATTTTGGGTATTTTCCATTTAGGTATTGCTTTTCTCCAGTTTCTTCTTGCTGGTTGGTAGTTCACCCCTTCTAGAATTTCTTTTAGAGTTCTCTTACACTCCATAAAATTTATTATTTTATTCTGGTCAGTAATTGGTAAATTAGACACGCTGATTAACCCATGCTTCATCATCTCCACTTCTCCTCTGGTATTGATTAGTTTTCTTTGATGCATTTTCTCAGTCTTCATTTCCATGGTTTGGACATTCTCTTTGTTTGTGTTATTTTTATTTTCAAGTATCAATACATTTGAGTCTTTTTTATTATCTATTTTTTCATTGATACCTTCAGAAGTGCTGTCTAGTGTTTCATTCAATTGTTTGAAACCATTATCTATTGTCTCACTTACCCTTCTGAAACCACTATCTATTGTTTCACTTAATTTCCTAAAATTCTCATTAGTTTTCTCGTGGTTTTTGTTTATTTGTTCCGTCATCATCCTCATCATTTTCTCCAATTTCGTCTCTTCTTGTGCGGGTCCTGGCATTTTCTTCTGTTGCTTCACTTTGACATCCTTGACTATTTCTTTTTTTATTTGAGTTTTTGGTTGTTTCATTTTTTATTATTTGGTAATTCCTTGAACTCTTCTATTTGATTATGTACCTTCCTCCAATTACAAATATCTTCTCTGGGTAGTTCAAACATAACCCTTATCCATTCCCTTAATTCTGCGTTTTCCGTTTGTATTGGTTTTTCTGGTTGTCTTATTGATTATCTCCATTGTTCATACTCCTCCTGTGTCATTTCCTCTGTCACTTGTGCGTGTACTCCCGTTCTTTCGTTTTTCATTTGTGTTTCATTATTGTACCATTTTTCCCAATCTTCTTCAGTCATTCTTTCCACATTGTTATCACCTTTTTCGTGGGCTGTCCCGGTAGTCTCTTCTTTATTATACTTGGTGTCTAACTTCCACATTTCATCATAAATATCTCTCAATGACATTTTGTCATTTGGCGTTCCCACTGCATTCGCACGACTCATCTGTGCTCGTTCGTGATCCGTGGTATTTTCTCAATGTACTCCATCTCCTTGCTGAACTTTTTAAATAACCCCGTCATCCATTCTGCGTAGCACCATTGTTTCTGTTGTTTGGGCATTTTCGTTTGTTGATGTAGCATATCTTTTTGTATCATTATTTTCGTCTTTATTTTTTCCGTAATCGCCGCTAGTCATCTTTTCTAGCCTCACCAGTTGGTCGCGAATCTCTAACGAGGTGTATGACGTCTGTCTCGTTTAACCCCGGCGATGGATCCAATCTGTAACGCGTAATGTTGTCGTCTCTGTAATTAAGTATATGTTGTGTGTTCGCCTCACACTGGTGTCGTTACATCTATGTGTTGCGCTAACGATGTCTGTAGCAATTCTGCAATTACCAGTACAATGCGAGTGGAAACCTTACCTGTTTTTTCATAGGGGTTTAATAATCCCGGGTGGCGCCAATTTGTTTACTCACAAACAATTAAAATTAATAAGTATTATGGTTTAGCGATTTTCGTTATGACGGCCTGGAGCATTCAAATTTGTTCCCGCCTTCTTTCAACCTACTTAATCGAGCAGGTAGTTTGTAGCATTGGCGGTGTGAGCGCTTGCCATCATTCTCGCAGATCTCTGCTATACAATACACAATTTATACAATACACTTCCCTATGAAATAAAAACAATGGTTACACTCTGTACTAGGTTCTTTAATTATTGTTTGGTAATTATTCAGGTTGACAATAAAATTATTCTTGGTTATTAACAATTTTGTACTGACAATTAATATGAGTCTACTCTCTCGAGGGTTTGGCGAATCGATTTTGAACAGATTTTACAGTCTAATGGCGACTGAGTTGTTTGTTTTCAGTTATTATCATTCAAAATCTGGGTCCTTGTGATTACAAGAAAAATATTAATAATGATTACAATAAAAAGTACACTACCTTACATTATTTGTACTTAAATAATATAATGTGTAGCTACAATTTGTTCCTGCAGTGTAGTAAAGTGTGTTGCAAAAGTTCGCAATCTAATGCTAGGTTATTTCTTAGTTAATAAATTTTCAGTGTTTGTTTATTTTACTTAATCTTTGAAAGAAATTATATTCAGTTTATAGTGAGAGTTCAGATAACTGTGAGAAATATTTAAAGTGAGTTTATTTCTGGAATTTGGGTAATTTAATGATACTTATCAATCAGTAGGCTGGAGTTAAACCGTTGTTCATGGTGAAATGGAATTTGTCATCAATTTTGAATGATTTGGGCTTCTGGCATCTTTTTAAAGTTAGTTGTAGTAATTTCTTCATTTAATTTTTATTTAATTTGGTCCTTGGCATCAGTTAAAGGTTATTGTTCATCGTCTGCTGCTTACTGGTTCTTCTTTTTGAATTTTGACTACTTTTTATACATTTTTAAATGAAAATTTAGATCATTCAATATTTGGCGTCTAATCTGGGTGAGCGTCACTTTGAGAGTACTATAAATTAATGGAAAATTCGTAACCAATGGTTGTTGTCATGGTTACGAATAAATTCTGATTGGTTAATCATGACTTATAACCATTGTTATCAATTTTGAATTAATATTCAACATTACTGTATATCTTCTGATTGCTTTTATTCTTCTGTCTTCGTTCCTATGTATTAAATATTATCACTACTGTTATTATTTCTTTTCAAAGATTGTTTTGATATCCCATAAGGTTGGGTTCTATAAAATATTAAGGTTTGTACAATTATGTCAATATTTGTTAATTACATTTCTCTTTTAATTTAAGTCCTTATTCTAACATTTTTCTTTTAATATGATTTACCAATCATCCTTGGCTAGTTATTTGCCTTGGATTTGTTAATTTAATACAATTTGTAGTTATTTGTTTTTGACAGTTAGGCATTTCATAGGCCTAAGCAGCCATTGATTATATTTACTTATTTTATACAAATGGTATCTCATTTTACTTTAATGTGTTTTGTTTTGTTATTATATGTGGTTGGTTTATTTGTTGATGTGTTTTGGATATGAATTTATACTATTTGTAGGTTTCTATTATTTCCTACCTCATGGCTTGTTAATTATTTCCTAACTGATTTTCCAGTGTAATTGTATCTGTATTGATTCACCTTCTTATTTATCTATTTAGCCCTTGTTAACAATATGGCTATTACTTACTATTAAAACATAACATCTAGGCCTATGGTCTGTACAATTCCTTCAGCCATATCCTATTCATAAATTTAATTAAACAATTTTTTAACAGTTATTAGGTAATGTTTGTTTACAATTCATTTCATTCCTTATTATTTTTTGGGTGATAAACATCCTCACACCTTTTAAACTTATTCAATTAATTATCCCTTATAACTTGGGGTGTTTATTGATTTCATTTTTAATTTCTTATTTTTTAAATAATCTCTATCTTCAATCCATGGTAACACCAAATGTTTACCTTTCATGGGATTCTCCCTTTTAAATACTAGTGTATACAATTAAACTTAATTATATTAACAATACGATTCTTTTTAAATAATAATATCACCATCAATCTTCAGTGTTTATTACAGGTTATTATCTGTTTACTTCTAATACTATCATTAACAACATTATTAATTATTAATATGGTTCACTATTAATCACTTAGAGTTTATTACAGATTATTAAGTGTTTATTAGTGGGTAATCCCTATAATTACTTTTTCTTTGTCACTTAGTTGATTTTATATTCTCACTACTCACTATCTCCCTCATTACAAATATTATTTATATTATTAATAAGTTTATGTCTTTATAGAGTTTTTTGTCACATCTAACTCTAATTCTTGGGTTAGTGTACTTTTGTTTTTCACATTACTTTATTGGGTTTTATCAAATCATTTACATTTATCTTTCAATCGATAAGAATAATTATCTTATACATTGGTTAGTTATTGGTTTCGTTTCCAATATTACTTTTGAGTGTACCATTTCTCCTTTTCATATTCTATATTATTTGTCTGTGTTTTCTCATATTTCCTTTACACTTGGTTTGTTTCATGTTCATTTTCCTTCTTCACTTTCATCTTATTTTGGTTTTCTCCTTCTCATTTGGTTTTATTTCATTTGGTTGTATGGAATTATTTACTTCCTTCAATTGGTTTCATTTTCTTATTTGGTTTCGTTTTTCCCTTCTCCTTTTGTTTCTTTTTATTTGGTCAATCACTTGGGTTAGGTCATACCGTTGTTTGTCGTGTCATTGTCATTTTATTTTCATTATTTTAAACATTTTATTTTATACGAATTATTTTTTATATTGTTGATTCATCTTTTTTATCCCTGGTATTGGGGTGGCTTATTTGTGTTGTAACATATGCCTCTCCTTCAAAATTGATCATTTTGGTAAAACACTAGCATAGTTTTTTATGAAATTCTCAGTTATATATTATCTTTTCCTTTTCTTTCTTGTTTATTTCTTCCTTCTTATTTATATTCTTACTTGATTCATTCCATTTTATTTAGATCTGTTTTTTCCTATTTCCATTAGTGTGTTCTCCCTTTTATATAATTTTTTCTCTAACTTTTAGTAGCTGGTTCTTCCATTACTACTCATTTTTCTGAGACCAAAGGAACATCATCTCTGCTCAGTTAATTTGATTGCTGACCTATTCTCAGTCAATCTTAAATACCTTTTTTGTCATCTTGTGACTTACATTATTTTTTGGGATTGTCCACTTAGTGGTTTTTTCGATCATTTTAGCCTTTTACTCATTCTTCCTTCCGCTCTACCTTTGCTATATACTGTTATTTACTTATACAGTTGATTATTTTTTATTTATTTAGTTGTTAATTTCATTATTTCTAACTTTTCATTAGTTTGTTTTTCTTTTCTTCTTGTGATCATTTTAATTATCTTAATTTCTTGGTTGATTACCATTATTCTGCTTTAGCCATTTGCTGTATATTTGCTTTATACACAATATTTTTTTTTTCTTATACCAGTTCAGTTTTTTTTTTTTTCTTTAAGTACTCTGAATTCATTATAATTTTAGTTATTTGTCTTAGCACTTCTTGCTTGATCTTATTTTTGTTTTATTTCGTTTTGTTTTAAATATTATTCTGAATAATTTTTGTAAGTTTGTTGTTCTTACTTTTTTAGGAATTTTTGTAGCTTATTCCTTATTTTACACATATATTTTTTTTTCTTTTTTACTTTATATGTTATTTATACATTATTGTCAGGTGATCTTACTTTGTAGGAATTTTTGTAACTTATTCCTTCATTTTATATTTTATATTATGCCTCATAGGTCATCGAAATATTGTTGTAAGCTGATCTTACATCTTTTGAATTTGGTAATTCTTTATTTGTTTATTATGGTTTGATACTCTTCTCATTCAATTTGTCTTGGTCGTTTAGTCATTTCTTGTCAATTATTCTTAAGTTTTTTCTTTCAATATCATTTAGGTTTTTTGTTTTGGTGATTATTAATTGGTTTAATTAATTTAATGCTCCTTCCTTTCCATTGGTTTGCTTGGTCATTACCTTGATAATCAGTCCCTTTTCTCTGTGTTCATCTTCACTTAGTTTACCCATGGTCCATCATTTCCTCTGCACTTGTGGTTCGGATAACCTTGGTGTGTAGAACTATTTCTGTCCGTGTGAAATAGGTAGCTTCTACCTTGTACCACAATTCTTCTAACATCATATGTTCCGTAGTATTATTGTCTACATCATTCACTATATTATGTTGTTTATTAATCAAAGAAGTTAATTGTACTCCCTCATTAATGTTATCACTGATTTTCTATTCTGCATTTCCAATTCTGGTGTACTCAAGTGTTTTAGAGACCTTCTTAATTTGTGACACACTATTTTGTTGAGAGTCCCTTCAATTTTGGGTATTTTCCATTTAGGTATTGCTTTTCTCCAGTTTCTTCTTGCTGGTTGGTAGTTCACCCCTTCTAGAATTTCTTTTAGAGTTCTCTTACACTCCATAAAATTTATTATTTTATTCTGGTCAGTAATTGGTAAATTAGACACGCTGATTAACCCATGCTTCATCATCTCCACTTCTCCTCTGGTATTGATTAGTTTTCTTTGATGCATTTTCTCAGTCTTCATTTCCATGGTTTGGACATTCTCTTTGTTTGTGTTATTTTTATTTTCAAGTATCAATACATTTGAGTCTTTTTTATTATCTATTTTTTCATTGATACCTTCAGAAGTGCTGTCTAGTGTTTCATTCAATTGTTTGAAACCATTATCTATTGTCTCACTTACCCTTCTGAAACCACTATCTATTGTTTCACTTAATTTCCTAAAATTCTCATTAGTTTTCTCGTGGTTTTTGTTTATTTGTTCCGTCATCATCCTCATCATTTTCTCCAATTTCGTCTCTTCTTGTGCGGGTCCTGGCATTTTCTTCTGTTGCTTCACTTTGACATCCTTGACTATTTCTTTTTTTATTTGAGTTTTTGGTTGTTTCATTTTTTATTATTTGGTAATTCCTTGAACTCTTCTATTTGATTATGTACCTTCCTCCAATTACAAATATCTTCTCTGGGTAGTTCAAACATAACCCTTATCCATTCCCTTAATTCTGCGTTTTCCGTTTGTATTGGTTTTTCTGGTTGTCTTATTGATTATCTCCATTGTTCATACTCCTCCTGTGTCATTTCTTCTGTCACTTGTGCGTGTACTCCTGTTCTTTCGTTTTTCATTTGTGTTTCATTATTGTACCATTTTTCCCAATCTTCTTCAGTCATTCTTTCCACATTGTTATCACCTTTTTCGTGGGCTGTCCCGGTAGTCACTTCTTTATTATACTTGGTGTCTAACTTCCACATTTCATCATAAATATCTCTCAATGACATTTTGTCATTTGGCGTTCCCACTGCATTCGCACGACTCATCTGTGCTCGTTCGTGATCCGTGGTATTTTCTCAATGTACTCCATCTCCTTGCTGAACTTTTTAAATAACCCCGTCATCCATTCTGCGTAGCACCATTGTTTCTGTTGTTTGGGCATTTTCGTTTGTTGATGTAGCATATCTTTTTGTATCATTATTTTCGTCTTTTTATTTTTTCCGTAATCGCCGCTAGTCATCTTTTCTAGCCTCACCAGTTGGTCGCGAATCTCTAACGAGGTGTATGACGTCTGTCTCGTTTAACCCCGGCGATGGATCCAATCTGTAACGCGTAATGTTGTCGTCTCTGTAATTAAGTATATGCTGTGTGTTCGCCTCACACTGGTGTCGTTACATCTATGTGTTGCGCTAACGATGTCTGTAGCAATTCTGCAATTACCAGTACAATGCGAGTGGAAACCTTACCTGTTTTTTCATAGGGGTTTAATAATCCCGGATGGCGCCAATTTGTTTACTCACAAACAATTAAAATTAATAAGTATTATGGTTTAGCGATTTTCGTTATGACGGCCTGGAGCATTCAAATTTGTTCCCGCCTTCTTTCAACCTACTTAATCGAGCAGGTAGTTTGTAGCATTGGCGGTGTGAGCGCTTGCCATCATTCTCGCAGATCTCTGCTATACAATACACAATTTATACAATACACTTCCCTATGAAATAAAAACAATGGTTACACTCTGTACTAGGTTCTTTAATTATTGTTTGGTAATTATTCAGGTTGACAATAAAATTATTCTTGGTTATTAACAATTTTGTACTGACAATTAATATGAGTCTACTCTCTCGAGGGTTTGGCGAATCGATTTTGAACAGATTTTACAGTCTAATGGCGACTGAGTTGTTTGTTTTCAGTTATTATCATTCAAAATCTGGGTCCTTGTGATTACAAGAAAAATATTAATAATGATTACAATAAAAAGTACACTACCTTACATTATTTGTACTTAAATAATATAATGTGTAGCTACAATTTGTTCCTGCAGTGTAGTAAAGTGTGTTGCAAAAGTTCGCAATCTAATGCTAGGTTATTTCTTAGTTAATAAATTTTCAGTGTTTGTTTATTTTACTTAATCTTTGAAAGAAATTATATTCAGTTTATAGTGAGAGTTCAGATAACTGTGAGAAATATTTAAAGTGAGTTTATTTCTGGAATTTGGGTAATTTAATGATACTTATCAATCAGTAGGCTGGAGTTAAACCGTTGTTCATGGTGAAATGGAATTTGTCATCAATTTTGAATGATTTGGGCTTCTGGCATCTTTTTCAAGTTAGTTGTAGTAATTTCTTCATTTAATTTTTATTTAATTTGGTCCTTGGCATCAGTTAAAGGTTATTGTTCATCGTCTCCTGCTTACTGGTTCTTCTTTTTGAATTTTGACTACTTTTTATACATTTTTAAATGAAAATTTAGATCATTCAATATTTGGCGTCTAATCTGGGTGAGCGTCACTTTGAGAGTACTATAAATTAATGGAAAATTCGTAACCAATGGTTGTTGTCATGGTTACGAATAAATTCTGATTGGTTAATCATGACTTATAACCATTGTTATCAATTTTGAATTATTATTCAACATTACTGTATATCTTCTGATTGCTTTTATTCTTCTGTCTTCGTTCCTATGTATTAAATATTATCACTACTGTTATTATTTCTTTTCAAAGATTGTTTTGATATCCCGTAAGGTTGGGTTCTATAAAATATTAAGGTTTGTACAATTATGTCAATATTTGTTAATTACATTTCTCTTTTAATTTAAGTCCTTATTCTAACATTTTTCTTTTAATATGATTTACCAATCATCCTTGGCTAGTTATTTGCCTTGGATTTGTTAATTTAATACAATTTGTAGTTATTTGTTTTTGACAGTTAGGCATTTCATAGGCCTAAGCAGCCATTGATTATATTTACTTATTTTATACAAATGGTATCTCATTTTACTTTAATGTGTTTTGTTTTGTTATTATATGTGGTTGGTTTATTTGTTGATGTGTTTTGGATATGAATTTATACTATTTGTAGGTTTCTATTATTTCCTACCTCATGGCTTGTTAATTATTTCCTAACTGATTTTCCAGTGTAATTGTATCTGTATTGATTCACCTTCTTATTTATCTATTTAGCCCTTGTTAACAATATGGCTATTACTTACTATTAAAACATAACATCTAGGCCTATGGTCTGTACAATTCCTTCAGCCATATCCTATTCATAAATTTAATTAAACAATTTTTTAACAGTTATTAGGTAATGTTTGATTACAATTCATTTCATTCCTTATTATTTTTTGGGTGATAAACATCCTCACACTTTTTTAACTTATTCAATTAATTATCCCTTATAACTTGGGGTGTTTATTGATTTCATTTTTAATTTCTTATTTTTTAAATAATCTCTATCTTCAATCCATGGTAATACCAACTGTTTACCTTTCATGGGATTCTCCCTTTTAAATACTAGTGTATTCAATTAAACTTAATTATATTAACAATACAATTCTTTTTAAATAATAATATCACCATCAATCTTCAGTGTTTATTACAGGTTATTATCTGTTTACTTCTAATACTATCATTAACAACATTATTAATTATTAATATGGTTCACTATTAATCATTTAGAGTTTATTACAGATTATTAAGTGTTTATTAGTGGGTAATCCCTATAATTACTTTTTCTTTGTCACTTAGTTGATTTTATATTCTCACTATCTCACTATCTCTCTCATTGCAAATATTATTTATATTATTAATAAGTTTATGTCTTTATAGAGGTTTTTGTCACATCTAACTCTAATTCTTGGGTTAGTGTACTTTTGTTTTTCATATTACTTTATTGGGTTTTTATCAAATCATTTACATTTATCTTTCAATCGATAAGAATAATTATCTTATACATTGGTTAGTTATTGGTTTCGTTTCCAATATTACTTTTGAGTGTACCATTTCTCCTTTTCATATTCTATATTATTTGTCTGTGTTTTCTCATATTTCCTTTACACTTGGTTTGTTTCACGTTCATTTTCCTTCTTCACTTTCATCTTATTTCGGTTTTCTCCTTCTCATTTGGTTTTATTTCATTTGGTTGTATGGAATTATTTACTTCCTTCAATTGGTTTCATTTTCTTATTTGGTTTCGTTTTTCCCTTCTCCTTTTGTTTCTTTTTATTTGGTCAATCACTTGGGTTAGGTCATGTCATCGTTTGTCATGTCATTGTCATTTTATTTTCATTATTTTAAACATTTTATTTTATACGAATTATTTTTTATATTGTTGATTCATCTTTTTTATCCCTGGTATTGGGGTGTTGGGGTGGCTTATTTGTGTTGTAACAATATTCATCAAATAAATTGATAGGCAAAAAGTGATAAGTGAAAGGATGATTATGTCAAAAGATGTGTATATAATGTATTTTCATTTATTATGTTAGGGTAATATTAGTGGAATGATAATATTCTACCACTACTGTATTACAGTATACAGATGTAGTGATATATCTTGGCACAATACTACTAATATTTATTTTTTATATTGGGTATTTACTGATTTCGTTTCCTTTATAATATTTGATTGTATCATTTCTCCTTTCCCTATTCTATACTATTTGTCTGTGTTTCATCATCTTGTTTCACTTTATTTCCTTCATAGTTGGTTTGTCCATTCTTATTTTCATTTTTCTTCTCCTTCACTTCCAGCTTGTTTCACTTTATTTTGGTTCTTATCTGGCCAATCTCTGGGGTTGGGTTAAAGTCATTTGTCTGTCAGTCTAGTCTGTAATTTTATTTAATAATCACTTTTGGTTTACTATTCTTCCTCCTTCTTTCTTAATTACATTTTATTTTTATTCTCTTCATTATTTATTTATTAAAATATATTACTTTTTAGCATTTCTTACATACTTATAGATATCAAATATGATCTGAATTTGGCAATGTTATAATATGAAGTAGGCCCTACATCGTTTTTTCACAATTACATTTACTTACATTATATTAATTATTTAACTATTAATTTGTTTACATTCAAATTTCGAACACCCTTTACCGACTCTGTAATTTGACATGAGTGAATTGGCATAGACGCCACTAGCCGCTAACAGACAGACTATGAGCATAGTATAATTTCATACCCAACTCTAGTGCCAATTGAGCTTCGACCTGCCGAGGAGGGAAATAAGAGGTCTACATATAGTACGTGTCCGTTAAACACCTGTTGTATTTTATGTAAATCATTAAATATATATTCATCAAATAAATTGATAGCAAAAAGTGATAAGTGAAAGGATGGTTATGTCAAAAGATGTGTATATAATGTATTTTCATTTATTATGTTAGGGTAATATTAGTGGAATGATAATATTCTACCACTACTGTATTACAGCATACAAATGTAGTGATATATCTTGGCACAATACTATGTAATAAATTTGGATAAAAGGCTCATTTCAAATAGAAGGGATAGCTGGTGTTATCAGACATAACAAATTTATATTATTTTTTAAGAATTTATTCCTATCAAACTGCAATAAGCATATTTTCAAACCTTTATAGATGTGTGTCATGGAATTTACAGATTGCACCAAAAGAAACAGTTGAAATATATCTTTTCAATTAAACAAAAATTGGTCTTGTAATATGATACGGTAATACAGCAGGAACTAATCAGTTAATTGCTATTACAAAATGCCTTATTACTTTTTCATGATGATCAGATTTTGCTATACGCCTGCATAAATAAAAATTATTAAATTGCTTAACTCCCAACACAAAGTATTTAAACTATTTAACATGAAAAGATCATGTCACATATTCTAGTAACAAGGTAAGTTTTTGGAATAGTGTTTTAGCTGATTTTATACACTAGGAGGACACTCAGCATTTAGTTTGTGTGTGTAACTCTGGTTAATCAAAGAGAATTATTTGTGTAAATTCAAATTTAGTAATACAAATCTACTACCATAAAGGCCTGGAATGCTATGCATTCAAGAATTTTAATTAACTTTATATGGGGAAATCTGGTTTACATACATTATTTCTGAAAATAATAATCCTGAAATGTAATCAGTACTTATATCAAGTTAAGTGCAATAATTAAATAGATTCTTCAACTTGCACGTTGCAAACTTCAGGTGCTAAGTCTTTACTTTATTTTTAATTTAACATCAATTTATGTTCGGCATCGTTAAAAAGAACATGTTATGGCCTCTGAGAAAGTACACAGTGACTGGAAGCTGGCTTAAATGAAGGTAAATATTTTATCTAATAATTAGTAACCCGTGTTAGAAAACATGTGCAATACATATTATAAAAAGAAGGATATTGTTTTTACTTCCATATTCCATAAGGAAATGGATGGCGAAAAAAATTGTGTTCCAGATAAGGGCTGATTCTGATTGTACTACCCTCAAAACATAAAGAAAAGTCATTTTGTGAAAGATATCTGTGTGTAGAATTTTGTCTATGACGAATGATAACTGCCGCAAATTCAAATAATTTTTTGCATATTGTAGAGGACTCAAGGTCTGTTGATTTTGGTGAAGATCGGTTAAGGAGAAGGGGTAGTTTACCTGCAACGTTTTATGTTTTAACAAGAGTAAAGTTCTTAATTTTGATAAATAAAATATCCTGAAAAGGTCATAATATTCCACTGTAGAAAGGTAGATGAAATATCTGTAAATGAAAAGGGGTAGGGGGAAGTTGAAGGGGGAGGGGATAATTTTCTATAAATGAAAATGATAGGTGAAGGGGAGGGGATAATTTTTTGTATGTGTACTACGTTATCAGCAACAATGAAGTAGTTTGTTGATAAAATTCCTTCCCAGGCTGTTTGACCATGGTCCAATGTTTTCTGCAAAACCAGACGTTTCGGAAGTGCCATCGACTGCCATCATCAGTGAAAATCAAGTGCGCAAACGTGAGGTGGTATATGTCAGTGACCACAATTCTGTGGTTAAGGCTGAAGATAGAAGTAGTTTCTGTAGAAATATTTCATTTCTAAAACGATTTTAAATATAAATCTTAAAACATGGAAGTATAGTTCTCCATACCGATATTTTAATTATTTGCATCAAGTAGTATTATTGTTTAATACATGTTCTATCCGGATCAAATTATGTGTATACAGTTCTGGAAAAATTAGACAGTCATAAAATTTTGTTTGTTTATTGTAAACTGTATTATGTTTGGAAGTATCCCAAAGTAAATTTAACATTAATCATGTCAATCAATGAGGTCAGTCCAGTTTTATAAGGCTAGGAGAATCCTTGAAATGTTTGGAGCATCATTAGGTCATGATGGATCTAATAATCAAACTTCAGTTTCTGTGAAAAACTGGCAGATTTGAGTAGTCACTTGATAAAGGATGGTATTGTAAAAGCAACAATTCTTTCAGAATTATTTTATAACCCTGTATTTAGATCATCAGCAGATTTAAACTTTTCTTATTCGTGTTAGGAATGTATCATGTACAACTGCTGGAAGTATGGAATACAAGGACTAATCAAACATTATATATTTTTATGTCACGTACACTTTACAAAACCTTTTAATCAGATGTTCAAAAGAGCAAGTTTGTAATTTCTTTTTTATAAGTCCCTTAGTAAGGGTTCTCAGCAACAGTTACTGGATGTCACAGTTTGTTTCTAGGATGTTTTACAAAGTACTTAAATTCTGTGTTTCTTTGACTTCCTGTTCTAAAATAATCTTTAAGGTTTTTTAAGGGATTCAAAGATAACTCTACTAGGAATAAATCTGCATCTGTGCTACAGATAAGTATGGATGGGTCTAATCCTAAATGGAAATTTTAAGAACAATTCAGAATACTGTGACTCTGGGAACACAAGTTGAAAAAATGTAAAAAAGGGCAAAGTAACTGTGGATAAACGCAGAACACTAGAAGTTTTTGAGTGTAATGAGTTGGTTTCACCTTTTCTTAATTCTTAGCCTCATATTATGAGTACAAATGTATGCCTACTTATAAGTAACTTTACTAACAAAAAGTCTTTTAAAAAAAGAGATGTGTGTCCATGTTAACAGCAAAGATGACTATTACTGAAGCTCTGAGAACTGTCATATGGTAATAGCATGACAATGGATCAGTTAGAATAATCAACAACTTATTAAGGCACACTGTAAGGAGGTATGCTTTAATCATATTGCACACATCATTCCAGAAGTCTGTTCTAAAAACAATTATAATCAAACTGCTGTTTTAACAGTACTAATAACGCAGCATGGCAAAATTTAAACCATTTTTATTGGTCTGAACGTTTGTTTCAAGCTGAGTATACCAAATATGTTTGTAAAAGGCTTATAATTTAAGATGTGAAGTATATGAAGCCATTACTAGTACCTGTTCATTAGACAACAAATAATAACTATAATTTCCATTAATTTTGTTAATGTTCTTTGCCATTCATTATTTAGTTATTTTTTTTACTTTCAGGAAAAGTTCTGATGAAATTTCTGTATGTGTTATTTTTGGTCTCTCTCTCTCTCTCTCTCTCTCTCTCTCTCTCTCTCTCTCTCTCTCTCTCTCTCTCTCTCTCTCTCTCTCTCTCTCTCTCTCTCCCCCCTCTCACTTTTATTTATTGAAAAAACATAAAAAACTGACACTCCTCCGTATGTGTCCACATTGCATAAAATTAAAAAAATTAATCCAAGAAATTAAAAAAAAAAACTTGTAAACTCTGAAAACATTTGTTCTAATACAGAATTCAAATTAAATAAAGAAAAAAAGGAATTGTGTGTGTGTTTTAATGGAGACATCTTCCCCCTTGCTCCTCAACCACTTTCAGAAAGTGAACAGACAGAACAATACCTGACCTGCAAATGGTCTTGCAACATACTTGTGATCTTGCAAAAGAAGATCAGTCCTCTGTGTGTTTTAATGATAATTAGTTAATCAATAAACATGTCATGGACAACAAAATCCAAGAATTTACAAATGAATAATGAAAACACAAAGATTAAAAACTAATAAGAAATCATTAAATAGACATAAAGAAACAAATTAGTAAAATTTATTAATGAATCAAAGGAATTCAGAAATTCAACTGATAATCACACATTAGTATATAGTGTTACTAATTTCACAATTCCACAAAATTTGTAATTATTGGATAGTGAACATTGGATTTCAATATAGTAAGCGTACACATATTAATGTAAAGCACGTTTCTTAAACTGAAAACAAATTCTTTTGAGTTAGTGTAACGTGTTGTGTTACTGTAAGACAGAGCAGTGCTGTTAGTGTACTAATTAAGATGCATTAAATGTATAAATAAAGCTAAATGGCCTAATGAGTTATTCTTAGATGACATCAGTAACTTCTTGGTAATGGTGTAAAAGCCTTCCCACAGTGGTTGCAGGTTCAGGCTGATTTCTTTCTTCTTTATCATGTTATAGAACTAAGCCTGGCAGCAGGTGTGAGCCCTGAAGAAATTGCAACCAGTCTTCATCTTTGTATTTGCCAAAATAAAGTTGTTCTGAGCCAGGTCATGTAAATTCAGGTTATTCCAAATTGCTCATTAGACTTTGTCTAAATTTTAAAGATATAAAGTGTTGATACAGATTTTAGGACCATAATTTAAAAACATTGTTTGCACATATGAGTAGGAAGCAGATGAATTAATATAATATGTTACCCAACAAGATACAGGAACAATTTCTTTATAGCAATGAAACTGTATTCAATGAAGATATTGGAATTAATGTTTCAGAAGGATCCTTCAAACAAGAAGTTTATTCCCAAGGTTCCTAGTGCATCTCTGCAACACAGTGCTGCAAATATACAGCCAAAACAGCAAGTGTTTAAATTTAGTTTATCGAAACATTAAAGTTAAAATGCAGTTTATTTAGAATGATGTTAAGTCTCTTTCAGAACTGTGTGTGTGTATAATCTCGTATATCTATTTTCTTCACAAGTAACTAATGGCTGGTTATGATTTGTAATCACGTTTTCTCATAATGTATGTTGTTAATGACCTTTTTTTAAGAGTATGAAAAGAAACAATAGATATCGGTATCTGAAAAAAGTGAATTTTATTGGTACATACTAAAGTATAGAGTCCCATTTGTTTCTATTCATTAACAAAGGTCCGTACTGTAATAATTTTGTGTGTAATATACAAGCATTCTTTAATATGTTTACGAGATTCTCCAATTTTATTTGCATTAATTCATACCGTAGTAACATTAAATTCCACTGTAACCCATTATTAATACTTAATCATTTGCGTGTTAACAGAAACTGCACATTGCTTTTTATTGCATTATGTTGAAAAAAGGATTTTAATGTACTTGTTTGGTTATAGGCCTACGTTAGATTATACTGTGTTCTAAATTGGAAGTAGGTTTTAATTCCGGTACTTCGAATAAATACAGCCTTTAATGTATATGCAGCCTTTTATCCATACAATAAATACAGCCTTTGAATGTACACTAACTAAGGAAATGTTTGTTAAGTCTAATTAATTTTAAAAATCTAAAAGGTTAAGTTAGATAATTAAACGTAGACACAACCTCCCAAAATCGTCTCTGTACCGTAATTATGTGCGATAAATGGAAACTAATTTCTGTACTTCCAATAAATACACCCTTTTAATAAAGTATGTACCAATAAACCCCAATAAAATGTGCACCAATAACGTAGCCTACTAGGTTATACGTTCTAAATTGGAAGTAGGTTTTAATTCCGGTACTTCGAATAAATACAGCCTTTTATCCATACAATAATTTAATGTACACTAACAAAGTAAATTTTATTTAAGTTACATTGTCGTACAAAACATCCATAACCTGGCATCAGTTACTTGTGAAGAAAACAGTTCTAATGCACATCGGACACCGAAGTAAAGTACAAACGCGGAGACGGAAATTTTGGGCCGCCCGCAGGATATAGTGAAAGACCCAGTAAGTTTTTTCACAAGTGAAAGAACATTAAATTATTAATTGTTAAAGTGCTGTGAAAGAAGTGATGATCATTCAAAATAATATAAAACATTTTATTTTAACGAAACTTAGGAAGTTCATATTTTACACGTCTGACTGATAGACGGCCATTTGCAGTGCTGACAAAATCATGCGTTGTCCAAGTTAAACAAAACATAATTGCTAATTTTGTTTATTAGTGAGTAAGATTTTGTTTTTAGATAACTGTAATGTGTTGTACTCTCTTTAAGCATTTCTGACCTTCCTAACAGCCTCAAAGAACCCGAGCCCTGAGAAAAAAATTTTGTATTATAAATAATTGAACCTTTCGAAAAAATCGAATTTAACCCTAGAGTTGATACGAATATTGTTGAGGTCGACCCATGACCAACTTATTTAACATTAAATAAATTGACGGATAATAAAGACCATTAATTACAGTCAAAGGAGTTGTTATTTGAGAATTAAGAATAGATTAAGGGATTTTTTTACAGGAAATAGTGGTGTGTGGGAGAATACGCGGGTAAAACAAGCTTCGTAAACAACGAGCAGGACAACCAACCTATAAGGGGCCTGGTTACGTCAGAATCGATCGCCACCGTAGTAAAAACTGCGGAAAATATTCAAATAAATCTCGTAATAGGATCAACTACCATTGATTTTACACAACTCTACATAATAATGATAATAACAACTGAACAGCGACAATTTAAAAGTAAAAGGGAGCCGAGCATAATAAGTATAATAAATACATCAAATAAATTAAAGATCTTTATTATTAAAACGGGTGAACTCAATAAACTCAAAACTATAAATTCTCTCATCTCTAGTTTTCGTATAAGAAAACGTCAGACTACAATACCGTATCCAGAATACATACGCGTATCTCATTATTCTATGGGACTTTCTGCTGGATTTCTTTTGTTTTTTCTTTGGTAACATTGACAAGTGGTACTTTTTAAATCAATTTTTACTTCTTTTTTATTTTTATTGAATTGTTTTAGTGAACATAGTTTTTTTATGTTTATTCCACTTCTGTATATATCCATGTCTTATGTCTAATGTTGTAAGTGGCATATTTAAAATATCTCATTTTTTGAATGACATTTATCACACAAAAACTATGTTTAATTGCAGTACTAAACTAAGCTTTATTGATCTTGTGTTCTGCTTCTAATAAATATCAATAGTTGATTAACCCAATAAGTTCCTTCAAACATTTTGAAATATCTTTATAGCAATGAAACTGTATTCAATGAAGATATTGGAATTAATGTTTCAGAAGGATCCTTCAAACAAGAAGTTTATTCCCAAGGTTCCTAGTGCATCTCTGCAACACAGTGCTGGAAATATACAGCCAAAACAGCAAGTGTTTAAATTTAGTTTATCGAAACATTAAAGTTAAAATGCAGTTTATTTAGAATGATGTTAAGTCTCTTTCAGAACTGTGTGTGTGTATAATTATAATAGTTCTGATGTTAATAGTGTTAAACATTTCAATAAAGTTGTCCTCATTTCTTTATGGCAATGAAGTTATTTTAATAATGTGGAATCTTTACTGTAGTATTTTAAAGTGGTAAGATGTACTGTTTAGTGTACAAACATACACATGCATGTATATGCAGAATATAAAATATGTCTAAAGCAGATAAAATGATATTAATTAACTCCACTAATATTAAAATTCCACTAATTAAGTGATGCAATGATACGTCAACCATTCAAATCAAACAATGTAAACCATAAACAATAAAACATAGAAGTGATTAATGCAATAGAATTCAAGAGGCCATAGTCGAAACCTATTTTTGAAACTCATAAAATTTCATTGGAGGGATGCAATGAGCTGAACAACCATAATTTCATTTTTATGTATGAACATAACTTTCAATAGCTTAAGCAGTCATACACAATTTATAGACCACAGTTCTTAAAATCTATGGAAAATCTAAAGAAAATTGTAAAATTATAAATAATTTTATTTTTCCAAATTTTCTTATCAATTGTACTCACCAAATCATTATTAACCACAGATGCTCCACTCACTCTGTGCTTTGTTACACACTTCTTGCATTCTTTTCAAACTGTCTTGTGTATTTTCCAGCCATTCCTGTATGTGCTCATTTCTACCACAGACTTCACAAGTTTGCCAGTTAAGTTGAGTCAGTGCCGTGCTTTGCATTACGAAAACAAGTAGTCAGTGCGATTTGTAATACATTTAAATATATCAATTCTATAACACAAAACTTAAAAGCAATCTTTTTCTTTTGTAATCACAACCGTTGCAAATTAATGTGATGGGACAACTCAGCACACATGCACAAATCATCATCTGCAACGTCCGATGACCACTTTTGGAAAAGAACTTAACTTTTCAAAAATGCTCATAAGTAGTTTTCCAAGAAGAGACATGTCAGTAGACAGTCATATAATGAATATTCTTGATTTGTTTCTGGATGTGTGAAAAGCAGATAGAAAGTTTTAAGCACAGGCAAAGTTGTGTGTCCTGCACCACTTACTCTGCAAAGGGATGCCAAGACTCAGCCTGAAAGGCCAGATACAGTCGTAGAGTTTGTAGGGTGGGGGCACTACCACTGTTTTAATTGTTTAAGTGGTTTGATGCACATGTGTTATTTAACACAGTAGAAGTTTTACAGTATACTTCTTATTGTGTATAATAGAAGTATTTACATTTGGCAATTTATTGGAGAAATTTATTCCACATGAATCAAAGGAAAAAGAAACAATTGAGTTTTAACACAGAAGTGGCAGATTATGTGTGCTTCAGCATCTTTTCAAGCCTAAAAACATTTCATATCATGTATCAGAATCTGTTTAAGGTGGTATAATGCAGTCTGTAACTGTCAGTCTGATCCCAGTTGTTTTATCTACTACACTTATTAAATATGTCAGGAATGCATTTTGTCATCGATTAAGTGAGTTGATGTGTGTGTGTGTGTGTGTGTGTGTGTGTGTGTGTGTGTGTGTGTTACACCTAGTGGTTACTTATGCTCTTATGAGTATTTCTTATAAATTTCAAATTTTGTTATTGATTAGGGGGATTTCATATGTTATAGACTCAACAATTTAACTAGTTGTAATGTTAATTATTTAAACAAATTGTTTTTTAGAACAAGTTAAAAATCTAAAAAAAGTTTAGTAAAATGTAGGGTTTAGACTGTCATATCTACATTTTGGTTATTTTAAAACCTGAAATCATCAATTTTGTCACAAAAATAAATATGCAGATACAAAATTTGAATTTGGTATCATTAATATGATTTTATATTAAAATTTAGGCTAAATCTTTTAGACGTCATAACTTGAAAAAAAAATTTCCTGTCACTTTGTTTGTATGAATGTTTTTTTTTCATTTCACCTGTAGACCATGTCCTGAAAGTCTTTCCATTACTTTCAGACGTATGGTGATATTTCATGGTGATATATATTAAAATTAAAATTCAAATGTACTGTTCCTTAACAATTTTTTTACTTTCCAATACTCCCGATATATTCTTGGATTTCGTTGTCCATGACGTGTCCGATACTTAACTAAATATAATTGTATATGAAATGTGTATGTGTACATTCATAAAGGAAATCAATGCAATATGTATTTGTTTGTTTGTTTGTTAAGTCTAGATAAATACAAAGGATTTTTCAAGAATAAAATTTTGTGTTGTATGACAATTATGCCAATTCATGAAGACTGATAAGTGTTAACATAAATTCTTGATAGAGTTTAAAGTGTAGGTACTGGTATTTTTCATTTGTATAAAAAGTTCATTCTAATGCCTTTGTTTGATGCACATTTTATTAGTGTCACGCTATTAATGTCTGAGAATTCATAACCATGTACTGGTAAATTAGATTTCTAAATGTTTGGTTTGTGTAAGCATTTATATGTTTAAATTTATATTTGTTAAGTGTTTAAGGTAGTGAGTGCTTTTTTAAATTTTGTGTGGCATATATAAAAATTGTTCAGTCGTTCCATTAAATTTTGTAAAATTTTATTTTATTGCAAATAAATAAGTTTACAAGGAAAAGAATAGTGGATGAGGAAAGTTATAAACCAACCAAAAAACCAAAGAAAGAACCATAGCAAACAAAATGATCAAGAAGAAAGTAAGAAAAATAACTATTTAAAAAAGTATAAAAGGTGAGATGAGTCAAGGAAGAAATGAAAAGGAATAAAAATGTTAATTGTACCAATAAATAGCAACGCTTCAAGTATTGTCAAATGATATCAACAGGAAGAGGTGAGAAATAAATATGACTTGATCTGAGTATTAATGAAATAAGAAATTAAAAATTCCCTTCAAATATTATTAAGATTATTGTTATTATTAGTCACAAGATGACTGCATCGAAGAATTATTAATTAAGAGTGACTGTTGAATAGGTCCAGCAATCATTTAACTGAGCAGAGATGACGTTCCTCTGACCTCAGAAAAAGTGTAGTTTTAACGACGGAGTTAGGTTAGCCAATAGTGCCCATCTGAATCGATTTCAGCTACAGAATAGGGATAGTTAGGGAAAATATAATTTACAGGGAATAATTTATAATGAAAAATCAATAAGCCAGCTCATAAAAGGAAACAATAATAAAGAAGAGATTCAGAAATAAATATGAAGTAAAAGTAAAGTTTGAACTTGAAAATTAACATGAAGCAGGAGAAACAAGAAGGAGAAGATACAATACAATTGATAACTTCACTAAAACTTAGAATCACGTTTTATAATAAAATAATCAATTTTGGTGGAAGGGCATTATATAACATTGCAGAACTCAGACCCTATAAGGGATCCACAAATATAATATAACTGTAAGAAAAGTAAACTAATTTAAAGCATAATGATCAATAAATATACAAAGGTAATGAGAGAATAAAAAGAAAAACAGTAGACAAAGATAATAAATGAGTGAATAGACTAGACTGACAGACAAATGACTGTGACCCAACCTCAGTGATTGGCCAGATAAAGGCTATAAAATAAAAAGTAAACTAATAAAAAACCTAACTAATATTTCATTTTTTGTAACATGTATTACCCAAGTTATTTAAAAGAAAGTACACCACCAGTAATAAACATGTAAACCCATTGTTATTATATTATGATGATAAAAATACTACCAAGAAAGGGTAGAACAGAATCGAATTGTAAAGACTAGATGAAGGAATTAAAGGGACTAATGTCAATAGCCCAAAAAACTAACTTTACACAAAGTAGCAGTACTAACTTTGTGAGTTATAATATTAAGTATTTTAAAATAACCTTACTAATATAAAAAACAAACATGAGGTTTTAAAAAACTGACTTTAAAATTAGATTTGTCAAAACTAATTTAAACCAAGAGTGGGAGGTACGTAGGAAGTGTTAATGATAACCAGTTAACCAAACTAATATATGATAGCAACAGTGATTGTAAAACTTAAAGAATTTGAAGATGAATCACTACTGTGAATTTAAACAGAGTGTATTACAGATGTGACTGTAATTTAATAAAAACTTAACCAGTGTAATCAGTGAAGGTGATAGATAGGGTAGGGATGAATTAATATAAACAATTAATTGTATTAATAAAAGAAAAGAACAGTGGTAATAAACAATAAATAGTGTGTAGAACCTATGGTATAAGGATTATGTTAGACGATTATTAAAAGATAAGTTTTATTAGAAAATAAGATCAATTTAAAAACAATATTGTTAGATTTAATTCAAGGAATTCTTTTGTTCAATTAAGAAATAAGGTTAAATGTTCATACAAATGGTAGACAACAAAGTTAGTATGTCAACCAATTTTATTGTGTTAATAACTAAGAAACAAATTACTTAGGATTTAAATAATAGGAAAACATCCTATGTTACAAAATAGTCACAAGGATGGTGATCACAATATTGTAAATGGTGTCAAGACACCATGCACTAAAGTTGTTGTTAGTTTATCTTAAAGAGTTGTATTTTAAAAGAAGGAATGGGGCTGGATCATGAGAAGACCATAAACCATTTTAATGTTATATGTTACCATAGAAAAGTTAAGTGATAAAAAGTTTGTATAAGAAATATTAGAAAATACAGACAAGCAATTGTATAAGTTTAATAATCACAATAGTACTCACCATTGTAATAAGATAGGAAAAAAGGATGTTAGGAAAGGAATGATTTTTTTTTTTTAATTATAATAACATTTATTTATTGTAAAATGTCTACTTTTGTCATTCAAAAGTAGACACTATAACTAAGCAATGGCAAGCAGAACTTATGAAAGTAATAGGTAATGTTTAAATTGTGTAAACTAAGAAATTCCAGACATTTATAGCTTAGGCCTATAAAATGCCTATCTGTCAAAATTCAGAAAAAGCAATTTATAAGCAATTAACCATTGTATTTAAAAAATAAGACGAAGTGACTTGTTAATCTCAATTATCTAACTATAAGAGTATGTCAGAAATAGAGTAAACCAAAAAAATAAGTGAAATATGTAATAAAAGAACATTAGTAAATTAGTCAAAACGTTAATACATGACCAAGCCCAGCATTATGGGATATCAAATTAATCTTTGAAAGAAAATAAAGACATTGATGTTAATATCTCACACATTGGTAATAACACCAATGAATTATAGCAATTATAAAATATTAGGTCAATTTGGTACAAAAACCCAAGCTTTCATAACAATGTAAACAAAATTCTTAACCAATCAGAAGCAGGGAATAATGCTTGGGATTGAGAAAACCGTTAAAATTTTTAGTTAGTCAATTATTAACGCTCGAGGTATGCAGATGCCAAACTGAATCTGCTCTAACTAAAAAATAATAAGAGGGAATGTACTCAAAATGAACAAATATGAATAGTAGAAGTTGAATCTGGATCCATGATGAACCAATAAATCAAAAATTAAAATTAAAAAACATTGATTAAATAAAATAGAAAAAAGAAAAAAAAGAAAACCCGAATGATGAAGAACTAAATACTATAATCAACAATATTTTGAAGAATTACCTGGGACTAATCAGAAGAAACAACAAGATTTTGTTGAGTATAAATTAATTTTATATAATTGTGAATAAAATTAATTAACTTTTCCACAACACAATAACTCTCACTCCGAACTTGGTATAATAAATTCTTTCAAGGATTAGTTGAAAATATATATTAAAACTGTATGTGAACTGTAACTTAACCTCTATGCGACGCCTAAAAGTCGACACACATTTTAGACAATAAGAACCGAGTTGTAAGTAAACCTGTATAGTATTGAATTAACATTGATGTAAGGTTGTGTACTTTCATAAACATCTTGTTTATTTTGCTGTAATCCAAAGAACTTATTCATTTTTATGAACAAAACACTGTAACATTAACCAGAACGCTTGAAGACACGCCATGACCACCTTCTGAGTAAATAAATTTTAATAGCCGGAGCAAACATTTTTATAATAACAAATATTTTGTACTTAATTTATAAATAATCAGCGAAGCTGGACGCTAATAAATTAGTACTGAACACTAATAATCGTTCCTTGTTTTATTTGATATATGTCTTAATAATTGTGTACTTTAGCAGTGAAGAAAATTTTTTACCAGAATTATAGGTTGGCAACACTTCAGAATCCAATCGAGATTTGAATTCGCGCCAGTCCGTTTGGGTAAGTTTAAATTATTATCGAGGGAAAAGAAAACGACGCAGGAAGAACCTTTTAATTGTTTTTAGGAAAACAATTTGGCACCTATCAGGGAAGTAAGGTACATTAATATAAGGACAGGTAAGGAGAAGAACGATACACATTCGGTACTGGTTATTAGTGTGTTATCGATCGTCATCGTTAGCGATAGAAAGAAGAAAACATACAACTTCGTTTAGTTATAAATAGACGACAACAAAGTGAGGCTTTCAGCCCATACTGAGAAACCTGTCGTTACAATATATATAGGCTATATATATTATAACATTTATTTATTTTTATTAATAGTTATTATTAATACTCATTACAGTTACACCTGTTACATAGACAAATAATATTATTCGCGGGCGCCAGCTGTGTGATTACACAACAATTAACATTACATTCAATTACTGTTTACTATAAATAATAATTACATATTATACATTTTTCATTTAACACACTCTTTATATTTTAGAGCAACCATTTAGCTACATAAAAAATTTTAATATTTAAATGATGGGGATCGGGCCATACGTTCATGGGCTACAATTTATGTAACAAATTTTTGTACATAAATTTAGGCATGTCGTGCCCCACGTCCAGGGCGACAAATATATGCAACGTTATTATATTTTTGTTAAAATTTAATTTCAAATACAAATACACTTCTGTTTGTGTTTGCGGAGCCCCACGATCTTGGAGCGCCAAATTTATGCAACGTATTTATGTGTGTGGATTTTTATATGTACTTTAATTTGTATAGCCCCACGTTCTTTGGGAGCCAAATATATATACATAAACACATATACATATACACAAATTTAGCGGGACCGGTCTCACGTTCAAGATTGACAAATTATATAACAATATAACATTTAAATTGGGTTTCAGGTGTATCTGCAATAAGAACTCTATATAACTTGTAACGATATTTCCAATTTATTTGATATTATTAAAAAATTGTGCACATGGCACTGACTTCGATTTAAAACATTCGTTATTATTTGTTATTATGCCGTAAGGCTTATGCTATATACATCCTTACTGACTAAATATTCTATTCTACTAATTATTGTATTAAAGAAAAATCTCATTTTCATACTACTCAGTCAATTAATGTGTTTCAAAATATCAATATTTAAATCTCTTTTTATATATTGTAATGTACTCAAAATATTAATAGTTATTGAATTTATCTTTTGTTTCTCAGTACTGTTTTATCTCAAATACTAATTGTTTTCATTTAAATGCTTTATATTCATTTTATTTCATATTAATCTGAGCTCTTGATACGTTAATCGTATTTCTAAAACATCTACGTTTTTAATTCTACTTTACAAGAAACATTGGCTCTTACTTTAAAATAAAATAGAAATGTCTTTAATTGTCTTTGAGTTCATTGTACGATTAAGATATAAATAAGTTGTTTATCACCTTATTGTCGTCAATCATACTCGATCATTTTGATACATCTGTAGTCGTCCTCGTCTCGCACTCCAGCGTCGGCTGTCTCTCTTCTCCTCTTGTCCAGCGTCGGCTGTCTCTCTTCTCCTCTTGTCCAGCGTCGAATCACTCCTTCTTGTCCAGCGTCGAATCACTCTCTGGAACTCTCCTCTTGTCCAGCGTCATATCACTCTCTCTTGTCCAGTGTCGTATCACTCTCTGGAACTCTCCTCTTGTCCAGCGTCGAATCACTCTCTGGAACTCTCCTCTTGTTGTTTCTGACGTCAATGGATCTTCTTATGTAATTCTTCTTATGTACTGCTGTTCTTATTTAAAATGATTGTATTTATAACTTAGTTACATAGTTGTATGTAACTGGAAAATTTAAATTATTTACAAAAAAATAAATACGCCGTGCGGACGGGCATAAGCTCCCGCTGCACCGTGGATGATTTAAGAAAGAGAACCACTGTAGCTTGTGTGTCCTATTTATACCCATGTCTTGGTCGACACCTGCAGTGGTACGAAATCGACATGTCAGAAACTGTCTCTGGATTCAGTTCCCCCACTCTTCGTCAATTTCGCTATTTCTTATATTTCTGCGAATTGCAGAGTCCTGTAAGTATACTCTTATACTTATCTTATAACTATTTTTACAACACATGTTCACTGTAATTTTGGATATTGCAACTAAACCCTTTCGATTTGTACACAGTTATTTCACTATTACACTCGTACGGTGTGGCACTTTCACGTGGTTTTCGTACACAGTATTTAGTAAATTTTATTACATTTTATTGTGTTTTTGGATTTTAATTCTTAATTATAGTTTATGAATAATTACGGAAAAACAGTATTGTGCAATTATTCATCTTGGGGCGACAAACTCGCCTGCATAGACCTGCGTTCACACACACTAGCAAAATACTGGTGTACACACTTTCAGTTACATTTGTGTGTGTGTGCACGTCGATTCAGGTCGAAACACCTGTTCATATTTTTGTCTGAGCCAAGCTTGCAATCCCTGACATGCTTATTTCTAATATATTATTAATTATTTACAGTTTATTAGGTAAAGTTAAATTTTTATATTCAATGCTCAGTACATCACTTATTTGTACTGTCGCAATATATATATATATATATATATTGTAACACTACGTATTATCGTGTGTCGATGTTATATTGAGAATCTAGCTTTCTGTAACGCCTCATGTTGTTGGACGTCAAATCTATAACGTATCGACTTTCTACTGGTTATTTAGCCACACGTTGTTGGCGTCAAATCTGTAACGTTAAGTTTATCTTGGTTATTTAATGTGTACTTTGTTTATTATTTTAAGGATGAGTATGGTGTCAGGGTAATATTAGTTGAGCGCCAATTTGCAATCAAAGGTTGCAAATAAAATGTATTTGTAAATTGTTAAGTAATATTTCAAATAGCATAAAGGTTTCTTTTTTCTGCTATAATTCTATATCTTTTAATCTTTTATTTAACAGAAGATTGTGACTACTAAAGCTCAGCAAGGCAGATTCAAATCGGATCCCATCTTTCCTTGTTGAGAGTGTTGCCAACCTATGCTAGTTGATGAAAAAATTAACATTCATTGATATGGTGTTTATAATATTATATACATTTATTTATCCATTAAATAAAGAAAAGGAACCCTTTTATCGGTTGTTATTGAACTCAAATCCTTTATTATCCTTTTTAAATTCTTTTAAAAGACAAATATAATTATTAACAAAGTCTGACCGGCTGTTCTTTAAATATGCTCAGAATGGCAGCAGTAGTATTTCTTATGTCTCAGGGCAAACACATTTGCATATTTTATAATTGCTAAATAAAATACAAATAGAATGTTTTTAAGTTAGGTCCTTTTGACCACGGTATAAACAACAAATAGGTTAGGAAAAGTACCAAAATACATGGGATTATAATAAATTACAGAGTGTCTTAACAAGAGTTTACAATGTTCAGTGTCTAGGTTATGTTGATTTAAGTGTTTTTAATGTCTAATTCACTTTATATGATTGTATTACTCCATACTAATAGTTTTTTACCCTGAAATAAGATTATTCGTTAATTATTTTCACAGTGAAAGTTCAAAATAGTTTTAATTAAAAGTGTAAACAGTGTCTTTGAGAAATGTAACCTAGGCCTTGAAGGAAATTGTTCAGTTTAGTTATTTATCAAAAATACTTCCCTTCCTGGATAGTTTGATTTTATTTCTTCATATGTTACTTGGTTTACTTCTTTTGAATAATATTGTACTTCTTTCTTCTATTTATTTTGTTTAGTAATATTATTTAACTTTACTTTAGGTTCACTGGTATGAAATTTACATTATGTTGGATTAGTCACTCTTATTTTTATATCAACCTTTCTCGTTTAGATCTAATAATGCACTCCTCTTTATTCAATTTATAACATTTCAGTTGTTAAGGCCTGTCTTAGCTTTCATTGGTGTGAAATGTAACATTTGATGTTACTATGGTGCTCTCTGAGCCTCGACATAAACAAACTTCTAATATTTTACCTTTTCTTTTTCTTTAAATTGTTATAACTTTTTTATAAGATCTTTGATCTTCAATTTATTAGTATCTTTGAGTTTCTGATGGAACACTGATTACTTTGATACCACTCTTGATTATCTTCCATTAAATATTTCCTGAGTTACCATTTTACACTTTTAATTATTTCTCCTAAAATTATTTATTATTAGTTCTTCTTGTACTCTTCACTTTACTAAAGCTATTGGACACAATCAGTAATAATATAACTTAACCTGACATTGATTATTCTAATTTTAATATAAATTCCTTTTTCAAATCCCTTAACTAGCTAGGCTTAAATTGCCTAGTTTTACAAATCTCTATTATTATTATTTTGGTATTCTTCTGTTAATATTAACATTTTGATTCTTAATATTACAATATATAATATTAATCACTATAGCAAAATTAATTACTAATAACTATTAGTAACATATAACAATTCTTATTAACCTTCCGTATACAATCCAGTTTTTATAAACACAACAAAACACTAAGTAGTTTCCAAAACATTGTCCTCCTTACTTACTAACTTTAATGGTTTAAACATAACTACTAGAACCTTGTTTATTATTAATTAAATAATAGTTAAATAAATTGTATTTAAATAAGTAGTTATTGAAACAAGCTATATCATGTTTCTTGGTACTTTTGGTAGGAGTAGTAAAGTATATTTCTATCAACAAGATGATAATTATTATAATAATTATAAGTATTATAGTAATATATATATATATATATATATATATATATATATATATATATATATATATAGTAAGGGTACATATCTTCAACATACATTTATGAAGCAACATGATAAGAATAAAATATTAAATGATTAACACTATGAATTAAAAGGGATGAGTCAGAGATAAAGGAATGGGTAGTTAACATAATTATGCGATCAAACAAATAAAGGTAATAATAAAAGTAACCTCTGATAAGAGAAATGTAGCAAGCAACGAAACAAAACTTGAAAAACGATAGTACAATGCGATTTAACCAAAATAACCCAATAGATATGGTAAGTGAGTAGGTAGAACAAGCCCCAACACCAGTGATAGGACATATAAAGACGAATAAAATAATCAAAGGTAGACAAACAGTATCAGAACACAAATAATACAGCAAAAAATAGTAACAAGTATTATATAGAGTATGTAAACAAAAAGTACACTACCAATAGTAATTAAGAGAAAACATTTGTTAATAGAATGTATGTAATTTTAATAACCCTATAGTGAAAGAAAAAAGTAGAACATAAAATATAGAAAAATGACTATAAAACTGTGTTTTAAAACCCGATCCAAGAGTGAGAGATAGGTAGGAAGGTGGTAACAAGAAACAGTGAAGTGGTGGTAATATTAAAACAAACAACTTACAATTTTAAGAAAATAAGTGAATTGTGTTAAACTGTAAGAAACAGCGTAGGTGTGAGGGTAAGAAAATATAAAAACATATTCTATTACCAAAAGAATGAATAGAAAGTTTATCTATATAGAATATAGAGTATCAATACAATACTCACAAAATTGTTATGTTATTAAGTAAATGAAAAGTAATTTGTTTGTTTGATGTTTAAGGGAGTGTAAACCCAGAAGGCAGAAGTTTACAATATGTTTGTATTTATATATAAGTAAGGAAGGTGAAGAGTATGATCATTTTAGTTAATGGCATACAAGATAATAATTGTGTTTAAAAAAGAAGAAGGCAGTTCTATGTCATGAAAAGTATGAACATTTTAGTTAATGACATACAAGATAATAATTGTAATTTTAATAAGAAGGAGTTATTTTTATGTTATGAAGAGTATGAACATTTTGAATAATGACATACCATATAATAATTGTGTTTAAAAAAGAAGGAGTTATTTTTATGTTATGAAGCATATGAACATTTTGAATAGTAACATACCATATAATAATTATGTTTAATGATAAGAAACATGGCTGAACCATATACAGACCATCAAGTTATTTATATGTTATGTTTTGTTAATAGATTTAAGTTAAATAGATAGGTGAGAAATGGGAGTAGGAGTAAAACTAATAATGACATAAAAAGTAACAAACAGCAAATTAAAAAATATAATAATAAATAGAAAGTAAAGTATCAGATAGGAAATAATTTGGTAAAAGTATAATGACATGAATAAATTGTAAAAACAGTTCAATGTATTTCAAAAGCCAATAAGAATAAATGCAAACAAGCAAACCATATGTACTTAGTAAATAATGTTTAAATAGAGCAAATTAAGAAATTCTAAGATGTTACAGTTTAGGCCTATCAATGACATAACTGTATAAGTTCAGAAAACCAATAATAAACAATTGAATACTATAATTGGATGATATGACCAAATAAATTATGTAATTACAATTAAATAACCAGAATAACATGGCAGAGTTGTGATAAATAATATGAATAAGTGAAATATGTATTAAAACAGAATTATCAGTTTTATACAAAAACATTAGTACAGGGCCTAGATCAGCCTTGTGAGATGTCAAATTGATCATTGAAAGAAAATAGGAACATCTATGTTAATATTTCAAGCATTGGAAATATCCCCAAGGAAAAATAACATTTATAAAATATTTATTCATTTTGAACAAAAAACCAGGATTTATAACAATAGTTTCAAATGTACTTAACCAATCAGATTCAAGCCGGTTACCATAGAAACGGAACGTTATTATAGTTTTGACCGTTAGGTACCGGTAACGAGATTCCATTTTTAACAATTCAGAAGATAGACGCTTTACTGATGCGGACCTTTTAAAAAAGCAAATAAGTAAGAATATCAATAAGGAATGAGACCAAAGTGAATACCCGAAGTAAACAAGAGTTCCAGCTACACCAGGAGGAAGAATAAATGAAGTTACAAAATTAATAAGTAACTAAAAATTGTAATAAAAGAAACAGACGCCAACGAAGACGACAACCCTATCCTTGAGATTAGATGCATGCATTAACAACAGCGAAGAAACCATTGATGATCGATAACACTAACACCGTGATTGTGTTAAGTATAAATTAAATTATAATTAATTAAAAAAACTAAAACTGATCCACTTTTCTCACAATAGAAAACTCTCACTATGAACTTGGAACTCCTATTTCTTTCAAAGATTAATAAAAAATATTTATGGACACCTGAAGTAACTATAAGATAACCTACGTATTAAACGATAACACTGACACACACTTTTAACACCACAGAGTTGAATTTAATGTAAACCTCTTTCATATTTCATTACCACAATTGTAAGGTGGTGTACTTTATTTAAATATCTTGTTCTAAACTTTTTTTCGTACTCAAAAGAATTCATGGGCAGTTTAATTTGTATAAATAAGAATACACGGCGACCATTACGTCGCCAACTAACTTGTGCTGCCACCCTGCTCTCTGCTGAGTAAACAATTAATTTATTGCCGAGGCTAAAAGTTATTATAATAATTTCAATTGTACAATAATTATTGAAAATTAATGAGCAACCGAGCTAAATAAATAAGTATGAATCGTTACTAGCTGTCCTGTAATTATTTCAAATGTATTATGTATGTTGTGTTCTGTAGCAGTGAATAGAATTATTTGACCAAATTTTATGTTGGCAACACGTTTCCCCAGACAAGCGAAATTCGAGTTCCCGCCAGTCTGCGAGTAATTCGAATCATTCATCACAGTATCGTAAACAAATAAACTGATACAGAATCTTTTAATTGTTTTAAGGGAAAACAATTTGGCGCCTATCGGGAAGAAAAACCCAGTGAGTAAGGACAGGTAAGGATTAACAGACGACAACAAGATTCGGGAGGTTTATTAGTGCGATCGCGATCACCATTATCAGCGACAGCTTTATCACAAATTGACGCATTCAACGTGTAACTTAATACGTGCCGAGATCGAGATTACTAACAAAGTGGCGCACCAATTAGTGAGGCTAGATTTACAGGAAGATTTGTATATAGCGGCGGTTACAAAAAAAGGAGAACAAGATGATCACTAGAGGCAGACCAAAGAAGAGGACGGAGGACGTCGACAGGGATGATAAGGAAGCGACCCCGGTCGAGGATGTAGAACAGATATTACCTCGCATGGAACCTGCTGAGCCCGTACAGTCAGAAAACCAACCAGAAAAATCAACACAAACTGAGGAGGAGAGATTCCAGGAGATGTTGAGGGCGATAGTGGGAATAAAACAAGATTTTAAGGAAGAATTTAAGAAAAATAAGGAGGAATTAAAAGAGACCAACAAAAATATAGAGTCATTAAAAGATGATAACCAAAAACTCAGCCAGCAAATGGCAGAAAAAATAGACAACAACAATAAGCAAATAACAGAAAAAATAGACGAATTCAAGCAAGACAGCCAGAGAAATATGGAGGTCTTAAACAAGAAAATAGCAGAGAACAACGAGAAAATCAATAAGAAAATTGAAGACAATTATGAAAAAATGAATAAGAAAATTGAGGAGGAGATGGTAGGAGTTCGACAAGAAATTACAATGGTTAACGGCAGATTAGAGGACGCCAGTAAAGAAATACAACAAGTCACAGAAAATGTTAACTTCCGAATAACCAACTTTGAGGAAGTCAGCCATACTAAAATAGAATCGATACGGACAAGGACCGAAGAGGGCCTGCAACAAGTATGGGCGGGTTTCGGAGAGAAATGCCAGGAGATCGACACTGCCGTAAGCGAAGTTCGCGGGCAAGGTCAACACAATCAGGATAAAATTGAAGAGATCCAGAAACGGGAAATCGCCAAAATCAGAGAGGAGTTGGAAATTATTAATAGCAGAGCACCCATGATATCGCAATTCCAACACATGGACAACCGGGAGGTCATCAATTTTAAACAGTACAAGCAGAACCCAATGGAATTCCTTGAGAGAGTTGATGAACAGCTGGCAAAGACTCGGGAGAATCGATGGACAATCATCCGAGGATATCTGGATGAATACTTCCGGGATATAAATGACAACTGGTGGACGGCAACTAGACACGACCTCAAGAGCTACGAGGAATTCAAAGATGTGTTTAAGGGAAAATACTGGTCGGAGGCAACCCAGAACATCGTCCGAGATAACATATGTTTCGGCAGTTATGATGCCAGCAGAGGAACGACTTTTACCGCGTATTGTTTGGGGAAGGTCTGTCTAGCGAGGAACCTGGAGCCGAAAATTCCTAAGAGAGCTTGGTCACAAAACTTGCCTTTCATTATGAAGAGGTTGTCTCCAGAGCGCGACTCGGCAGTCAGATCAAGACAATACAATCGATGGCAGCCTTGTTAGAAGATTATGAAAGGGAGCGATACTATCGCAGAAGTCGACAACGGGACGACAGGGGTGACAACAGAAACTTCCAGAACGGTAACCACTTTAATAACAACAATTACTGCTCAAACTATAACAGCCGTAATAACAATAACAACCACACTAATGAGTCGTATAATAGACCAAATAACAGCCATCCGGCCAATCAACCAAACAACAGTTATAATAGTAACAATCGGTCAAACAACCAAAATAATCAATACAACCGGCCAAGTAATCCACAGCATCAACCTTATAGGCCGAATAACCCAAACTACAACCGGCAAAATTTCAATAATAATAATAATAATGACAATAGAAATCGGAATAACCAGGATCGTAACTATCGCCAAGTAGGGTACACTATGTGAGGGCCGAAGATGACGGGAGAGGCAGATCGTATTATCAAGGACGACGAAGTACCGACCGAAACGCATACGGACACCGGTACAGTAGCAGCAACTACGGACGGGATACCAGCAGTGGCGTAAATAACGCCAATGCAACCGATGCGACGCATTGGGGCGCAGAGCCTGTGGGGGGGCGCAGTGCATAAACGGATATACTAGAAAACGTTTCAACCAAATGAAAAAAAAATTTTTTTTTTAAAGAATTATTTATTTATTTATGGTGAGCGTGTTAATCAGGGTTGATTTTGTCATGGTTTCACTTCAAAAGAATTATTTAAATAATTATAATATAAGCAAATACTGTAGATCAGTGCCGTAACGAGGGCGTGGCGAAAAAGGCGCCCGCCATGGGCGCAACTGGGTTTGGGGCGCAAAACAAAGGATACCGACCCGGTTGAGAGTTGCACGTGGTTTTTATTTTATTTGACTATTCTACTCTACATGAATCATTGAAGCAACACCGACTGTCACTGGCCGTTTTTCGTCTCCTGACCAATTAGACAGAGACACATATTATTGCGCGCACATCACACACCCTCTCTTTCTTACACTCCTAGCCCGCGTTCACATGAGGCGAAAAGCTCAGCTTAGCCAATCAGAACATCAGGAGAAATCAGGTGACGTTGATACTCATGTGTGAATGCAGGCTCATACAAGAACGATCTATAGGCTACTGTGTAGTAGAGGTGGGCTAAACTGTTATTTTAAAATACTAGGTATGAAAATACCGTTCCTAAAAAATAATAGGTACAAATACCTGTTATTATATACTATATATACATAACCTATATTATCCTTTGTAAAATTTGTGATGTTTTCAATTATCCTTTGTGAGTAACTCGTTTTGAGTTTCCTGCAGGTCTCCTATGTAATATCTTCAAATAAATACACTCCAAGTAGGTTTATTTTCACCTAGATAAACCTGTTAATATATTAATAAACCTACTTGCTTTGTATTTATTTGAAGATATTATATAACCTATACTATATAATTTGTTATAAGAAATAAATTGAAACTAAAAGTATTAACAGTGTTACTTTACACTGTGACTTTATTAAACTATTAGTTTAAATGAAAATAAGAAACAAGAGAATTTATAGGCCTATCTCCCTTTGGGAATACCAATTTAAGTTTTCACTAGTAGTAAACAAACTAACATTGGTTAGACAAATCAGTTGCGAAACTCGAGGCAATTAAATAATTTAGAGTAGGCCTTGTAACATGACATAAGGTAGTGAAGATTCAATTGTATTTAATTATAATATAAAAAGCTGAAGATAAGAATAAGAGGCAAAAACTTATAAACTTAAAGATCAATAACCCAGTAACCCATAAATGACAAATGACTATTAAACTGACAATGACCTGACACAGTAGATCGGATAAATACCAAAGGAACCAAGAGACAATGAAGAAGCAGCCGAGACCTAAGTGCAATCAAATAATCCCAAATAATGACCAGTATATTGTAAATTAAATAATGAACTGATATTTGTAGTATATGAGATTTAACTAGGATAATAAGATTAATGGAAGGTAATAATATCACATATATCTTGTTGATAAAAGAATGTACTTATATAATATAAGGTAGGGAGTTAGAAACTAACCATACCCCAAACTAATAGTAATGATAATAGCCAAAGACAATAAACAATGCTTTGAGCCAAATAAAAAGCAATATTTAAGTAATAACTAAAAGTGATCAGAGTGATTTGGAAGTAAATTAGTTATTCATGACCATAATCACACAGTGATATAAAATAATCAGACAAATCGTGTGAATAAACAAGTGAGTAAGTTAAAAATGTGTGTAAAATTAAATAAGTGGTGAAGTGCTAGGTATAGCATTTAATGGAACAAAGTGAGAATGATAATAATTAAAGAAACCCTCTAATGAAAGGAAAAGTGCAGTGGGGGTGAAGAATAAAATATTATATAAGCAAACTATAATAAACAGATACACAATTTTTTGATAAACTGTACATTAGTAAGTAAGATTAAACTGATTATGATATTATAAGTTTAGGTAATAGGATGTCAGAATTATATAATAAGGTAAGAATTAAGTTATCAGAATGAGTAGTAAAATAAGAAGGATAGACACTGTATTTAAGTGAAGGGATTAGTAGATAAAACATTTCGAGTAAGGCACAGTTTAACAGTAGTATTGTAAGAGTTTTATTATTGTTCAAAAACCATAGAATGTAGTAAATTATAGGATAAGCAAGATAATAGTAGAAAAAAGAAAAGGTAGTTAAAGTTATTTCAGGCTAGAACCTGACAAGGAATCTTTTCATAATAAGAATTAGAGTTAGGAATACTGATGTTTATTGTTTGTTTTGTTTATAAAATTGTATTAGAATTACCAGATATGTTATTAAGAAATGTTAGGTGGGAGTAGAATAAAATCTAGGCTCTAGGCCAACTGTTGAATATAAATTTAGTAATTTTGAGAACAAATAATAATCCAAAGTTAAGGCAGAATATGCCAAATGGTTAAACCGATTAAGTGAGTATTCCCAGTACCAAAATATATGAATAACAACTAATTTTGAATAAAATATATGTAAAATATAAATATGGAAAATAGTAAAAATGTAATTAGCTATTCAAAAGTGGGCATGAGGGATATCAAAATGATCATCATGAAAAATTAGGAAGAATGGTACTCATGTAATAACTCTAGCTATAAGTATAAGATAGAAATCTTCAGTTGAAGATATTTTGGTAAAATTAGACTAAAAAAGACGTTAAATCATAACAATGACTTAGGTTAATAACCAATGAAAATTAACATAATTTATTAGGTAACCATAGCAACAAGAATTTTATTGCCAAAAAACCGTTAGATTTTCAGTAATGTATTATTGACCAACGCTGAGAGTGGATCGAGGAGCTCTCGTATTAAAATTTTATTATTAAAGTAAATTTTAACTTTAATTAAACCTGATGGAGATAACAACAACAGTCCAGGGAATTCTGAACAAAATTTCGTTTAATAAAAAATTAATTAACAAACCATAATTATCTGAAGAAGATGGAACGACGCAGTGAAGAAGAGAGATGACAACGGAAACCAAATGAGGATCATTGGAACATCTTAATAGAAGAAGACGGACGACAACCGAAGGAATACGAGGCCTGAGCCAGCTAGGAGAAACATCGAGACGAGGGAAATAAACTTGTGGAGAGTATAAGAAGACGACAGCCCAGGAGTTATCCATAGAAGAAGACGACATCAGGATCTTCAGCAGGAAAACCGATGAGTATAAACATTATCCCATAATCGAATTCACAATTTTTTGGTCAGAATTAATAAATAACTATTTCACTTCACTGATCACTATTCCGATTCAGAAATAAATGCTTTGTTAAATTCACTATTTAAACTATAATCGATTATCAATTATTAAAAGTAAAATATAATAAATAATTGACGAACCTTTTGATAAATAAATTTGACAAACAAAAACTAACCCAAAATTTCTTCACAAGTTTTCATTGGTAATTACTTAATTGAATACAATGAGATATTAATTTGTTTATGTAACTAGGATTAAGAATTGTTATAACTTTGTGTGTGTTAGCCGTAAGTACATATTTCTGTAGCCGAAAGGACTTTAACACCCCTGAGAAAAATAATATATAACTGTAAATTAACGTCAAGGTAGAATTGTATACAAACATTGAAACTGAGCAAGTACCAACCGAACAAGTGTAATAGCCGGTGCAGAAAACGAATTTGATATATCATAAAGCAATTGAAATATTCTAAAAGGTTAATAAATGTTCTCAATCTGCAATTCTGTATGTTTGATTCAGTTAATTTATAATAACAACTAAGAATTATTGAAGTGAAAGCGTTAAAGCAAGACGCTAGCCGAGTCAACACTGCAGAAAGCCGTGCGCCAATCAGGTGGCGAGGCGGCAACATTTGAATGCAGCAGAGCGAAATACGGTTTACCCGTAAATGATAAGAGAAGTTACATTTTGACACAATAAACACTAAATAACTTTAATAACCAATTATTACAACCCACATAAACAGTTTAGTTACAAAGTGGCGCGCCAACTAGTAGGGCTAGAATAGTTAAGGAAACATACCTTTAAACTTTACAGATTCTAGCGGCGACTACGGAAATGGAACCGGCAAAACACGAGAAGGAGGCGGAAAGGGAGATAGAAGAAAAACGAGTCAGCTATGCAGAATGGATGACAGCACTATTTAAAAAGTTTAGCAGAGAGATGGAGTACATCGAAAGGAACACCACTGACCATGAACGAGCACAAATGAGTCGTGCGGATGCAACGGAACCACCATACGACCAAATGTCATTGGAAGAAATTTATAATGAAGTGTGGAAGCTGGAAAATGATCCAAACGAGAAAGGCGATATAAAGGTGGAGAAAATGACTGAGGATGATTGGGATAGATTGTCCAATAATAAAAAACGAATGAAAAACGAAAGAACGGGAATATACGAACAGGTGACAGAGGAGTATACACAGGAGGAATATTACCAATGGAGACAATCTATAAGACAACCGGAACATCAAATACAAACAGAAAATGCAGAGCTGAGAGAATGGATAAGGGTCATGTTCGAGCTATCCAGAGAAGATATGTGTAATTAGAGGAATAAAACATAATCGAATAAGAGGGTTCAGCAAAACACCAAATAATAAAAACCTGGAACAACCCAAGGATCAATCAGAAAAAGAAATAGTCAAGGACGGGGAAGTGAAGCAACCGAAGAAAATGCCAGAACCCACACAACAGGAGAAAACGACATGGTTAACCGAAGAAAGATATAATATCATAATGGATTTCATGAAAGGAATGTGTCAGAAAATGGATGATCGGAACGAAAAATTGGACAGGGAATTAAAACAACAAAGGGAAGACGTTTTCAAGAAATTGAGTGAAACAATAGACAGGGATTCCAAAAGCGTTGAGGAATCGATAATCACGAAAACAGAAAATAGTAAGAAGGAAACAGAATTAAAAGAAGACAATAGCAAACCATTACCTGCAAATAAAATTAGCAGCCACAAGGAGAATATCCAAATCATGGCGGTGACGACTAAGAAGAGTGAATACTTGGAAACAAAGACCAAGGAAATAAGAAAAATATATAGAAAGAAAATAATAAATATCAGAGAAGAATGGGAGATGATGAAGAATGGACTACTTGAGATGTTTAATGTACCAATTGACGGCCAGAATGAAATGATGAATTTTAAAAATAACAGAAGGAACTTACTAGAACCTTTAGAAAGGAACCACTGCAAAATAGTGTGTAACAGGATAAGAAGGAGAAGACACTTAATAGACATGCATAATCCAATATCAACGATAGCATCTACAATGGAAATAGCATTGACCTATTCGTTGTATAAACAAAATAATGAAATGATTGAGATAGCAATGGAAACAAGTGAAAATTTTCCGACAGAAACATTTAAATACAAGATAGTAGCAAGAAAGTGGACAAGAACGGAAGTCATTCTGAAAACGACAGCAATCCGAAAAGGAGCAACTCATATAATCATGGACCATGGTTAAACCAAGTGTGGAGGAACACTGAGAAATGGGACTGATTTTAGGTAGAACGACCATGCAAACCAATTAATGTATAAAAAGGAGAAGGTTAACTTACAAGAAAAAAGGAGTATATATAACAGGGTCCATTGTACAGTACCATAAATACCCTATCTCATATTGAAGGATAACAAAAATAATACCTATGTCATAAGTGAAATCACAACTAAAAAGATAAAAGGGACTTATAACCAGTCTTCTTTAAAAAAGTATTATGTACCAGTGTCAGAAAATTAAAGAGAATTTTGAAAGTAAAAATTATCAAAATTCAAAAATAAATGTAAGCACAACTTACAATAAGTATTTGATTGGAACTATTATTATTATAAATGAAAGGGAATTTAGAAGAAAGATAAGCTAAGTTCAAAACAAAGTAAGGCTAAACTTACGACCAAGTGTGAAACAAATGTGTAAACACATGTAAATTTGAAAATATGTATAATGAAATATCATAAAAATTGAGATATAAAATAATTAAATGTTACACAAATAATGATGACGCTACATAACATCATTAACCAACCCTATCACAAAAGGGGATAAATAAAAATTAATGTTTCACAAAAGAAGAGACAAAACAATCAAACAAAAAATAACACTGACAGATTAACTGAACTATCAATGAAAAAATCTAAGTGAGCCAAAACCAGCTACAATGTTAATTTTAAATATCAATGAGCATTAAAGTGATGACAAATAGAATCACTACCATATAAAATAAGCTAGTAAAACAATGCAAAATGCCTATTAAATATCGCCATAAGCTTAAACAAAGGAATCCAAATAAGTTATTGAGATGAAAAAGTCATGAAATGTATAAAAGAGAGAATAATTAATCCCAAAAGTGTTTTATTGTATTAATATTATGTGAGTCGGAAATGAACGACTATTATTATAATTATTATGAATATTATTATGTGATGATTTTATGTTGAGATACGTCTGGTTAGTATCCGGTCCGCGTGGACCAAAAAATGTTAATGAGAATAATGATCCAGCAAGTGTGGACAAGAAAGAGTTAATGAATTGGGCTAAATATATACTTCTTGAGTTGAAGAATTCTGTCGGCTGGTTTTCCATGTTAGTTAAAAATACTGTGTAATAAATGCATTGCTTCAGTAGGAAGAAAATGACAAGAAGTGGACTGTATTTGAATAGATTTTAATGTCTTACTTAGTTACATTACAAATGTATTATTTGTTGAAATGAGGTTGGCTAATACTGCGTGTTGCGAAGTATTATAAATTTAGATTGAAATGATAGTTATGGCGCTAGTTGGCCATAAGTACGAATGTAAGGCCTAAGGCCTACATTAAAAGTCGTAAGAATACGATGTGCGCGAATACGGCACTAGAATACTTGAATGCAAGTATTTTTAAATGACAGCGAGGCTGCGAGCGAGCCAAACGCTGCTGACGAGCGTCTGATACACACTGTGCAAAGTACAAACACGCGAAAATTGAGGCGAGGCAGTAAGCAGATTAGCCAACCTAGAAAACGAAATCATCACGCTACCGTACATAAGCTGCCCGTCAAAATCAAATGATTTTTTAACACATTTTTTCTTAAATTATGATACATTTACAATTTAATTTAAAAGAGTACAGTTTCTTATAATGATAGTTAGCTTCAAGGCTGAGTTGTACCTTGAGTTATGAGATTAGATAACGGCAGTCCGTCACTAGTTTATAGATAAGCATGCATAAGATAAGCCTAGAGATAGGCGGTTGTAGGCCAAGGTTGGCGAACAGCTGTTTCATATATGAATAAATCTGGTTTGACCAATATTACTGACACAAGTGTGTTCAGTATATAACATTATAAAACATGAAAGAAAAATACATAATTATACAATGTTTAATGCAAGATCGGAAGCTCATCACATGATGGACCGATAGCTGGTAACCCTATGCATGTCATAGATGGTTACTATAAAATTAATTGAGGCCCGTGGGCCTGTACAGAGAGTTCATTACATGAACAAAATTGTTGTTGAACATGTTGCAGTTGCATGTTCAATCGTAATTTCAGCAGGGCGGCATGTATTGACCTAGTCATGCTGTTCCTGAAGTTTCAGGAACTTACAATATGTAATAATGTATGAACAAGCTAGATGCTGAATGCAAGCCCAGATATGACATGTATGTCATAATTTTAAGTAAAAAGAATTGTGCATGCTTACTTGCAAAATGAATGCAATATAAATATAGTATAAAATAAACCTAGACGTGGCAGTTACATACGGCAGACGCTAACAATAGGTTTTACATAGACAATTTATGTGAATACAATAACAATAAATCAGATAACATACAATACTGTAATTACAGAAACAATTGAAAATAAGTTTAGAAATAACCAAAGTTGTACACAATAGTGAGGAAGACATGAGGCATGAATCAAATGTTCCACATACGAAAATACAAATAATAATAAAGCCTTGCATATTAACTAAACTAATACTTGCTTGAGCAAACAGACAGTTGCTGACTCAAAAATAATTAGGCTTATGCTAAAACGAGTGTTTATAACTTAACAAGTTGGAACATTTGACTTAGGCTATGTGTCCTCAAAATAAAACAAGGTAATAACTCCCTTACGTTATTGTTCGTCTCCTTTACAATTTTAAAATGAGACCACCAAAACATGAAAATTAAAGAGCATGCGATGGCGCAAAATTGATAAGAAAAAGATTGTGATAATTCATCACAATTATGTTGACCAACTGGTCGTAATAAGTAATAAGCCAATGGCTGAATAAAAGTAGCATTTTGCTAAGTAATCATAATGTCAAATCTCGTCATGCGCCGGCAGCAGACATAATTTATGTATTGGTCTCCGCAAAACACCCGTAGGCGTGCGAATGTCTACGACACGAACCAAGTTATCTGGGCCGGGAAATGTGGCGATAATTACGCCAAATTTCCAGGCTAATGGAGGTAAATTATCCTCAATAAGCAAAACTAAATCACCAATGGAAACATTATCTTTGGCAAACTTCCACTTGTGACGCTGCTGCAGCTGGTGCAAATAATCGCGAGACCACGCCTTCCAAATGCCCTGGACAAACCTCTGAAGGAGTTGCCAACGCCCAAGACGAGAAACAGGAACGTGAGAAAGGTCTGGGTCCGGAATCGCCGTTAAGGGTGCAAATCAAAAAATGTCCAGGTGTAAGTGGCACCGGGTCGTTAACATCCGAAGAGATAGCAAATAAAGGTCGAGAGTTCAGACATGCCTCTATCTGAGACAAAACGGTCGTGAACTCTTCGAAGTTTAGTATAGATTTGCCTACCACGCGGCGGAGATGAAATTTCAAACTCTTTATGCCGCTCTCCCAAAGGCCACCGAAATGAGGTGAGGAGGGCGGAATAAATGACCATGATATCCCCTGAGAGGATGTGAATGACTTAATCGAAGAAATGGCATCCTTGTTGTGCCAAAAGTTGTAAATATCATGTAAGATGGTGCGGGCCTTCCTGAAGTTTGTGCCATTGTCGGAGTACAGTTGACTGGGTATACCCCGACGTGCCATGAAACGACGTAAAGCGGCTATAAATGCGCTGGCCGTAAGGTCGGACACCAATTCCAAGTGAATAGCCCTAGTCGCTAAGCAAACAAACAAAGATACGTATGCCTTAGAAAGAGTTCTCGACCTCTGCCCGCCATGCCGAATCATGAAGGGACCACCATAATCAACTGCGCAAAATAAGAACGGCCTAGAAGGAGTGACTCTAGGGAATGGCAAAATACCAAGTCTCTGAACCTGCTGTGTGGCACTAAACCTGATACACTTGAGACACTTGCGAATAATGGAACGGATGACTAACCGGGCATTAACAATCCACCAACGCTGACGCAGTGAATGATGCACGAGTTGAACACCAGCGTGAAGTAAACGAATGTGTTCACGTTCGATGATAAGGCGTGTAATATGCGCCGATGGGGGTAATACAATAGGATGTTTCGAATCGTAGGGTAATTGGGAATGCTGCACTCGTCCGCCCACGCGTATCACTCCAGAGTCGTCAAGAAACGGGTCGAGAGAAGCCAACTTGCTCCTAATGGAAACAGAAGATCCGTTCCGAAGACAATTAATTTCGGTTGGGAAGTGGATCGACTGAGATTGTTTTATGAAGAAGTTGAGAGACTGATGAATTTCTACAGGGGTCAGATCGCCCGAAAGTTTGTCCGCAAATGAGTGCCTAATATTTCTGATGAAACGAAAACAGTAAGCGTATACACGCGTCAGCCGGTGCAACGAGGAAAAGTCCAACGATAAGTCAACAGCTAGGGTAGACATTAGCGACAAGTTATGTGTGGTTTTCTCTTCCGCGGTGACTTCAGAAGACGACGGAGTGGCCGGTACGAAAGATGGGAAGGGATCAGATTCTGACGATTGAGACAGACAGCTAGGACCGTGCCACCAAAGCGAGCAATCGCGCAAAACATCAGGGAAACACCCCCTAGATATAATATCAGCAGGATTGCGTCGCGAATCAATGTGATGCCAGGTATAAGTTTGCGTACGACGCTGAATTTCAGCAACCGATTAGCGACGTATGTTTTCCAACGCGTAGATGCGCATGAATCCAGTAAAGAGCCACCATAGAATCAGAATACAAATGTACATTATCAATAAACGAATAAAGAGCAGGAATAACCTTAGATACGAGTCGCGATAATAACAAGCAAGCGCAGAGCTCGATTCGAGGTAATGACACCTGGCGTAGTGGACCACGCGAGATTTGGAACACAAGAGGCGACAGGAGGCAGTAGAATCTTGATAAATGACTCTGATATATAGACAACAGCCAAACCCTCTCTCCGAAGCATCCGAAAAACCATGCAACTGAACTGTAGCCGCCTCACGCTTGCAACGAATAGATCGCGGGACTACTATTTTACCAATCATAATCAATTTGTTACACAAAGAATGCCAATCCGAAAGTGACTGACCGGAAATCGGTTCATCCCATCCAAGCTTACAAAGCCAAAGTCGCTGCATGAAATGTTTATACAAAAAGACAACTGGACCGATTAAACCAAGAGGATCATATATTCCAGCAATAATTGAAAGAATTTTTCTCTTGGATATGCTAGAATCAACCGGAGATAGTTTGATGTCAAACAAAAATGAATCGGCAGTATTGTTCCAAAGAATGCCTAGGGTACGCACATTGTCCTGTTTATTTAGGGGTCGTGAAAAGTTGTGATGATTTGCGACCGCTGTGGGTTCATTTGATGCCCATTTGTGCAACGTGAAACCATATTGACCAAGTAACGCACCTAGATCGGATTTCAGCTTGGTTAGATTGGGGATAGTGTCCGAACCGGTAAGTAGATCGTCGACATAAAAATCGTTGGTTATGGCTAAAGCCGCTTGGGGAAAGGAAGCCTGATTGTCTCTAGCAATTTGTAGAAGGCAACGAGTGGCCAAAAAAGAGGCGCTAGCCGTGCCGTAGGTTACTGTTCGCAGCGCGAAATGTTTAAGTGGTTCGAGGGGAGAATCACGCCACAAAATGCGTTGATAGTGACAATCCCCTTCAGCTACGCGAATCTGACGATACATCTTTTCGATGTCGGCAATAAGAACATACTTATGTATGCGGAAACGCAAAAGAATGGAAAAAAGGTCTTGTTGAACATTGGGGCCTACTAACAATATGTCATTTAACGAAAGGCCATTAGTAGTCTTGGACGAACCATCAAAAACAACGCGCAGTTTTGTGGTCAAGCTAGACTGTTTAAACACGGCATGGTGAGGCAAGTAGTAAATATTTGACGCTCCTAAATTGATAGCGCCATGATCGATGAGTGTCATGTGCCCAAGATCCATGTATTCCTTGATAAAGTCCGCGTAGTCGCGAGCGAGCTTGGCATCGCGCCTAAATCGACGCTCTAAGCTTAAAAATCTTGATTCGGCACTTGTGTAAGATTCCCCCAAGTGGGGATTATCAGACTTGAATGGGAGTGACACTATAAATCTACCCTCGTGGTTGCGCTGAGTAGAGCGCACAAAATGCTCTTCGCAAGCCGACTCGCTATCAGGGGTATCGTCAGGGATAGTTTCTGCTTCCCAAAATCTCTCGAGAGATTGCAGAATCTGACTGTCATTGTTCCTTGCCAGGAACGAAACAGCAGGACCCTCGGTGTGGCAGTGCTTGGGCAGATTGCCAGCTAAAATGTAACCCAGTTTTGTTTCCTGAATGATAGGGAAATTGGGTCCGCGTGTGTATTTATTGGCTAATATCAAATCCAGATAAAATTGTGCCCCTAATAGTATGTCGATCTGTGAAGATATATTAAAATCTGGATCGGCCAGAAAAATTTTGTTTGGAATGTGGAACTGGTTGATATCAAACGAGGTTGAAGGCAGATTGTGAGTTAAGGTAGATAAGACGGCACATTTCGCCTCGAAACTATGTCTCTGATAGCGAGAAATAATACATATAGAAGCCATATCAGTGGCGCAACACGCTGTGTTGTTTATTCCTGTGATTGGAATATTAGATTTGGTTAATTTAAGGTGTAACCTTTTTGCAAATGATTTTGTACAGAAATTGATCTGTGAACCGGCGTCTAGAAGCACTCTAGCTCTGTGCCTGGCGCCAGCCTGATCAACGACAGATACAACCGCTGTGGATAAAAGAACATTGTTTTTGCACTGTAATTTAAGTGAGCAATAATTGCTGCTGGCAGCTGTTGATTTCGGCACGTAATTTGCGTGCAGCAATGTGTGGTGTCTTTTCGAACAAATTTTACAGACCTGTTTACTCTTACAGTTAGCTATCAGATGACCTGCTCTAAGGCAGTTGATACAACATTTATGATTTGCAACCAATTGCCCCCGCTCAGCGGTGCTTAATATACGAAAATTATTACACATGTAAAGCGGGTGGTCAGATTTACAACACACGCATGAATAATGATTTGCCGCTGCGTGATAGCTCTTAAAAGTATTGCTGCCAGCAGTATTTCTTAAGCTACACTTCTCAAATTTATTGTTAGGTTTTACATTAAGTTTGTTGAATTGCTGTTCGGGTTCAATAGGCATTGTATTTTCTAACAGCTGTCTGCGTAAGTTTAAAAAATGCGTAAAGTCCTGAAAGCTAGGCAAATTGTCAGGGTCTATTGACTCCTTCCAAAGTTTTAAAGTAATAGGGTCAAGTTTGGTGGAGAGCAACTGTATGGTGATAAATTCAAATGAATTCACTGATAGCTTCATTGCTGCCAGTGAATTAACGGAAGACGTTATTGTATTCGTAAACTCCGCCAAACTTTGGACCGAGTCCTTTATTGTGGACTTAACCTGAAGTAGGTTTTGTACATAGTATTTAGCTAATATAAATGGGTTGTTATACCTTTCGGACAGCAAATTCAACGCTATTGCATAATTTTCTTTACAAATAGGTAATGATTTAATTAAATCTAATGGTTCACACTTCACAGAGGAATGCAAATAATGCAGTTTTTGCACTGGCGTTAAATCAGATCTTGAATGCACTAAATCAGTGAAAATTGAATAAAAATGTTGCCACTCCAGTATGTTGCCTGAGAAGCAAGGCAAACTTATCGGCTTTAATTGCATGGGCGTCGATAATACGGGAGGCACAGTCTGAGTATTAAAAGTGTCAAGTAGTTGTAAAATGTTTGCCTCAGTTGAGTATATCATTTCTTCGACCTCAACTCTGTCTGCCTGAGCAACGCTCGTGTCTTTACTGATGAGCTCTATCTCAGACTGTACCTCGTCGTACTTCGAGGCCAAGCTTTTGAGACTTTCCAGTCTTACAGTTAGAAAATGTTTTGTACTTAGAGTTATGTCAAATGAATTTACCGCGGATTGTATCCGCACTATCGCGGATTTTAATCCGCCCCTCTTTCTGGTCAGCACTTTGAGGCCTTCTTCAGACATTTTACGCACCTTTTTACTGTTGCTGGTGGTACCTTGTTGTCGATGTCCTGCAGCGTCGGCTCCTTGGTGAAGATGGTAAATAGCTGGCAGAGATGACCACTTTGAGTAAGCACTGTAGCTGGCAGGCACTTGCTAATATGTTGTCTGAAGATGATGAGCGAAATGACGATGCAAATCACGCCACGGTCGTATTAGCTGACGTGCTAATTCGCCCGTGATGGCCAGAAATATTGGTAGAAAATGTTGAATGGAAAATCCAGGTCCGGAGTGACCAAAAAATGGTTAGTATCCGGTCCGCGTGGACCAAAAAATGTTAATGAGAATAATGATCCAGCAAGTGTGGACAAGAAAGAGTTAATGAATTGGGCTAAATATATTCTTCTTGAGTTGAAGAATTCTGTCGGCTGGTTTTCCATGTTAGTTAAAAATATTGTGTAATAAATGCATTGCTTCAGTAGGAAGAAAATGACAAGAAGTGGACTGTATTTGAATAGATTTTAATGTCTTACTTAGTTATATTACAAATGTATTATTTGTTGAAATGAGGTTGGCTAATACTGCGTGTTGCGAAGTATTATAAATTTAGATTGAAATGATAGTTATGGCGCTAGTTGGCCATAAGTACGAATGTAAGGCCTAAGGCCTACATTAAAAGTCGTAAGAATACGATGTGCGCGAATACGGCACTAGAATACTTGAATGCAAGTATTTTTAAATGACAGCGAGGCTGCGAGCGAACCAAACGCTGCTGACGAGCGTCTGATACACACTGTGCAAAGTACAAACACGCGAAAATTGAGGCGAGGCAGTAAGCAGATTAGCCAACCTAGAAAATGAAATCATCGCGCTACCGTACAACGTCCAACAATTATTTATGTTATTGAGCAGATAGGCAAGGCCTCTGAACTCAAAATGTGTATAAATGGATAGCAGAGTAATAGAGCCACACGTGCCCTCTGGCTAGTACCAATTTATATGAAGGAGAGAGAAGAAAAATTTTAGGGAAATAGAACATAAAAGGGAATAATAAAGAAAGAAAATAATACCAATTATCATATTATGAACCATGACTTAATAAAGAATGAATACAGAAGAAGTAGCGATTGATGAATTCCTGAATCATAACGACTTGATAAAATAAACTATATTGATGATTTCAGAAAAAATCTAATAATCTTTGTTTCGAAATAATCAATTTTGGTGGCGATGCATTATGTAACATGACATAAGGTAGTGAAGATTCAATTGTATTTAATTATAATATAAAAAGCTGAAGATAAGAATAAGAGGCAAAAACTTATAAACTTAAAGATCAATAACCCAGTAACCCATAAATGACAAATGACTATTGTTATAAACCCTCGTCTCTTCCGGTCGCGGGGTTCTCGTTATTTCGTCCCAACGTTGCCGGCGTCAATTTGTTATATATCGGGTACGTACGGTTTAAGCCCCACTGTTGGGTTCGTCAATTTGTTATACTCTCGTGTCACCTAATTAGGTCCCACGTTATGGGCGTCAATTTGTTATAAAACGATGACTTGCGTCTTATAATGTGTCACGCAATGTAAGCCTATTCGTTGCTATCAACGGGTATGTTCCCCTGTTTTACTCTCTTCGGTCGTTTAGTTTACTTAATTATTTAAATATCTGAGATATTTGGAGTTGTGGGATATATTGATGTAATTAATTAATATTAACTTAGCTCTCTAAAAAATATCAGTGTTAGTGTACCTGAAACTTAAATAATTAATCCGTTATTCTGTAATTTCGTTCAACCCTATTATACCTTGAAGAGAATTATGTCTAATTTTGTATTTTTACGCTCTCTCTTTGGTGTCAGATAATTCCGCTATAAGCGCTGTAGTATCGGCTCAACGAAACTTATAGGTTATTTCACTGTTTATGTTAACCAATTATTCTATACTTATTCAGTTACTTTTTATTCCCAACTCATTAAATCATACTCCAAATGACAAGATTTTGCAAATATATAAAGGTTCTTTATTTGTTTACTTCTTTAACATTGAATAAGATATGTTCTAATTAACATATGCTTGGGCTATAGATTGCGTGAATCGATTGTTGATTATTCCGATCCTTTATTTAAATTCAGTTATATAGTGTGTTTAATTTGTAATTAATTTAATTCAGGGTGTGAAGGTTCTTGTAACTGTGGGGAAGATTAAAAATACATAGATAAGAATGCAAGATTTACAAATTTGAAGTGTTGTGTAGTTAGTATGATTAATATAATAATAATTTACCAGACTAGAACGAAGCAAATCGTGTAGGCGGTTGATTGATAAATTTACTGTTCTGGACAATTATGCCGTACGATATTCTTTCTTCGGTTTAATAAAATGGAATTCTTGTCCTGTCCACTTCGGAAATACAGCTCCCTGGATTGATTTACAGCCCGATTGATGCTTCTTCTGCAACTCCAGGATCCAAATACGTTCTTCTCTCGGTTGAAGCAATTAGTGATGTTCCGTATATTTGAAAGGTTATAAATTCTTGTGTAGTGTATATTATTATTTGTGATACTTTTGACTCTTTCTATTTGTTTTAATGTATCGTCAATTCCTTTCGGATATGGGACAGTTCAAGTCCTTCCTTGTAGAATCCAGTTATTTATTTCCTATTGCGATTTCATACTATTGTCTTGTTTGGTTAATTTATACTGGCAAGAGTCATAAATATTATCATTTGTATTTTGTATTTTATAATAGTATTTACTAATTTAGTATATTCCAATTAAATAGATATTTCTTGGTTTTTTATTAATCTCATCACATTCAGATCATCAAAGCAATTATTGTCAAATCAACAACTTCCTCTTTTCCTGTCGTCCCTAGCAACACATGATTTTTCTTCCTTCCACATGTTTTGAATATAGTGTTTATTTCATATATTTTTTGTCTATTCCTTATCAATTTGCTATCCTATCGGAATATAACTTTACCGATAGTTGGTTTATTATTTTCTACACATATTCTGCTGGTTTTTTTATATAAGCCTGTTTTTTTTCTTTTTTATATTTAATACCCTTTCGATATTAAACGTTATTAATCGATATCATGGCATTATGGCATTATCATAATTTGTATAAATTTTATTATATATCATTATTAATTTAATGTTTTTTTTCTAGCTCTTCAAATCGTATTCATTAATTATTATTAATTGATGTACCTAACCTTTATGTTATGAGTGGTTATATAGTGGTTTTGGCTGTTAGGCCTTTTATTGTAAACGGATCTACCTGTGTTTATAACTGGTAAACATCTATAGCCCCTTTTACATAAATTCATACATATAATCAAATCTTGACTATTAACATTTACATAAACAATTATTTTTTCCATATCTAATAACAATTTTATCTTGACCTATGGATCACATATAAGAAAATTCAAATCTATTAACGTTAATTAGCTGCTTCACACTTCATTCTACAACAGTCATTGAATAATACATCTTGTTTCATTATCTTTCATTAACTCAACACATATTTGGTATAACATAACATAAACTTTATCATAATATTTGTTGTCACAAAATAATATCTCTTAACTCAGAATTCTTATTTGCTATTACTATAAAGTAAATTATTGTTTCATTTTTTGTTTGCTTTTCACTAAACATATATCATCAACTATTATCTAACTTACAGGTTCGTTTATTCTTGTTAATACTACCTTGCATCCTTATTTACCTTTATCTATAATTATAAATGTAATTATTAGATCTTTGTTCTATCATGGGGTTAGATATTGACTTGTTTATTATTCTGTTAACCTTGTTTTTATGTAACACGGATGCTAGCATTTCTGTTGCGTTACACTATTAAACTGACAATGACCTGACACAGTAGATCAGATAAATACCAAAGGAACCAAGAGACAATGAAGAAGCAGCCGAGACCTAAGTGCAATCAAATAATCCCAAATAATGACCAGTATATTGTAAATTAAATAATGAACTGATATTTGTAGTATATGAGATTTAACTAGGATAATAAGATTAATGGAAGGTAATAATATCACATATATCTTGTTGATAAAAGAATGTACTTATATAATATAAGGTAGGGAGTTAGAAACTAACCATACCCCAAACTAATAGTAATGATAATAGCCAAAGACAATAAACAATGCTTTGAGCCAAATAAAAAGCAATATTTAAGTAATAACTAAAAGTGATCAGAGTGATTTGGAAGTAAATTAGTTATTCATGACCATAATCACACAGTGATATAAAATAATCAGACAAATCGTGTGAATAAACAAGTGAGTAAGTTAAAAATGTGTGTAAAATTAAATAAGTGGTGAAGTGCTAGGTATAGCATATAATGGAACAAAGTGAGAATGATAATAATTAAAGAAACCCTCTAATGAAAGGAAAAGTGCAGTGGGGGTGTAGAATAAAATATTATATAAGCAAACTATAATAAACAGATAAACAATTTTTTGATAAACTGTACATTAGTAAGTAAGATTAAACTGATTATGATATTATAAGTTTAGGTAATAGGATGTCAGAATTATATAATAAGGTAAGAATTAAGTTATCAGAATGAGTAGTAAAATAAGAAGGATAGACACTGTATTTAAGTGAAGGGATTAGTAGATAAAACATTTCGAGTAAGGCACAGTTTAACAGTAGTATTGTAAGAGTTTTATTATTGTTCAAAAACCATAGAATGTAGTAAATTATAGGATAAGCAAGATAATAGTAGAAAAAAGAAAAGGTAGTTAAAGTTATTTCAGGCTAGAACCTGACAAGGAATCTTTCCATAATAAGAATTAGAGTTAGGAATACTGATGTTTATTGTTTGTTTTGTTTATAAAATTGTATTAGAATTACCAGATATGTTATTAAGAAATGTTAGGTGGGAGTAGAATAAAATCTAGGCTCTAGGCCAACTGTTGAATATAAATTTAGTAATTTTGAGAACAAATAATAATCCAAAGTTAAGGCAGAATATGCCAAATGGTTAAACCGATTAAGTGAGTATTCCCAGTACCAAAATATATGAATAACAACTAATTTTGAATAAAATATATGTAAAATATAAATATGGAAAATAGTAAAAATGTAATTAGCTATTCAAAAGTGGGCATGAGGGATATCAAAATGATCATCATGAAAAATTAGGAAGAATGGTACTCATGTAATAACTCTAGCTATAAGTATAAGATAGAAATCTTCAGTTGAAGATATTTTGGTAAAATTAGACTTAAAAAGACGTTAAATCATAACAATGACTTAAGTTAATAACCAATGAAAATTAGCATAATTTATTAGGTAACCATAGCAACAAGAATTTTATTGCCAAAAAACCGTTAGATTTTCAGTAATGTATTATTGACCAACGCTGAGAGTGGATCGAGGAGCTCTCGTATTAAAATTTTATTATTAAAGTAAATTTTAACTTTAATTAAACCTGATGGAGATAACAACAACAGTCCAGGGAATTCTGAACAAAATTTCGTTTAATAAAAAATTAATTAACAAACCATAATTATCTGAAGAAGACGGAACGACGCAGTGAAGAAGAGAGACGACAACGGACACCAAATGAGGATCATTGGAACATCTTAATAGAAGAAGACGGACGACAACCGAAGGAATACGAGGCCTGAGCCAGCTAGGAGAAACATCGAGACGAGGGAAATAAACTTGTGGAGAGTATAAAGAAGACGACAGCCCAGGAGTTATCCATAGAAGGAGACGACATCAGGATCTTCAGCAGGAAAACCGATGAGTATAAACATTATCCCATAATCGAATTCACAATTTTTTGGTCAGAATTAATAAATAACTATTTCACTTCACTGATCACTATTCCGATTCAGAAATAAATGCTTTGTTAAATTCACTATTTAAACTATAATCGATTATCAATTATTAAAAGTAAAATATAATAAATAATTGACGAACCTTTTGATAAATAAATTTGACAAACAAAAACTAACCCAAAATTTCTTCACAAGTTTTCATTGGTAATTACTTAATTGAATACAATGAGATATTAATTTGTTTATGTAACTAGGATTAAGAATTGTTATAACTTTGTGTGTGTTAGCCGTAAGTACATATTTCTGTAGCCGAAAGGACTTTAACACCCCTAAGAAAAATAATATATAACTGTAAATTAACGTCAAGGTAGAATTGTATACAAACATTGAAACTGAGCAAGTACCAACCGAACAAGTGTAATAGCCGGTGCAGAAAACGAATTTGATGTATCATAAAGCAATTGAAATATTCTAAAAGGTTAATAAATGTTCTCAATCTGCAATTCTGTATGTTTGATTCAGTTAATTTATAATAACAACTAAGAATTATTGAAGTGAAAGCGTTAAAGCAAGACGCTAGCCGAGTCAACACTGCAGAAAGCCGTGCGCCAATCAGGTGGCGAGGCGGCAACATTTGAATGCAGCAGAGCGAAATACGGTTTACCCGTAAATGATAAGAGAAGTTACATTTTGACACAATAAACACTAAATAACATTAAAACTTTAATTTTTACAACCCACACAAACGTTCTATTACAGCCTACACGTAATACCACGAAAAATAATGTGAAAAAACATCAGAAACGTATAATAAAAACATAACAGTAAGCCACAAGAGTGAATGAGAATAAACAAAATTTTACAAATAAAAATAAAAAACAAATTGTAATAAAATAAATATAAATACATAAATAAAAACTTATAAATAATAAGCAACAACAAAAGTAAATTAAATGCATTACAGATATTTAAGGAACAGAACTAGATAAAGTGCATAAATGTCCATTACAACAATCTCATCATTTACGTGAGATGTGTAGTGAAGTTAAAATCACATTAATAAAAAGTATAATATAGCTTATCAACATCAGCCACTCTATAGGTTATAACTCAATATAATTAAATTCAACTATTTCACTAACGATCGGAACATGAAGTTTTTTTTGAGTAAAAACATAAAGTTTTACCAACCGATTTTAGTTACAAGTTGGTGACTAGTATAATATATAATTATTAGCATATAATCTGTATTATATATCTGCATATCACACGAGAATAAATGTAACAGCAGGATAAATTATTTCCTTTATTAAAAACAGCTCCGTCTCTTTGCGCAGAATGAAGTATACAGGACGAAAAAGTGGCTCATACTAGTTCTTACTCGAAATATGCTTGATTCTACCTGTTCCTGAAATACTAGGTGTTCCTGAAATATTAGGTGTTACTAAAATACTACTGTTACTCTGGAACGCGTTGTTCCTTGTGTATCGGTGATACCACTAGTATTTGAAATACCTAGTAGGTAATTATTGTTGATCCGGACTATGCTCAAATTGCGGTGAAATATTTCTTTTCCTATTCTTCTATACTATATAAGCACGAAAAAAATTATTTTAAACGGGGGTCGAACCTATTTACGGAGAAAAAAAATTAAATAATTACTCACATTAGAATGCATGCAAATAGCCGGTGAACGCCATTTTCAGACTGAATACATACACCGGTACAGGACGGCGCGTGACGTCACCGGTTGTACATCAGCTGTCGCTGCAAATTGGCCTTTGGGATGTATATATAACCATTTTCCAAACATTTACAAGCGAGTTGGATGAAAAGCGAACAAAACAAAATTTACATGATTCTTACATGTTCAAAATTGCGTTGAGCCCAAACGGCGGTTTAAAGCTTTGCGTTGAGCCCACCGCGAGTTTATTATTAGTAACCTCGGAGGCGCCGAAGGCGCCGTAGACTAAAGCATTTGCGGTGAGCCGGCTACCCAAAATCACTCTCAGCGGTGGATACTGTAGGAAACTGATGAGCCGGCCACCCACGAGTCTGAAATGTAATGCTTTGCGTTGTAGGCAATTGAATTACGTTAAGGCAAAATGTAGTGGTGATCCCACTAACTATTCAGTTATAGGCGGCCCGAAGGGCCGCGGGATATAGTTCATTGTTCCAGATAATAAAAATGAAGGCGAACCGCAAAAATTGGACTGTATGAAAAGCGAGTTGAGTCAATTGCTGAAATACGGGTACCCAAATGCCAAACGCCAAAAATTTCCAGAGGCTGATGTAATGCTGAATTACCATTGGTACTTGAGAAAAAATCAACGGCTGGGTTTAAAATTTTGTAATCTCGCCTTTGTAATTGGTTAAGACAAAACAGCGGTTTCACCGTTGAGAATAAACGCGCGAATTTCACCATAAGTTGCATATTGCATAGTGTGTACTGTCGCCGCGTTAGGTAGTCTGGTGCGTGTTTGTGTTTGTGTAATTGTGCGGTGTTATTAATTATGGTTTAATTATTTCTGTTGTTTAGGGTTATTTACTATTAATAACGTTTGTAATATTGAGCCGATTACTTTAGAAATTTATGAAGTACAGCGCTGGGTACTCCGCGTGGTTAATATTTACCTGTGCTCCACCATACAATCTTGAAGTGAATTACGAAGCTTCAAATGTACATGATTCTTACATGTTCAAAATTGCGTTGAGCCCAAACGGCGGTGTAAAGCTTTGCGTTGAGCCCACCGCGAGTTTATTATTAGTAACCTCGGAGACGCCGAAGGCGCCGTAGACTAAAGCATGTGCGGTGAGCCGGCTACCCAAAATCACTCTCAGCGGTGGATACTGTAGGAAACTGATGAGTCGGCCACCCACGAGTCTGAAATGTAATGCTTTGCGTTGTAGGCAATTGAATTACGTTAAGGCAAAATGTAGTGGTGATCCCACTAACTACTCAGTTAATATGGCGTATGGTGTAGCACAGGTAAATATTTACCCTCCGCGTAATGTGATTTTCAGTCCTTTAGTTTGTGTAATTGTGTAACATTTTAATACACAATGGCCTGCTACATTAAGGTAAGATTTTCATCTTTTCATAATTGGATGGATTACATGTGTGTGTGTGTGTGTGTGTGAAATATTCAAATTGCCGTGAAATATTTCTTTTTCTATTCTTCTATACTATATAAACACGAGAAAAATAATTTTAAACGGTGGTCGAACCTATTTACGAAGACAAAAAATTAAATAATTTCTCCCATAAGGCGCCAAAAAACGCTACGTTATTTGCCGCGTAAACTTAGGAAGTACAGCGCTGATTACTCTCCGCAATGACGTCATAACTCGTCATTCGCTGTGTAACTGTGCGCCGTTTCTTAGATAACATGGCGGTCATTCACTTTACATGCACGCTTATGGGAGTAATTATTTAATTTTTTTTCTCCGTAAATAGGTTCGACCCCCGTTTAAAATAATTTTTTTCGTGCTTATATAGTATAGAAGAATAGGAAAAGAAATATTTCACCGCAATTTGAGCATAGTCCGGATCAACAATAATTACCACCTAGTATTTTAAATACGCGTTACTGGCTGTTCCTTGCGTTCCAGCGATTTTTTGTACGCCTAGTATTTGGCCTTGGTTTACGTGATCTTGCGTACATTTTGTGTGTGTGTGTGTCTGTGTGGGTGCGTAGGGGGTGTGCCTCGACTTGGAACAGCGAGGGCGGCGTGTCTCGACTCGGAACAGCGTCGCCGCGAATAACAGGTACTTCAACTTTTCAGTCACTGTTACATCCGTTCCACAAAAATATCGTTCCAAAATACCTATTACAGGTATATCGGCCCACCTCTACTGTGTAGTGTGTAGGCAAGACGTTACAGTCTTTGTTGGTCGTTCCTCGTTCATAAGATCAGCTGTGTTGTTGCTTTGTCGTAATTATTTTTATATATTTTCTCTCTTTTGTGGAACAAAACATACTGGAAAAGAAATATAATTTTGTTTATATACAACATACTGGCATACTGACTAAGTAAGTACTGTAAATAATTATATTAATAAAAACACTTATTTTAATTATATTAATAAAAAATATTAATTTTAATTAAAAAACACTTCTAGGGTAAAATGCTACCAAAAAAACCACCCGGTGCACAGTTTAAAAAAGTAAGAGAGCAGAAGATTGAAAATATAAAGAAAAATATAACTCCGATTGATATTTTTCTTAAAAAATCATCTACACCTCTAGTTCATTCAAGCTTAACAACTGAATTAAATCTGCCTTCTACAAGTAGTCATGTTTCATGTGAAATTGAAACAGAAGAGAAAAGTACAATTGAACATCAAAACCAGGAAATCGAGAAGCAATGTACATGTAATGATGATAATTATATGGTTGATGTTAAATTAGAAAATATTGATAATAATGCAAAAATAATAGATTTCAATGATCCCACAACATGGCACTTAACTAATAGTAACATACAAATATTTGTTCAACATGGATCAGAGTTGTGCGATAATTTAAGTGTTTATCCTGATAGAGAAAATAGGCATTTTGATAAAAAATGGTTTGTAAAAACCATGTCAAACGGAGAACAAGTACTCAGAAATTGGTTGATATATTGCAAGCGAAAAGATGCACTGTTCTGTTTCCCATGTATTATTTTTGGAAAAAATCAGAATGTATGGACCACTGCGGGGTTTCGAGACTGGCAGCATTTAAATCCTATGTTACCACGTCATGAAAATTCATTATATCATAAAAAAAGTTATGTCGAATGGAAAACTTTCGAATCAAAAATTAAGAAAGGTGGTTTTATAGACGATCAATTACAAGAAGAAATTTTAAAAGAAAAAGAAAAGTGGAGGCATATTTTAAAAGTTATTTTGGATGCCATTCTGCACTGCGTAAAAAATAATGACGCTTTGAGAGGAACTTGTGAAAAATTGGTCATCCCGAATGTGGAAAATTTCTGAACACAATAGAATTAAATAGTCATTACGATCCTATTATTGCGCAACATATTGAAAGTCATAAGAAAAATCAAGTTAATTATTTCTCTCCTATAATACAAAATGATATAATTAATATAGTTGCTTCTAAAATTAGACAGCATATTATTTCAAATATTCAAAAAGCAAAATTTTTTTATATTTTATTTGATAGCACACCTGACACTTCTCACCAGGAACAGATGACGCAAATTTTGCGCTATGTTAACATTGATCCCAACACGAATAAATGTAGCATTGAAGAAACCTTCATAGACTTTATTGTGACACATGAAAAAACTGGCGAAGCACTTGCGAATGACATCGAAAACAAGTTAACATTAGACGGATTAAATATTAGAAATATAAGAGGACAATCATATGATAATGGAGCGAATATGGCAGGTAAATACAAGGGGGTACAAGCCAGGATATTATGTTTCAACAATATGGCGAGGTTTGTTCCATGCACGGCTCACAGCCTTAATTTAATAGGCGTTCATGCTGCACAAACATCTGTTCAAATGAAATCATGTTTTGAAACAATTCAACAATTGTTTAACTTTTTTGTAAATTCTACTAGTAGATGGGATCTTTTAAAGGAAAAATTATCTGTTCGTCTTAAAGGTTTAAGTGACACGAGGTGGTCCGCGAAAACTAACGCGATTAAAGCTTTACGAAATCAATTGCCTTTAATAATAGAACTTCTTAATGAAATGTGTGATGGACAAAGACAAGTTACAGTACTCTGTAACAAATGCTCGAATGTTGCTAAAATTATTAACAAAATTTAAATTTGTTGCACTATTAATATTTTGGGATACAATATTAGGAAAGATAAATAAAGTAAATTTACTTTTACAAGAAAGAAAAACCACAGTCGAAAATGCTGCGAAAATGATAAATGCTCTAAAAAATGAAATTCAACAGTACCGAAATGATTTTTTCGATTCGCTTCACAATTCAGCAAAAAGTTTAGCCGAAACAACAAATATTGAAACTTACATTCCAGAAAAGAGACGGCGCAAAATAAAAAATATGCCTGGTGAGAAAGCTACTGATGATTCGTTTGCCATGAATGAAAGTGCATTACTAAAAAAAAGAAATGTGTGAAGTTTTAGATATAATACTGATACAACTCAATGATAGATTTACTGCTTTGCAAGAGGTCGCAAACGACTTCAATTTTTTAAATGGACACGCTTTAAAAATCATGCCGCTAGATGATCTTAAACGATGTGCAACAGACCTAGCATTGAAATATAATAGCGACTTAGATGCTCCAGGATTTGTATGTGAAATTGAGAGTTTCAAATATCAAGCCATGGAAGTTTTTGAAAATTTAGGGGATATGGACGCTTTTCAAATCTTGCAAAAAATTACGCACTCTCATTACAAAACACGTATCCAAATCTAGACATAGCATTAACGATTTTCATAACAATGCCTGTAACAACAGCTTCCTGCGAACGTTCGTTTAGCAAATTAAAAATTGTAAAATCGTACCTTCGTTCTTCTATTGGACAAGAGCGATTAACAAACATGTCTATAATATCAATTGAAAAAGATGTTGCCAAAACATTAAATTATGACGATATAATAGATGTGTTTGCAAATGAAAAAGCGAGAAAAATTACTTTATAAAATATGCTGAACTGTTTTATGTTTTTATTATATTATTTTAACATATACCTATGTTTTGTATTTCTTTTATTTTGTCGTCATTGAATATGAATAAAAATTTGTTCTTATTTAGGTTATAGATTATTTATTCATACAAATACCTTGACAAATACATTATTATATACAGGCAACTCATTTTGATGAGGTTAATAGTATTTAATATATTGCATTTAGTAAAATTTAACTTGTTACATTAAAATTTTAAAACCATTACGTCGCCAACTAACTTGTGCTGCCACCCTGCTCTCTGCTGAGTAAACAATTAATTTATTGCCGAGGGTAAAAGTTATTATAATAATTTCAATTGTACAATAATTATTAAAAATTAATGAGCAACCGAGCTAAATAAATAAGTATGAATCGTTACTAGCTGTCCTGTAATTATTTCAAATGTATTATGTATGTTGTGTTCTGTAGCAGTGAATAGAATTATTTGACCAAATTTTATGTTGGCAACACGTTTCCCCAGACAAGCGAAATTCGAGTTCCCGCCAGTCTGCGAGTAATTCGAATCATTCATCACAGTATCGTAAACAAATAAACTGATACAGAATCTTTTAATTGTTTTAAGGGAAAACAATTTGGCGCCTATCGGGAAGAAAAAACCAGTGAGTAAGGACAGGTAAGGATTAACAGACGACAACAAGATTCGGGACGGTTTATTAGCGCGATCGCGATCACCATTATCAGCGACAGCTTTATCTCAAATTGACGCATTCAACGTGTAACTTAATACGTGCCGAGATCGAGATTACTAACAATATATATATTATAAAGACCTTTTGTCTATCTATCTATTTTCTGTATATAATGATAGAACAAATCTTACTTAATCGTGACTTTTTACTTTACCTGGGCGCCAGAACAAATCCCAGATACAAATGACACGGATTCAGCTTAGCTCAGAGCACAAAGACACACTATCTCAGGATTCGTTCAGTGAGTGGAATATTTAAGGGGAATCGTTACAAATAACTCTTAAATAATGTTGAAATTTGTTTAATTAATGACTTTGTTATTGAATTAATTTCTTTAAAAGTTAATTTAATGACTTATTGCTAACATAAATCTTGTTGGTTCATGAGTGTGCTTGAAAAGTGAAGATTAAAACGTCCAAACGACCAATTGCTCTTATCTGGTTGATTTAGGGATTTATATATCATCCAAACCAGTGCTAAAGAACGGGTCTGCAATAATTTGCACGTTCAATACTACACCTCACTCTCCATTCAACACTCCTATATTACTTTATATCTAATCTTAATAATTAAATACAAAATTTGAATTTATATAGTGTCTTTTAAAAATGTTTATTGATTTAATTATTTATTTTGTTATTTTATGTTCATTGATCAATGAATATATTTCTTATCTGATTGATGCGTCGACCGTAGATAGTAATCAGTAGAGATACTCCTTTTGATGGTTCAGCTCAGAAGAAATGATGTTGACCAATAACGATGACTGATGATCCTGGACAATTACAGATGCTGTAGCTACTCTGGTGCACAGGTCACTTCGCTGTTAATTAATTATTAATTAATGAATTAATTAATTAGTTATTACGCAGCGAGATTATTTATTGAACTTTACTAGTTCCTCTACTACTGTGGACCACTTCGCAAACTGTTTATTTAAATAAATAGTTTGCGTTGTTTGTGCAATTGAAATCGTATTTAACACACGTCTTGCTTATTTAATGCCCGAACGAAGAGTGATCAATTCCCTCATTCTGAGTTAGCGTCTACTCTTAATATAGGGTTGTGATTGGTTGTTCCAAATAAATCATGTGTTTTCCATGTGAAACAATATCGAACAGGTCGGTCAAACTCTCCTTAACAAGTTTGAGATGGTAGAGAATTTCTGGCTAATTTCATACTTCCGCTGTTTGCAAATCGTTTGATTACAGGTATTTGCAAACGTGTTTTCAAAGATCTGACCACAGAATATTATTGCTTTAGTCTTTCTCTGTATGTGTGTGTGAAAACACCTAATTCGTACCTAGCCTAATTCTCTAGTTATATCTCTTGGCGTTCTTCTTCTGTATAACGTCTTTAAATGTTAATTATATTAGTTGATATTTTGGCTACTTATAGAGCTTTAATTGCTGAACACTATGCAGGTTTCAGAATTGCCATATATTTATTAGTTTTGAAGATATTGCAGTTTTAATCAATAAAATTAATTGAATAAAATTTCATGTCTGTGCACGCGTCAGTAGTAGCAGTGGCGAGGTTAGACAGAGATGGTGTGATTATTCCCTCTCTCTCTTGCTTACGCCGCTAGACTAGCACAGTTTGACACTTTCATATAACGATCTGATAGGTCGACTATATGAATCGTTATAATATATATGTATATACAAACGAAGAGGTTACAAAATAGTTTTGTCCAATTAATTATTAAAGATAATGATTTCATATTTTTGGCATGTGGTCCTCTTGAAGTTACAAAATTTCCTAAGTAAACACTACATTTGAATTTAGGGTTAAAAATCTCTTTAGTTTGATACAGTTTTTTAAAATTTGATCTCATTTGTGGCTCTGCTGTACTATAATTTTAAAATAACCAAAACTGAACACTACATTCACATTCTGGTTAACATTGTCTTTAATACCCCCATGGATTTTTGTTATTTTTAAAAATTTTGTCCCCTCACATTTTTCTCTCTCCCCGCTAATTTTTTGGGGGATCAATGTAAAAACAAAAAGGGGCTGTGGGGTAAAAATGTGGACTCGGTGCTAAGTTTTATGAAATCAGTTGAGCATTCAAAAGTTATTGTGAGATTGTGAGACACTTTCCCAAAAATATTTAATAAGTAAACAGATACACAGGCAAATGGGAGTTAAAACTAAGAACTTGCCTGGCTCATTCCGGTATGTATTAAATACGGTAGAAAGCTAGATAAAGAAGAGAGAAGTAAGAAATGTGAATTGTGTAAAGGTTCCAGATATTTCTTGTAGAGAAATTCTACAACAATTCTTACAGATTCTTCCTTAAATCTCAGTGACTTTGAAATCAATACATATTTAATTGATTCAGTTTGCCATGTTGAAGTGTGTTAAAACTTTGTTTTTTCCAAGTGTTAGATATGTTGTTGTAATAATGAGATTAAATGTTTAATAGTATTAAAGCATATAGTGACTATTTGTGTGAAATAGACAATTGTAGTCCGTAATTATATTGGTACATTAATACTAATAAATTATGTTCATAGTAGCTTCCTTTTTTCAGTGTTTACCTCTGTGAGTATATTCAAGGTGTGGCTATAAAAAAACCCGACTGTTTTTTTTTACGGCGGAATGGCAAGCGCGTCATAGACGACTGTTGCGTGGCAGTGTCACATGTTACCCCCTCCACCGTCTACTCGAGTTTCAACGCAGTGCATTGCTTAGTTCGGCCGTAGCCTTCATTAGAAGTGGTTCGTGCAGTTAAGCTTTGCCGAAAAAATGCTAAGTGTTCACAAGGAGCAGCGTGTTAATATTAAATTCCTTTTCAAACTTGGGAAATCCGCAACAGAAACTTATTTAATGTTGCAACAAGTGTACGGTGATGAGTGTTTGTTGCGTACACAAGTTTTCACGGCAAACTTGAAAGCATGGATGAGCTAATCGAAATTTAAAGCAATGATGATTGTTTTTTCTTGAAATCAGAGGGATTGTGCACATTGATTGGGTACCCGAAGGTCAGACAGTCAACCAACAATACTACAAAAGTGTCCTGACTACTCTACGTGAGCGCATATGGAAGAAACGACCTGATTTGTGGAAAAACCAGACATGGCTTCTTCACCAGGACAATGCCCTGGCCCATAACGCAGTGTCTGCCAAGATGTTTTTGGCCAAGCACGGAATCACTGTCTTGGAACACCCACCCTATTCACCTGATCTCGCCCCATGTCACTTCTTTTTATTTCCTAAAGTCAAGTCAGCTCTAAAAGGAACCAGATTTGAAACTGTAGATGCAGTAAAACAAAGGTGGCGGAGGTCATGAAAGGGCTTTCAGAAGATGACCTGAAGCACTGCTTTGAACAGTGGAAAATTTGTATGGAACGGTATAGGGATCAAAAAGGGAGTACATTGAAGGTGATAAAATCAAAATTGTAAAAGATGATAAATAAAAAGTTTTAAAACACCAATCCGTTTTTTTTCTAGCCACACCTCGTATTAAGATGTCTCTTGGAAGAAATTAATGTGGAAAATGTATATTCATTATGTTTATCATTACTCAGTGCTACTGAGTATAGTAACTCAGTTTGGACTCCTGTTAAACTGTTTAGAATAGGTAGTGCTTTTTTATATCTCTGTATTACATTGCCAGTGTTACTATACATACTACTAGTATCAGAGTGTTGCCAGATAAAGTTGTCATAAGTGTTTTCTAACTTATGAACTCACTGGTTCAGGTATTCACTGGATAAAATGCGAACTTATTGATTTTACAAACAAATTGATAGATTGCAAAATTTAATATAATGGGTTATAACTAGGGCTGTCGACTTAATCGGTTAATCGAACCGATTAATCAAAAAATTCGATTAATCGATCAATGTGCTTTAATCAAACCGATTAAAATTGTAGTGTGGTGAAGGAAAAATAATTCTTTTGCGAGGCACAAAACCTGTGTATTGTATTGTATTATTATTTGCCAGGCGAAGACGAGTTGAGCACGCTGTACCTGAAAATGGTCGACTTGAGCCGGTTTTACAACAGGGAAAAGTTCCGAGTAGAGCCGGCTTTGTTCACGATATAATCCCTTCTAATCCCTTATTCTATACCTGACCAGAGAGTTTTATTTGTAAAAAGTGGTCTTTTTTGTATAAATATTCGTAGAGTAGGAAATGAATTTCAAGTTGAAATTCATTTCCTAGTCGGTTTTCAGAAAGTGGAGATCTAAATAAAACAAAGTTTGTCACAAACGGCTGTTGGTAGATAGGTTAGGCTAGAAATAATAAACCGCAAGGGGGGTCGCAGGGGGGCGAAGCCCCCCCGCTACGTGGGGGACTCGAAGTTTACATTAAAAAATTGAATCCTCACTCAAGGGGTTAGTCACTCAGTCGCGGACGAACTGTCGTATTTTTAAGTCAGTTGATGTTCATGTCTATGCTTCAGAGAGGTAAAAGAAATAATACCTCCTTAATTGCTTTCTTCTAAACCGATGGTTATTTTGGGTCACATTACCTGGAAATTCCTTAATGACAGTCCCGTCAAGTACCTTCCCCACCACTACCTATTATGTCGCTTGACCGTGTTTTGTAATGTAATATACTACAATAGCCTGTCCGGTATTTCCTTTCCAATAGTTTGTAAAAGCAGTGATCAATTTTATTCATACTTATATGAAGGGGTGGGGAAGGTACTTGACGGGACTGTCATTAAGGAATTTCCAGGTAATGTGCGAATGGACAGATGCCAATTGCTAGAAAGACAGTAGAAAAAGTGACAACTTAAACCTCAGTTCGTGTGTGGTTGTTATTTGTTATTCAGAAGTTAGTGTATAGTCACATTCAGTGTTTGTGAACTTCAGTTACAAATATGGCTTATGAACCGATGCGAGGAAAATTAGGTGAAAGTTTTGGATTTAAACTAAACGATTGTGGTAAGGTGACAGACAGAAAAACAGTGTTTTGTAAGAAGTGCGGAAAATCGTTCAGTTATAGTGGAAGTACAAGTAGTCTTCAATATCATCTTAAACATATTCATCCTTTCCAAAGTGTATCTGCGTCTATCAATGACACTACTAGTTCATCTTCTCAGTCAACGTTGGAGCACCTAATATTGAAGCCTGTGCCCTCTATTAAGGAAACTGAAATTACGAATAAACTAGTGAAGTGGATTGTGCAGGATAGTAGGCCGGTCAACATTGTCTCTGATCGTGGTCTTGAAGAGGTTTTACGGGAAGCTCTCAACTCTCACACTTACCATCTTCCCTCTAGAGACATGGTAACAAAAAAAAATTGAAAAGTTGTACGACATAGAAAGGTCAAAATTATTAGATAAACTGAAACAATGTAACGGTACAGACCGATGGGGTTTTGTAAGTGAAATCTTTTCAACATTATTTGCAACTAAGAAATTACGGTGAATAGACTGTAGCGTCGAGACGGGTGTGATTTGGCATTGGTATGTGCAGTTTGCAAAGAGGGTGCGCCCGCGCTTTCAACCGCGCACACAGTCGGCCAAGTTTCTCACGCTAACGGCACGAACTGGTACATTCTTTCTGGCCCGGCGCGCGGAAAACAAAGGGAGTTGACGAATAACATCTGAAGGCAGCGGACGCCAGTAGTGGTGTGCATAGCCGGCCGGGAAAAGTTTTACCTCGTTCGCCTATAAAATATGGTAAAATAGTTAAGGCAGTCTATTGAGAGACCGAACCCCGGCCGGGCGTTAGCACATAGACTCGTCAGCCTAAAACTTTATTTTATACTTTCAAAATTTTATAATGTGATTGAATAACAAAACACGGAGTTATACAAAACGTGTGAGTTCAGTTTAACAATAACCTAAAATGAATTAGAGGTACGAACAATTACAATTTGGTGACGCAAAAAATAAAAGGTTGGAGAAATAATGTGATACAATAGTGCAACTGTAATAAATCGTTATTACTCAAAATTAATAGTGAGAAATATTCGGACAAAAGTGAACAAAATTTGTGGAGATCAACCAGTGACCTGCAGGGACGCCGATACCACGTAACCGTATATCAAACAAATTAATTATGAGAATTTAAATAAAAAAGCGCTTAATTAAATATGGTATGTGTGTGAATGAGAGAATGTGCAGATACTGGGCTGTCTTATCTATAGAGATAGGAAAGAAATATTTAAGCTAACTAGAATAGGAAAGCTATATTAAATTTTCTGATGTAACTTTGGTATCAGTATTTGTTCAAAGAAAAGATAAAGAGGGAAAGTAAGAAATTTGAAACGAGAGAATATAAAGAAATGTATTAAAAAGAATAAATCCATTACATTATTTCACTTGATATATATTGTAACGATCAAATAGAATGACGTCCTCGTCTTCTTTCGAGCCTCACGTTGTATGCGTCAATCTGTAACTACTAGCTTGGTGCGTATCTGTAAAATGTACACCAATTTTGTATGTGTATTGAATGTTAGTGCGTTCGTCTCATACTGGGGTCGTTACATCAATGTTCGCGGCTAACGATGTCCGTAGCGTCGCGGTAATCACCAGTATAACACGGTAGTAACCTTACCTGTTACTTATAGGGGTGTGTTAATCCCGGGTGGCGCCAAGTCGTTTATTAAAACAACTAAAACTATTGTATGATGAGTTTTCAGCGGTGACGGTCGGAGCGTTCAAATAATTCCCGCTCGTACGGCCGTCTGAATTGTCGATGCTGCTGTGCAAATGACGACTGGTTCGCTGCTCATCAAATCTATTCTTCATAAATAAACACAAGTAATGTATACACTAATGACAACGGTTACTCCCTGTACTAGTTATTTTTTAATGGGCGATAATTAAAATATTCAATCTTACAATTATATTATAATAAATCTGCACCGACTTTGTACATAAGACTCTTCCTCCCAAGGTTGACGAATCGATTAAGGAACGATCAGCATCAGTATGGCTGTGGAACGTTTAAGTTATTACAATTATTTTCGTTCCCAAAATCGTGGGATTCTTGTGATTATGAGCAAAAGAATTCCTATGGTTACAATAAAAATATTTTACCTTATTCTACGTGTACATAAATAATAATGTGTGATGTTACAATCTGTTCTGTAGTGTCGTTAAATGTGTTTTGAAAGTTCGTGTTTTAATAATAGGTTATGTTTTATCTTAACAAATTTTCGGTGAGTTTTATTTTACTTAAATAATCTGTGAAAGAGAAATATTCTGTTTATAGTGAGATAAATTTACCTTTAGTAAAATTTAGAGTGATTAGGTTTTTGGAAATAGGTAATTTAATTGTACTTAACACCTCAGCATGACTTGGTGTCTTCGTTCATTTGATCGGGTAGGATTTGGCTGCAATAAGTTCTTTTTTCATTAATTTTTGGGCTTCAATAGGTTGGGCGTCCTTTTCATGGAGCATCTGGTCATACTTTTCGGTTAATTTTCAGTTTAATTATCCTGGATCTTGAGTGGACTGCTATAAATGGGTCGTCTGCTTCTTATACCGTCATGGATATGAACCTTGATTACTGTTTTACATTATTTTATTAGAAAATCGGTCTTCCGAACATTGGCTTCTGTGACAGAAGCCTTCTGTATTGTTTGACTGACGCTTCACTTCTGTAACGGTATTCAACCGTAATTCTGTCTTCAACTGTCGTTTCCATGGTAACTAAATGATTTTGATTGGTTGATTTTGAGATGATGTATTGTTATCAAAATTCGAATTCTTCGTATATCTTCTGACTGCTGTTATTCCTCTATCTTCCTTCCTGGTTATTAAATATTGTCACTATAGTATTTATTTCCTTTCATAGATTATTGTTTGGGTAATTTTAGATTTTATGTTTTTACAATTATGTTAATACTTGTTAATTACATTTCCTTTTGTATATAAATGCTTATTATAATATTTTGTTTTACAAATGATTTACAATTTATTCTTGGTGAATCCTTCACCTCAGATTTGCTAATTTCTTTGTTAATTTGTTATAATTTGTAGTTGTTTGTTTCTGACAGTTAGGCACTTTCATAGGTATAAGTAGCCATTATGGTATTTGACTTACTTCATTTAAATTACATTTCATTTCAGCCTAATGGGCTTTATTTTGTTATTATAATTGGTTGTGTTGTGTTTTGAGTCTGTTTATGTGTTATTATTATGTCACTATTATTTTATACACAGTTATTTACTCTTTGGTTTCCATGTTTTCTAGTCATACATTTCTTAACATTTTTATTTATTTCCTTTGCCAATAATAACAAGGTGGCTATTATTTACTACTTTTTTTATCTTATTTAAATATAACATGTAGGCCTATGGTCTGTATAATTCTTACAGCTATATCCAATTCATAAACTTGATTGAATAATTATTTGACTAATTTATTATTTGCTGATCTTTGTTCACACTACATCTTAATTTATATTATTTTTTATTGTGATAAACAACATCACTTTTATGAACTTATAATGATCCCTTATAACATGGGTGTTTTTTGATTTGTTTCTAACTCCTTAACTTTTTAAACAATCTTTACTTTCCCTCCATGTTAACACTTTCAACTTACTCTTTCCTGGGATTCTCCCTTTCAACTATGATTACTTGCTTTTAAAACTCCTTACTTACATTTTTTGTTTTGTGTTTTGTTTATTATGGTGATTATCACTTTCCAGTGTTCAATACCTCTTTATAGTTTATACTTAATACTATTTTTCACAACATACTTATTCACTATTATTTTTCACTGTTAAACCTTTAGTGTTCTTTAGGATTTATTAATTGTTAATGATTTTATCATTCACTATTTTTCACTATATTTCCATTCTATACTTTACACTATTTTCATTCAATCATCACCTTCACTTTTAAATTATTTATAGTTAATTATAATTTAATTAGTATACCTTCTTTATCACTACACTTTGGGGTTTTTACACTTTCATTCTGCACTTCACCAATGTTTTTGTTCTTTAAGTGTTTCTGAATGGGTACTCCCTCTAATTACTATCTCACTATTCATTTTTTCTCTTTCATTACAATATTTCCTTAATACTATTAACAATTTTATGTCCTTACAATACCATTCTTACATCTAATTCTAAATTGGGGTTTGGTTTGCTTTTTTATCATTTTTATCTTTAACATTGTTTAAGAGGGTTTCTTCCCTAAATTATTATTGTCCATTAATGGATAATGACATTTACTTTTTCCTTTCTCATAGGGTAATTATTGGTCTTGGTTCCAATATTACTTTTGAGTGCATTATTTCTCCTTCTCCTATGCTTCATTACTTGTTTGTGTATCATTATTGGTTTCATTTCTATCCATTTCCCTCCTTCTTCATTTTTATTGTATTTGGTTAATACCTTGGTTTTTCCACCTTCTCCTTTGGGTACATTTTAACGTGTTACATTGAGTCATTTAATTCCATGAACTTGTTTCATTTTTGTTTGGGTTTTGGTTTTTTCCCTTCTTCCTTTGGTTTGGTTAATCACTTTCTTCTCTTCTTTGGTTTTATTCTCGTTTGTTTTTCGTGGTTCCCTTCTTCTTTTGTTTCCTTTTGTTGGGTCAATCACTTGGGTTAGGTCATGTCGTCGTTTGTCGAGTCATAGTTTTTATATTTTATTTAAATTAATCATTTTTATTTAACATGAAGTATTATTTTAAATTCAATATTGTTTTCATCCCTGGTATTGGGTTGGCTTATTTGTGTTGTAACAATATGTGTTAAAAATAATCATTTTAAGTACCTAATTTCATTTTCTGTGCTGGTTAATTCGCTATACGAAATAGGATTACACCATTAGACGATCTGGCCAAAGAGTTGACAAATAAAAGGTAAGTGGGAGTTTGAGATCATTTAATTAATTATTTATTAAAATTAATCTAAAACACGACAACAAGCAGAATTTGTTAGTCTCACGGGGGATTTTTGGTCTTCCATATCTAACCGTAGCTACTTGGGGGTTACAGCTCACTGGATTGATTCAAATTGGGAATATCGTAATTCAACATTACAAGTTAAACATGTTACAGAAAACCACAATGCCGCTAACTGCACAGAAGAGTTTCAAGATGTAGTTCGTGAATGGGGGTTGGAAGATAAAGTTGTCGCTGTTGGCACTGACAATGCAAGAAATATTGTTCTAGGAGTTGAAAGAGCAAAGTACGACAATTTTCAGTGTGCAGCCCACACTCTACAATTAAGTTTAAATAAAGCTATCACGGATGCTGGTATCGAAACATTACTTTCAAAGTGCAGGAAAATAGTGGGACATTTTAAACACAGCCCTTATCTAGAAAATCAGCTTGATAAAAAACTTAAAGAACAAAGCCTTGATGCATGTAAATTAAAACAGGACATAGTTACTCGATAGAATAGCACATATTTCATGTTTGAGAGTCTTATGACAGCTAAAATGGGTATTATAGACGTCCTATCGACCCACTCTTCTAATATCAGACCTCTAACAACAATTGAATGGGACATGATAGAAAAAATGATTGTGTGTCTTAAGCCATGTTTAGAAATATCAGACCTCCTTGGTGGTAGCAAATATGTGACAGGTAGTGTTGTATTGTCTGCAGTAACACACTTGAAATTATCTTTACGTTGCTCCGATGTCGATCCTGGGTACATAGCTAGATTTAAAAGGACTCTTGTAGAAGATTTAATGGCTAGGATAAATAATTGGTGTAATTTGAAGACATACCAGGAAGCTACTGCTCTCGATCCTAGATTTAAATATCTTAGATATATTGAAAAAAAGGATCAGGAATCCGTGTGGAAAAGAGTTTCGGAGAGAGACGTGGACGGAGTACAAGTTCCAGTAGAACCATGCAGCAAGAAGAGGAAATTGAATTTTGAAACCGGCGAAGACGAACAGGATTCTGGTCATGCCATTTCGGTTTCGAGTTCGGCACCACTTGTGATGGAGATTGCAGTCTACAAGTCATTGGTGGAACTAGAAGATGACTTCGCAGACCCTCTGCAAAGGTGGAAAATACATTCAGTCCAGCTTCCACATCTCGCACGCATAGCGAAAAAATTGCTTTGCATTCCAGCTACTTCAGTTCCCTGTGAGCGAGTGTTCAGTGATGCTGGAAATATTGTTACTAAGAGAAGGGCGGCCCTTAGTTCTGAACATGTCAACGTACTGACATGTCTGAAGTCCTGGAGCAAAGAGGTGTGACTGTGAGTAACTGTCAACTTCACAGTTTCAAACTTTTGTATCATTAAATCATCAATATTGAAATATATTAAAAATTAAAAACTTAACTGCTTTTGAATTTTTTATTACTTGCATGCCCAATACAATTAAAATTTAAAACATAAAAAATATGTCTCCTTTATAGTTTATAGCATATGGAATTATAAAAGTTTAAAAAATAAAAATGTGTTTTTCTCGAACTTATACTGTGTGAACCTGATTGAAATTCGATTAATCGACCGATTAATCGATTAAAGGCATTCTGTTAACTGATCAAAATTTTTAATCGATCGACACCTAGTTATAACCAATATTTCTTCTTTTAACTTCGTGGTTTCATTATTGTTGACATTAAAACAAACTCTTAAAGGTATATTGTATTCTCTTGCTATGGAAACTTCCCTAAATCCTGGAGTCGCTGTGAACCAAAAACTATTCTCAGAGAGATTTCACTTTTGTTACATAACCTCATACTCACGTCTGATGCAACATAAACTTTTTGTATTAGAAGTTACATCAACCCACTTCCTGTCTCTAGAATGAAGTGGAAAATTTATAGTCTTGTTTACACATTGAATAAAATATAAATAATGTGTTCAGTTACAAATTTTAAAATATTCTCTGGAGAAAATTTAGAAAATATCTCCATTACAATTTTTTGATATTCCAGTAACCATGAAATTTAGAACAGAGTTAGCTTAATTGTGTTTCCAGAGTAAACACCACTTATTTTATTCCACCGTAGAATACCTGCTAGCTCATCTGTAGAGTCTGACTTTTGTTCATTTCAGTATCACTTATATCTGAATCGTCTCTATCATTCTATTTCAAACCAATCTTTGTCACTCAAAAAAAAAAAACTAGGTCATCTAAATGTGCTACTATTTTGTTATCACTAACAGTAGCACAGGACATTGTCACTTTTTACTTAAACTAAAGACAAACGTAACAAACTCAGCATGCAAAGAAGCACAAACTAAGAAAACAGAACATATTAATGTACTCCTGGACAATTAATAGTTTACAGTATAGCACTTGTAATAACTACATAAGAAAAGGAAATTCCTGCATGCAATGAAATAAAGTGAACAGAGTAAATCACAGAACTGTTACAAACAAGTAGTTAATCACTAACAGAAAAATATGTAACCAATGTAGACACAGCACGCTGAATACACACTACATACGTGTAGATGGTACGTTAAGTCAGCTGTCAGAGGTGAATGTTTCAGAACGCATCATTATGTTATATGTTAGAAACCATATATATGTATGTATGTTATATATGTTATATATTCATTTTACATCATAATATACTATAGTCAAATAAACCAGTGAATGAAAGCTTTAATTGGGTTATATGGACTAATGTCGAATTAACCAGTTAATGATGTCTACAAAGTTGCAGTTCAACCAAAGTTGAATAAAGCAATGAAAGGGTGAATGATAGGGGTGATATATTTGTTTTTCTGGTAGGTTTGTTCATAACTGTCTATTGTTGCTGAGATTGAGGTAAGCTTTTTAATGAATATTTTTTGACTGTCAGTATTAGCTATTCAGTCTCTTGAACTAGGTCTCACCCATGAAGAAATTTGTGGACTTGCAATAGAACTTAATCTTTCCCATTCTAATGCTTTCTTCTTCTGTCATAGGACTAAGCGAATCTTCTGTTCCAGTACCAAAATATCCACTTCACCAACGCTTCCTATGTATTCCTATACTCCATCTGATTTGTTCCTTTGTGAATTGGAATAGGATAAATGTTCTCTAAAGACATTACCAGCATCCTGTAGAGTAAGACCAGTGATAGAAGTGGTAGCTTTGAGTCTTTGATTCTGCTCTGGGTTTCATTCAGGAACCCACCTCCTATGTTCTTCCACATCTAGGACTGTTGACCATTTGACACCTTTAACCCTGACCAGGCCTTTACCCAGTGGTTATAATACTAAAATATATAATTTATGGCTAAGTTATATGCAGATGCATACACACCGTCTAATGAGAGGTTTCCTCCAATTTGTTTCTAGCATTTAGTATATAAATTTTGGTTGCTTTGAGAATGATAGCCATTCTTTTCGAACAAAATAATATTTTTGTATATATGAATATAAAATGTTCACATTGTATTTTGTATGATTTACACATGATTATATAGCATATGTAACAAGCAGTCAAATCACTGCAATTTTAAATTACAATTATTATTATAATACTATAAATATCACATACATACATACATTCATGTTTAGACTGCCTGAGTAGGTTCTGACTACTTCTTTAAAAGATGGGTATGTGATTGTAGACATAATATGGGTTTATATGATGGATTTGAATTTATATGGTTTGCATAGGTTCATAGGTGGTGTTTTCCACCTACATTCACTTTTACTATATAATGGCTAGTCTAATTGCATCACTTTTTCAGTGTTTTGTTGACGCTACTGGTGTGCAAGTGTTCATGCATGTTGTGCTTGAGTTTTGCGAGTGTTGTATGTTTTTTCATAGTAAGTATTTATTTATATTATTTAATCTTTTTTATTACATATTATATGAACATTCGTTATTATTATTTTGTGGATTTCCTATCCCTAATTGATAGAGTATTATTTTTCCTTTATTAGTTAATAATTAGCCTGAAGATGGCTGCCGATTGTTTGTGTAGCCAAAACGTAACATTTATTTATTTTTTTGTGATGGCAAAAGTCCATCAGTTGGATTCAAATTCAAAGGCTTTGACTGTCATATAGTGTTAGTTTTTATAACAATCCCTAGTTTTTGTTAGAATGAATACGTATATCATAAATTTGTTGATTGGAAATAAGTTACATATATCATAATTGATAATAATTAATTTATAATTAGAAATTTACTATTAAGTCGTCACACTGATCTAATCTTGATATACACTGGTACTTCTGTTGGTATGTACTTTCCTTTCTCTCATGTACACTTCTATTTCTAGCCTTGTCTCTTCTTCCCTTTCTGACACCCTTCTCAAATATTTCATTGAAGGTTCAGTAATCTTTAATCCATGTTTATCCAGTCTTGTTCAGGACCCCTATGCATATATTATTCTTGGTATGAAGGTAACTTTATATAAATATATTTTGCTCTCATACTTCCTTTTTGCCTTATCAGTGTGTAATGTGCTTGTATCTGAGAGTACATGCTTTTACCTTGTCTGTTCTTTTGCCTTGTTCTATTATATTCTTAGATATTATAGTTATTGTTTACCCCCTATTTGTACTACTTACTTACTTCCTATGGCCATACAAGCTTTGTATGTTTTTATGACAATTCCATTCTATTCCTGTCCATTCCATTTATACACAAACACATTAATAATTAAACACATTAGTACTTCGTATACATATGTATTTAACTTCATGTTCGATACTTTATGCTTCTCCATACTAATCTCCATATCTTTTTCTTCTAACTTATTCTTTGGCATTGTTTTCTTCATCTATAGTCATCCTTCGCTTTTTGATATAAAGTATAAGTCTTCAGAGTATAACAGGTCCTGTGTTGAAACATAGACGTGAACAACTTTTACAGTGAGTGGCATTACAATTATTATGAGTTTTATAAAGGTGATTTAATTAAGTATATAGAAATACTCCTTGATAGAAAGGAGTACACAGCAAATATAGAAGCATGCAAAACAAACAAGTACTCATTAAGTTAAAATAGATTGAAACTGGTTAATTGGTTGTTAATTTCAGATTGGTTGTAAATTTCAGTCAGTCAAATATAAACCAGACTGAATTTTTTGTAAATGAATGAATGAATTAATTTACTACCAACTATACATACATAATTTTTTTACGTAGTTTCCATTAACATTGTAACAATAAATCGTGGTCGTACCTGTTAAAATGTATCACACTTGTTTATTTTGTGTATTAGTGTGAATGTAGTGTGTTTGCCTCACACCGGTCGTTACATAAATCGACGTCACTACTGGAGTTCGTAGCATTGTCAATATTACCAGTACAACCTACCTGTTAATTCATAGGGGTTGCGAATCCCGGGTGGTGCCAAATTGTTTCTATTAAAACAATTAAAATAGTTAAATTCTAAAATGATACGTGTGATTAGCATGGACAGCTGGATCGTTCGAATGGTTCCCGCCGCTATATAAGTTGCCGTTTCGTCCACTCGTGATGGGCGCTAGTTGGCTGTTGAATAAAACTCGCTAACACACATATACTCTACAAAATCCTATGAAATAACAAGATAGTAATACTCGGTACTGTGTTTTTAATACAAATTTGGTCATCAATAAATATGACAAATGAATTATAAATAATTTGATAACATTTGGCTCCGGCTTAGAGCTTGAAACACAAAAATATCTCAGAGTTGGCAAAATTGATTTTAAAACACTATCGTTTGCCGAGATGGCGTCAGTTACATTCAATAAATTACTATGTTTAAAATCTGGAGTTCTTTGGATCATGAAATAAGACATAAACGTTGGTTACATTAAAAAATTACACTACCATACCTTATACGTACTTAGAAATTATAATGTGTTTTTACAATTTGTTCGGTAGTGTCGTATTTCTGTTACAAAAATTGTGCTCTCAAATAAGGTTATATTTTGATTAATGAAATGTTTTTTAAGTAAGTAAATTATGCATTTACACCTTTGAAAGAAAATAATACTTGTTAAATAGTGAGAAATTTTTTCATTTGAAAAATATTTTAAGTAATTTGGGTTTTTGGGATTAAGGAATTTATTCGATACTTATCAGTTCATATCACGTTGAAGTGTAGTCATCGGGTTAGTGGGTATTCTTCAATTTTGGGCTGGTTTTAAACTTCTAACATCTTTTTCAATCTGGTCTTGGGTTTTTTTCTAATTAATTTATTTAATTTGGTTCCTGGACATCATTAATTCTTGTTATGTCAACATCTATTCGTCTTTGGTCATCTTGGTTCACTTTTTAAACTTTTCGTAACTATTTAATTAAAATTTCAATCATTCCAATTTTGCGTGCCGCTTACCCACACGTCGTTTTTTCGAGTCTATCTAATTTAACGGAAAATAAGCCCTCAACGTCTCGTTGTCATAGTAACCGCAATTCTGTGATTGGTTAATTACTCCTTTAAAGACATTGTTAAAATATTTGAATTTTTATTCAAATTTATTAAGTATTTTCCTAATGATTTTATTCCTTTATAATTCCTTTGGGATAATAAATGACATCACTATTATCTTTCTTTCCTTTCAAAGTTTACAACGATACCTCATAAGGTCATATTCTGTTATACATTAACTATAGTCTAATTATTTGACATTTAATAAATAACATATCTTTCTTAAATTAATCTATTACAATAACATTTCTGTTTTAAAATAATTGACATATAATTACTGGCCATTCACTGGTCTTAGATTAGTAAGATTTCTTGTGAAATTGATACAATTTACATTTGAATGTCTTTGGCAGTTAGATGTTTTCATAGTCAAGATTAGCCATGATTGTTTTTTGGTGTATCTCTTTTTAAATTACATTTTGAATTCAGCCTGATGGGCTTCACTTATTTGTTTGTGTTTTCACTACTATTCAACATACATTTTCATTACACTTCTTTTAAAATATAATAATTAGGTTTATGGACTGTAGGTTCCCTCCAGCCATATTCCCCTTTTAACATTGAACCAACTATTCTTTACAAGTCACTAGTTATTATTAGTTCTAATATTGATTTCTTTCTTTTGTTACAATCTAGAGTGATAAAATATTGTCACTTCTCATAAAATTATGAAAGTTAATTCCCCTTTCAACATGGGGTGTTGTATTCTTTGCAGTCTTAATTTTAACAACAAAACTTTAATTCTATTCTACCATACCATGTTAACACAAGTTACTTTTGTCTGGGCTTTCTCCCTGAATAACATCACAAGCTTCCTTTATATTAATTTGGAATACTATTGCTAATTATTTCTAGTTATATTAATGTTTACAATGTCACTCCAATCATTGATTGTTCATCAACGTTTTATAAAGTGTTTTCTTACCTATCATTATATTTTTAATGTTTAACATACACTTTCACTATTTTTAGGGTACTTACACTTCACTAAGGCACTTCACTTTGGTTCACTGTTTTGTATTGAGTGTTATTTAATGGGTAATCCCTATACTTTCTCCTATCATTTCTCACTATTTCTTTCTAGTATGATATTTACTATTAATAATATGAGGTTAGTTGTTTTTTGTTAAATCTAACCTTTCTGACTGTGTTAGTGTACTTTTTCTATATTACATTACTTTACAATTGTATTGTCTTTAAAATGGGTACATAGGTTAATTTAATTATAACAATAATATTGGTTTCATCAATACATAATTATTCGAGGTTTATTTACCGTATTCTATCCTTGAGTATACTATCTTTCCCCTTTATATGTGTGTTAGTTTCCCCTTGGGTTTAACCTGTCTCCTCTTCATTTTTCCTCTTCTTCATCTTCAATAGTCTTCATCGTCAATAGTCTTCATCTTCTCTTCTGGTTTAAATTCTGTTTAATTGTAGGGATCTGTTCTCTTCCTCTGGTTCTTCTTTAGTTCTGTGTTCATCATTGTTTTGTCTATCATATTTTTTCTTGAGTATGTTACGTGGTTCCCTTCCTTATGTTTATGTTGTTGGCTCAATCACTTGGGTTGGGTAATATCGTTGTACGTCATGTCAAAATATTTACATTTTAATCATTTTTTAAACATTTTATTTTATATGAAGTATTTTTATATCAAGAATTATCTTTTTTATCACTGGTACGGGATTTGGCTTAATTGTATCGTAACATAATGCCTCTCCTCTAAAATTGATCATTTTAATAAAACACTAGCATAGTTTTTTATGAAATTATCAGTTATAGATAACTTTTTTTTTCTTCTCTTCCTTGTTTGTTTCTCCATTCTTCATTTCTCTTCTTACTTAATTAATTCTATTTTATTTGGATCTGTTTTTATTTATTTCCATTGGTGCATTTTCCCTCATACACAAATTTTTCCCTAACTTTTATATAGTAGCTGGTTTCTCCTATTACTACTCATTTTTCTGAGACCAGAGGCACATCTTCTCTGCTCAGTTCATTTGGATTGCTGGACTTTTCAACAGTCAATCTTAAATACCTTCTTTGTCAACTTGTGACTTAATAATAATAATACAATAATAATATAATAATATACTTTGGGATTGTCCACCTTGTGGTTTGTTTTTAGATCACTTTGTCATTACTACTCATTCTTCCTTCCGCTATACCTTAACTATACACTATCATTTCCTCATACAGTTGGTTGTTTTTATATTTATTCATATGTTAATTTCATTATTTTGTTTTCAATGCTCGTTGTGATCATTTTAATTGTCTTAGACATTTTTTATTTTTTATAATTTTTTCTTAGTCATTTAGCAGGATTCTGCTTTAGCCATATTTGTATATTTGTTTCATATACATAATTTCTCTCTCTCCTTGTACCAGGTATAATTTTAATTTTTTTTTCTTAGAATATTTTTAATTCAGTATGATTTCAGGTATTTATCTCAGTAATTTGGGCTTGATTTTATTTTTTGGTTTATTTTATTCTGTATTAAATCTAATTTTTGATAATTCTTTGGTAAGTGAATTGTCTTACCTTAAAGGAATGTTTGTAGCGTATTCCTTTTTAGTTATTTTTTGTTTAATTATAATAGTAAGTTTGTGATTCTTACATTTTTATTATATAGGAATGTGTGTAACTTATTCCTTATTATCTCACTTTTTTACTTCATACTTCATATCTCAATCTTTTATTAGACTGTGAGTTGCTTTAAATTGAAAGGAATTTGTGTAACTGTTTCCTTTTTTTTTTTCATTATTATCCACTTATTGTTCCGCATATATCATCTAAATAAAGTAGTAAGTTGCTCTTACAATCTTTTTTGGAATTTTGAAATATGTTTCATTTCACAATGGTTTTATTCTTCTTCGTAAAACTTTTTTATCGAAGTTTGGTTATAAACTCCCTTGATTTTCCTTGTATTGATATTACTGATCTGGTAAGTATTATTACCATTATCTTTTGTGATGATATACGGACTATTATGATATACATAATTGTTTATTCATATTGCTTTATACCGGTCCTTGTTATTTATATTTTTGTAAGTTGACTTCTCCTTTTATTTCCTTTATTATTGCCTTCTCTTGTTCGACACTTTGTTATTCTGCACCTCTTCTCCTTCAAGTGTTTGATAGTCACACTTATTCTGGATGATATTATTTTAAGTTGGTTTATTATAGTTTAATTTTTTCTTATTTAAATCGTCTTGGTCGTCGTCATTTCTTGTACCCTCTTGTTTTGGTGATTGTCTAGTAGCTTTATTTAATTTTAATATCTCCTTCTATTCCATTGGGTTGCTTGGTCAGTAACTTGAAGATCAGTCCCTTTTCTTGGTGTATGGTATCTTCACTTAGTTTACCCATGGTCCATCAGTTCCTCTGCCCTTATGGTTCGGATAACTCTGGCGTGTAGAACTGTTTTTTACTGGTGAAATAGGTCTCCTCCATCTTGTACCATAATTCCTTTAATACCATATGTTCCGTGGTATTTATTTCTACCTCCATCATTTGATTAGTTTGTCGATTAATCAGAGAAGTTATTTGTGCCTCTCTCATTAATATTATTTTTGCCTTTTTATTTGGTATTTCCATTTCTGGTGTGCTCCAGTATTTTATTGACCTTCTTGATTTGCTATACTCTGTTTTGTTGTCAGTCATTTCTATTTCTGGCATCTTCCATCTAAGTATAGATTTCCTGAAATTTTCATCCCCTGGTTGGTTGTGAAATCCTTTTATAATTTCCCTCAGAGTCCTCCTACAATCTTTGTACTTTATTAATTTCCTTTGGTAGGTAATGGGCAAATTAAACACATCGATCAGTCCGTTCTTCATCATCTCCACTTCTTCTCGTGTTTTGATGAGTTTCCTTTTATATACCTTTCTCAATTCCTCTGTTTTCTTAATCTTCTTAATGATTCGATTCTTCTTCATACGACTGTTTACATCTATTTGTGGTTCTTTGTGCCTCTCCTCCAGTTCCTTGACCATCTCCTTCTGTGTTATTTTCTGATTCCCCGGTTCCATGTTCTCATTCAACGTTTCTTTGATACTTTCAGGAGTGCTGTCTAGTGTTTCATTCCTTGGTTTGAAATCACTAACTAAAGTTTCTTGAAGTTGATCTACTGGGTAACTTGTTTCTTCCTATCTCTTGTTCATCCCTGTTTTTGACCATTTGTCTTCTTCATGAAACTCTACAAACATGAATCTCAATTCTTCTCTGTTCTTCTCACTTTCTTCCTCGATTTTCTGTTGGAGAATATCATGATTATTTTCCATCTTTTTATTTACTATCTCCAGATCCTTCTTGATCTGTTTCTTCAGCTCTTCGCTCTTCTTTTCCAATGCCTCCTGACTTCTCTTCAAGTCTTCATGGTTGCTCTCTATTTTGTCATTCAGGAATTCTATACTCTCCTTCATTTGCTTCTTCAATTCTTCACTGTTTTGGTCCAGTTTTTCCAGTTTTTTATTCAAATCTTCCAGGTTCCTATTCATTTGTCCAAACTGTTCCATCATCATGTGACGATTTTATATATATCGAAAATCGCACAAATTAAAATTTTTAATTTTAATAAGTAAGAGTATTATCCACCCTTACCTATACCCAGATTCCTGTATCAACTTGAAACTTTCCAGTACCAACATGCCAAGAAAGGTATTAAGTAAAGAATAATAATAATAATTACTTTAATTATTAAAAATGCGACTATATAAATAAAGAAATCCCTAAGTCATAATAAAGTAAACATAAAGTATTTACATTCTAATTAATGAATAATTAATAATATTGTAGCGTGACAGATGTATGCATAATATTGAATGGCAATTGATCATTAGAATAATGAAGTTATAATATTTAAATTTGGAAGAAAGCATTAAGTTTAATATAAATAGATTAATTCATAGCAACTGTGGAAAGAAATCATTATTATAAAGAAAATACAAGTTCAAATAAAAGGAGTTACTAGTGATGAGTCATCCAAGACCAGTCTCATAACCAAAGGTTTTCAAGGTATAACCCAGGAAGGTACAAAAGTAAATAACCAAGCAGTACAGAATATGACCAAACCCACAACGAGGGAGAATAAATAGAATAGAAACCCTAAAATAAGCCAAGATCAACCAATACAGGTGGTGTATTTCTGAAATAAAGAAGAAGATGGAGAAGATCCCAAGAAACCTGATGGCATCAAGAAGAAGATGGAGAAGATACCAATCCCAGAAGGCAGGAGAAAAGAAGACTGATGAAAGAAGAAGAAGGCAGCATCCTGAAGAAGATGTCATGCTCTTATAAAAGACACCCAAATCCCTATATCCCCAAAATAAATATCTAAAAACAAAAGTATAACGAAATAAAAACCACATGTATACAAATTTAAGAGAGAGAAGTGTATAAAGTAAAAGTTGCCTGTGAACTAAGATGAAACAATAATATAGTACCCATGGAACAAATCTCCATTGAAAAACGCTAACCAATTTATTATGTTAATAAGACTATACGACCATTTAGCATTAACATGATATATAAGTGCAAAGTGAACCAGTGATAGTTTTGGGTATTATAAAAAATAAACCTTGTGTTTCATTCTTGGCAATCACAAACATTGGATGCAATGAAATATGCATTTTTCAATGACTTGAAATGTGTACTGTGACAATATGTTGTTCATAAGACATGAATCTGTTTAAAATAACATTTTGTTTTATATGAAAAAAGAAAAACAGAGTTCAAAATACCTTTTGAACAATTCATACTATTTATTTATTAATGACAGGGTACAATTCCCCAAAGACAATGTATAAAAGACGGTATAAAAACTGTAGAATCCTACTTATAATAATAGTTAGAAATAAGAATATAAATATAAGGTTTTTATGTATATAGTAAAAGAATGTTTAAAAATGTTTTAGATATAAGGCCATTTGTTTGGGTCTGAAACAACTAACATCAGAACTATAAAAATAGTTACCACTTGTAAATAGTAGAGAGTAATTAAGATGTTAGTTAGTAAAAAACCTTTTTTGTAAGCCATATTTCCATGTTTAGAAATAAGGATTTTGTTGCAAAATGTCTGACTTGAAGACAACCATTTATTTAAAAAAATATTCTTTATTTTGTTTAACTATTATTTGTATTGTAACCAATACTAATTGTTTTTGTGTAATTTGAAAACATGTTTAATTTATAATACTATATGTAAAAGTCAGAGAGGGTATCACACATCATATATTGTTTGTAAAATATTTTGTAAGAAAAATTGTTAAAAAATCATAGGCCAAAAGAATGGAAACCAAACTTCATCAAAACAGAGAAATTAATCATTTAAATGCGAATAAACAAAAGGGGTTTAGACAAAATAAACTTGAGATCATGCCATATAATTGCACATACCATTTAGAGAGATTTTAATAAATATATTCAGAATTATAAATAAAAATGAAAATGACTAAACTCAGAAATTTGGACATGGGAGTCATATATTCCTGAATAATGTTTCAGAATACAACTAATTCAATTAATTACCAGAAAATAAGGGAATATGAACCTTTTAATACAATATAGGATTATTAATATTAAATATAACTGATAAAATGGCTGAATTTATATAATGACAGGAAGTAAATTTTGATGTTTTGACTTTTCAGAGTATACCAAACTGAAAGTAAAATTACTATTTTTTGGACAGAAAACACTATAAAACGGCATTATTTAATCTGAAAATAAGCTGAATGAACTGAAAGATTAATTTAAATAACATCTAGTGAATAAAATTGACAAATAACCCAAGTTTAGGTATTTATATAGTGAAATATTAAAGTGTGCACAGGATATGAAAAATATTTGAACAATGTTAAGAATAATATTATATTGGCTAAGAGTTTAATTGAAACTGGAGGAAACAGTTAGTTGATTATTGGTATTCGAACGGTTAACATAAACGAGAGTTTTGTGACGATCTTACAAAGGTAAAGTTAAGTGGCGAACAGTACGTTACTGTGAAGTCGAGAGTGAATTATAAAATCCTTCCAGAACATATACATTGTGACAAAAACAATCAAGAAACACTAATTAACACTAAACAATACATTTCTACTCCGAAAAACACCACAAAACACCAGAAAACTGTATAATACCTTAACCAAATTAGTGTCGGAATTGGGAAAAGTGTTTTGACTTATAATTACACAGATATACTAAATACAACCCAGAATCATTACACCAGTCACTACACAACATTTAACAAGAGATTTGCAGACACAAGAACAGGAATACTGCCAGAAAATACATTATTTGGAACGCAGCAGGAACGAGCAACATTTTGATCAACTTGATGGCCGCCATTTGCTTTTGACGATCCCAGTGCCTTCTCCTAGTTCAATACAGCTGTTTGGTGAAAACAATTATTTTATTTACAAATTATTATTCAATGTTTATGTTTAGTAATAATTATTCATTTGATGTAACGTTATACTTTTAAATATTAGCCCGATTTCTCTGACTTTGATAATAACTGGCTGTTTAAAGAACCCTGTATAATTTTTATATAATATACTTTGTAATTTTTTTCGATATCCTGAGAATCAATAAGAGTCAATAAATCGATTAATAAGAGTCGATTTATTAATCGATAAGAGTCAATATTGCCATTAATTAATAAAACTTTAATACTTTTCAATACTTAATAGTTCTTTATTTCTTCAATAATACTAATTACCAATAATATAATTCTAATTGATAATCTACAAGGACTTTACCACCTATAAGTGAAGATAACCTAAAAAATAAAAAGATAAACAAGTATCGATTGGTTTGAAGACAATCTTATGAGTGGTGATAGTTTATTTAAAATATACCAAAACTTTAATAAAAATTTTCAGAAGAGCATTACACTTTTTAAAACTTCACAGCCCTATATTAATTAATTGATCATAATTAATTAATTAATAAAATTAAAAAAAAAATTTTTAATTATTTTTTTTTATAAACATAATTTTTTTTAAAATTTCCTTCAAAACAATAATTTTTGTTTTGAAACTTTCGGTGAAGCTGAACATACATTTCTTCATCAACATTACGCTACTCGACCAGTCTTGCTACCATTGGGACTAGACCAGCTGGGAAACTTAAGGAAGTGTTTCAGGCCAGTAAGACGTCGAGAGCCACACCAATAAACACACCAATTTAAGAACATATTACATTACAATTTAACTATATTATTACAAATTGGCTAGCCCAAACAGTGGGGCTTGATTACATCGGAGTCTCATACTCCACAATAGCTTATCATCAACACACATCTATTTATTATATTATTACAAATTGGCGCACAACTTTAGGGGCTTTAATTAGTGATTGGAAGGCCAATACATTCTGCCCAATCACTAGTTGGAGCTAGGCAACAGCTACAAAGCCAGAGAATTTCAAGGGAAAATGCAACGACGTGCAACATCTAAGAAACGGGCGGCGGAGGCCGAAAAAGAAATAGAAGTCGATATGGACAACAAAGAGGCAACGCCAGTAGAGGTGGAAGAGTCATTGCCGCCGGTGTTGTCCAAACAACCGGTACAACCAGAGGAACAACCCGAAATGCCTACTCAGACAGGGGAAGTCAATGTCCGGAAGGAACGGTTAAAACCACCGGGGGAACCTTCACAAACCGAGAACACTGCGACAACCGGAGATGTGAAGTTCCAGGAAGCAATGATGAGAATGATGGAAGGAATTAATAAAAAGATGGAAGATTTAAAGGAAGACAACCAATCCCTGAGTAAGAAAATTGGGAGTGATAACCAGTCCTTGAAAGAAGATTTAGGAAATAAAATCGAAGCAACAAACAAGAAGATGGAAGAGAAGATGGAAGAAAACAGCAAGAAGATGGAAGAGAGGATGGGAGGAAAGTTAGAAGAATTGAAGAAGGATAATCAATCCACAAAAGAAGAGTTGACTGGGATGAACAAGAACATGGAAGAATTGAAGGAAGACAACCAATCGTTCAAGGAAGAATTCAAGGCGACTAAAGAAGAGTTGATTAATAAAATTGAAAATACCAATCAGAAAATAGATGAAACCAGGAAGAAGATAGAGAAGAACAACCGACAATTGAAGGAAGAGTTGAAAGAAGATAACAGGAAGTTGGAAGAGAAGATGGGGGAGAAATTGGAAGAATTGAGAGAAGACAATCAAATTCTAAGAGAAGAGTTAAGGGAGGTAAATCAGGAGAATTTGGACAAACTGGACGAAAGAATGGAATTGCTGCGAGAAGAAATGAATAAGGAAATCAAGGTTAACAAAAAAGCGATGGATAAGAAGATGGAAGAAGAAAATATAATGGTCAATCGACAGATTCGAGAGATTGATGGAAAGTGCAACCAGACCGAAAAGGAGGTGAATGAGTTTAAAGAAGTGGTGAACATCAAGTTCACAAATATCGAAGAACATAGTCGTAGGAAGGTAGAAGAACAGAGGAAGGAAAATCAAGAAGAATTCGGAAAAGTACGCAACCAGGTCACAGAACGATGTAATGATATACAAGAGACCATGGCCAATATCACCGGTCAGGTGCGACAAAGCCGAGAGGAGATGGAAGCAATAAGAAACAGACCGACTCATTTCACCGGATTACCCGTCAACGAAAGCCGAGAGTGGCTCAACTTCCGGCAATACAAACGCAAGCCGATGGAGTTCCTGGCCAGGGTAGAAGAATATTTGACCAAGCATAAAATTACTCAATGGAGCCATAGCTGGGAGATATTCGACGAGTCTTTCCGAGACATAACAGATAATTGGTGGATGGCCAACCGGAGTGAAATTTCCGACTACCAACAGTTCCGGAAAATGTTTAAGACAAAATACTGGTCTGAGACCACCCAGAACTTGATCCGTGACAATATTTGTAATGGAAGATACAGGTCACAATTAGGTAGCAGTATGACGGCATATTTCTTGGGGAAGGTGTGTATGGCAAAACACCTCGAGCCAGCAATCCCAGAAGAATGTTTAGTGAATAAGATATCGTATCATTATGATGAGGACATTATCAGGGCCCGGAGAGGTAGCCAGATCAAGACAATCCAGGGAATGACCGAGTTATTGGAGGGATACGAGAACGAAGAGTATTATCGGCAGAGCAGAAAGAGAAATGAGAGACCAGAAGCAAGGCCGACTACCTACCCCAATAACGGCAATAACCATGCAAGTAACCGGAACCAGCCCAGTAATTACGACGGCCCTAACAACCAGCCGCGTAATAACCAGTTTAACGGTAATTTTAACGGAGTGAGGAATAATAACCCTTACCCAAATAATAGAAACAATTTTTACCAACATAATAATGTCCCATACAGTCAGAGAAATCAATATCCCAACAATAATGGTGACAGGCCTTACCCACCTAACCGAAATTACTATAATAATAATTTTAGTAATAACAATAATAGCAATAGTAATAACCGAGTGTCGCGCCCTAGGGTAAATTTTATAAGAGCAGAAGATCGCGGACCCAGGAGATATTATCAACCGAGGAGGAGCAGCTTCCACGGCGCCGACCGAAGATGGAGGAGTGCGGAACGAGACGGCCCAAGATACGAACAGGAAAGACGAAGTACCAGCCTGGAAGATCTTGGCAGACAACAGAACAGGGCGTTAAACATCAACCAGGGTACAGAACGTCAGGAGACAAACCAGAGTTTCCCGAACGATGCCTCGGTCAATAATAACATAAACACTGACCAAAATACTTTAAACAAGATGAGGCAGTAATCAACAACGATGACCCGTTACTGCTTATACTTCCTGGGTTAGAAAAGGATGATTTGCAACAAGCAAACAATAATAAGAATATCACTATCATAAGTAACCATTATCTGAAAGACATACGAACTGAACTTTTGGAAGAGAACGAGAAGAGTCTCAGCAACAGTAATAATGAGATAATTTATATAACAGCGGAGGTGGAAGGAGTTCCCGCTAAAATAATGATAGACACAGGAGCTAATATTTCAATAATAAACTCCAATGAGTTGGAGAGAATACAGAGTACATGTGGTAAAACTTTGCCAATGTTACCAGTCAACAACATTGTGTTGGTAGGTGCAACTGGCCGCCAGAATAAAACCATTAGGAAGCAAGTTTCCTTAAGTGTCGTTAGCCGTGATATAGCTTTGGACATGGAATTTTTAATCGCCACCGGATTACCATTTGACATCTTAGTCGGTTGCGATATTCTTCGTAGATATTCGGCAGTAATCGATCTCAATTTAAATAAAGTATCACTTTTCCCAGACGGAGTAACATGGACCGCAGATCTGGTAGGAAGCACAACTATACTTCCCAGCCCTATACATCAACAACTTCGTAAAATAAATGTTATTAGAAACAGCCCTCTTTCTAAACCCATAATATACAATCATGGAGGAGAGGATTTATGGTCAGTTAAGATCCAAGAAATACGGAATTTCCAGTGCGGAAGCGATAACAAGAAAATACCAACGCACCTGGCTGATCGTCTAATTGCAATATATGAGAAATACAAGGCGGTGTTTTCTGATGAACCAGGGAAGGTAAAAAACTACCAGTGCCAACTTCGTTTTAAAGAAAACGTAGAGTTTAACCGGAGGTCATATCCAATAGCGCAGTCGCTCAAAGAAGCCGTGAGAACAGAGATAAACAAGATGATAGAAAATGACATAATTGAGATTAGTCAATCACCTTACACTAGTCCAATTATTGCTGTTCCGAAGAAAGACGGACAAGTCCGGCTCTGTTTAGATGCGCGTGAGTTGAACAAGACAATTGTGAATGACAGAACATCTCCCGGTGAAATAGAAGAGATTTTAAAACGTTTTCATGGTACTAGATATTAGCACCTGGGATACGGTCTGTGGTTATTGGCAGGTAGAGCTGCATCCACAAAGCCGCCAGTATGTAGCGTTCATTTTCGAAGGGCGCAATTACCAGTTCAAGAGACTGCCCTTCGGACTTGTCAATTCTGTCGCCATATTTGTGGCATGCATGGACCAGATTTTGGGACCAGAAGCGCTCCAATTTACCACCGTCTATGTTGACGACTTACTAATCACATCCGGAACCTGGGAGGAGCACTGTTACAGAGTGGAATTTGTACTAAACAAACTAGCGCAGAACAACATAACACTGAAGTTGGAGAAATTCAAGTTCATAGCGCGCGAGGTACAATTCTTAGGCTTCAACCTAGACGACAGAGGTATTACACCATCAGCAGAAAAAGTGGAGGCAATTCAGAGGTTCCCGCAACCAAGAAACAGGAAACAATTGCAATCTTTCCTCGGACTCTGTAACTATTACAGGAAGTTTCAGAGCCGATATTCCGAGTTGACCACCAAGTTTCAACCACAGTTATCTGCCAAAAACAAATGGACTTGGGGTGAAGATCAAGATATTACTTTCCGATTGATAAAAGAGAAGTTTCTGGAGAGTGTGATACTTCGTCACCCAGATTTTAAGAAACCGTTCTTTCTAAACTGTGACGCTAGCGATCTAAGCTTAGGAACGACATTATACCAGGAAGATGAGGAGGGACAACATCTGGTAATAAGCTTCGCTAGTCGCACACTGAACCAGTGCGAAAAGAATACAGTGTGACAGAAAAGGAATTGTTGAGCGTGGTGTTCGCATGCAGCAAGTTCCGGACGTACATTCTCGGATATCAAGTCACGGTACGGACTGATCATAAATCCATCTCGTTCCTTCATAGGTGCAAATTGAGTCACGGCCGATTGGCTAGGTGGGTACTCGCCCTACAAGAATATGACCTGAAATGGGAATACATTCCAGGAAAGAAGAACGTGGTAGCGGATGTATTGTCACGTATAAATCTAGAAGATCAAACTTTCGAGGGGGAGAAGGAGAGCTTGGTAAAAATTTATAACATATTCACGACCAGAGCCGATTTACAAGCTTTGTTAATAAATATCCGAATCCATCAGCAGTCTGATCCTAAGCTGAAAAACATTGTGAGTCGTTTGGAAGCCAATGATGAAACCATTTCTAAATATTACCACCTTAACAAGGGAATTTTATTCATAAAAACCGCATTGGACGATGAGACATGGAAAGTGATAATCCCACACCAAATCGAAAAGGAGGTCATCATCGATTACCATGTCAGGTATGGTCACATGGGAGCGTTAAAAGTGATACAGGCTTTAGAAGAAAACTGTAAGATCAAGAATATCAACCGCAAGGTGAGAACATACATCAAATCCTGTAAGATCTGCCAATGTGCCAAAATAAACAATGAAAAGACAGAGGGTATCATGATACCAATAGCTTCCAACACAAAACTGGAAAAAGTGTTTTTGGATATCTGCGGGCCATTTCCCCGTAGCGGTGGTCGGCACAGATATAAATACTTGGTAATCATAATGGATCACTACACCAAGTATATAAAGCTATATCCGGTTAATCGGGCAACAACAGCAAAGGTTTTGGCGGTGATTATTGATTTGTATATCCCAGAGATCGGTAGACCATCTTCTATTATTACCGACCATGGTACACAGTTTAAGGGGAGGAGATGGCGAGACACATTATTAGCACTTGGGGTCAAAACGTATAAGACATCAGTCTACCACCCAAGTAGCAATCCGGCTGAGAGAGTACTAAGAGAAGTGGGTAGGATATTGCGCACGTACTGTCACAACCAACAGAAAAAGTGGCAAGAGTACCTAGCAGCGACAGAAACATTCCTAAATTACGCCCACCATCCAGCTATAGGAATTCCACCGTACTCAGCCATGTATGAGAAGCCGACTCCCCGAGACTTTGAACAAATCATTGAATTTCCAACGAACAACAATAGGAAATTCAACCAGTTGAAGTTTTACAATAAGGTAGCAGAAGATCAGGAAAAATGGCAAGCCAAATACCAGAAGGCAATAGGGCGAATTGTAACATATAAAGAGGGTGAAAAAGTCCTCCTAAAAAATAGAGAGCTGCCTAGCACCTTAGAAGGGATAACCAAAAAACTACTATTACTATACACTGGCCCATATGTTGTGGTAAATGATAAGCATAACAATACATATGAGTTGAGGGAAATCGTTTCAGGAAAAATCAAAGGAGTGTACAATCAAGCTTCTATGAAGAAATATTATGAAGAATGAGTTGTGAGTTTTAGGAATTTTGAATTTAATTATAAAAATTTAAAATTGAGTAAGTACTTCTTACTACAACCTGATAATTTAGAACAAAACTTTATGGAAGAAAGAAAAAGAAAGACTTTTGAATTGAAATATAATTATAAAATTTTAAAATTGAGTAAGTACTTCTTACTACAACCTGATAATTTAGAACAAAACTTTATGGAAGAAAGAGAAAGAGAGAGAATTTTGAACTTAATTTAAAAAATTTAAAATTAAGCAAGCACAGCTTACTACCACTGAATTATGAGAAAAACATTTTGGAAGAATTAAGAAGAAAGGAATTTTGAAGTTAATATACGAAAAATTTAAAAATGAAGTAAGACCAACTTACTATAACTAAGTTTGTGAGAAAACTTTATGGTAAATAATTAAGAAGAATTTGAATTTGGAGAAATACCAAAACATTCAGAAATAGTAGTAAAATCACAGTACTATAAACAATTCTGAATGAAACAATTCTGGGAATAAATGAATTAAACAGAATTTGAATGTTGATAGAACGTCAGAACTTTGAAACAAGATAAGATCAACATATTACATGGATTTATGAGAAATATTTTTCAATTAAATAAAAAGAATAGTTTGAATTTTACATTAAAACTAACCAAGTTCCAAAAAATAATTATGTGTCAATTATAATTGAATTGAGAAGAAAATAAAGTGATTAATTCAGAAAAGAGAATTAATTTTAATCCAGAATAAATGCTAGACATTCACAATAGCATTTGAAGGGGTAGAGAAGAATAACAAAGAAGAGTGTAATATGCAAGAGAAGAAAAAATTTGGAAGCAAAGAGAATAATTACCTATGAAACGATAATGAAAACAGTTAATTAAGAGCAAAGAAGAACAACTCATACCAAACATATGGAGAAGATGATTTTGAACCAATGATAATAATAAGACCTATATGAAATGCAAAGAGAAGAAATACCACATGAGATATAATATAAATGAATTAATGTTAATGAATGCGAAGGCAGATTAATAACTTTCTAAGAGAAAGGAAAGAACCAAAATGTTTAAATAAAATGATCAATATAACAACCTGTATATCTAATGTAAAGATATAAAGTTTAAAAAATTAAATATAATATATTAAGACCATTCAAATAATGAATAAGAAAGACTATAAATAAAGACCATGCTAATACTATGAGTAACCAGAAGAAAGTATAAAGAGAATTCAGATGGAGAAGAAAGAGAGTTACACTGTAAACAGTAACCAGAATTATTAAAAGAAAGGTTTTCAACCATAATTAAATTAAATATATCAGACAAGTTAAGAGTTTTGAAAAAATATATATGTAATGAGTATAATAATGATTATGAAGATTTATTAAGATAGAAAATGTGAGATAATCTGAGAGACTACGAAGTGGAGAATCCAAAGATATTTTTATTAGTCGAAAATGAGACTACTTTTTATTTATTTATTCGATGACTGACTGAAGATAATTCCAGCAGCATTATGTTTTTGAGCAGGGATGGATATGCCTCTGTACTCAATTTATAGAAGTGGTGTATGGCCAGCAGAGAAGTAGCGTACAGTGCCCCTCTGATCTACCCCAGCCCACGTGATAGGGAATGTTAGGGAATTAATATCCCAAGGATGCAACACGAAGTTGATAAAGGAAGAAAATGTATTACAATAATAATATATCTCAGAAGACACTAACTATCCGAAAAGGATCAGTAGTAAAACAAATAATTATATATATAAAATTAATTAAACTCTAATTATAAAAAAGTCGATATAAAAATGGAGAAGAAAATGAATTATAAGAAATGATGAAATTATCATAAGAAATTATTTCATCCATAAACATGTCTGAAATAATTACTTCTGGAGGAGAGCAATCTGTAGCGTGACAGATGTATGCATAATATTGAATGGCAATTGATCATTAGAATAATGAAGTTATAATATTTAAATTTGGAAGAAAGCATTAAGTTTAATATAAATAGATTAATTCATAGCAACTGTGGAAAGAAATCATTATTATAAAGAAAATACAAGTTCAAATGGGGCCTAAATGGGGGAGTGATGCGTAATATATGGCCTGCATACAAGAGCTGGTCACTAGCCTCTCCTCTCCAACTCCAACTCTCACCTACAAGCGGTGGGCCCTGTTAAGTCGAGCAACCCATGCTAAGGTTGTGGTAACCAATCCCTTCGGCAGCTTGGGTCGGCGAGCCAACGAGAGATGGGGGTCTGGGCGAGGTGGCCCTGAGGTAATCAGGGACCCGGCTTACCAAGATGTAGTGTGTCGGCAGCAGGATGCATGGCGGGGTTGGCGGCGGAAGAACATAAAAATGTCAACGGCGGCGCCCATAGATCTAGTGAGCATGGTCTACTGCGGACGGGTGGATGAGACTCGTTAGCTCAGTGAAGGCAACTCATCTAAGAGACGGGAACTCTAAACATAAAACCCCTGGTCCTCCAGGTTGGGGGTTGGGCGTAGGGTTAACAACCCACCCCATAAAAAAAAAGATTGTTATGAAACCAAGAGAAAAAGGAAAAGCCGGACGGATTAATGGAATTGGGACTGGATCGTGTAAAAAGGACAAAGATTTTAAACTTGCGACATGGAACTTGCGTTCCTTATACAGACCTGGAGCCTTGAAGATATTAATAGGAGAGGTTCTCAAATATAAGATAGATGTTTTGGCTATGCAGGAGATGAGGTGGACTGGTGCTGGAATCATGGATCGAAGGGACTACTCGGTGTATTACAGCTGTCAGAACCGGGACCATGTGCTTGGAACTGGCTTCTTGGTAAGCCGTAGAATGAAAGCAAATATCATCGATTTTAAACCCCTTACACCTAGAATGTGTAAAATAAGACTTAGGGGAATTTTCTTTAACTATACTATAATAAACGTGCATGCCCCAACTGATGATAAGCCTGAGGAGGAGAAAGATGATTTTTATGACTTGCTGGAGAATGCGTATGCTAGCAGCCCTAGACATGACATAAAAATAATCATAGGTGACTTAAATGCCAAAGTGGGAAGCAGCCATACCTGTAGTAATATAGGAAAGTATAGTTTACACTCTGAACACTCAGACAATGGTTTCCGACTATTGAACTTTGCAGTTGGTCAAAATATGATCATAGGAGGGACTTTCTTCGACCACAAAGACATACATAAGGGCACATGGATGTCTCCAGATGGGAGAACGGTCAATCAAATAGATCATGTCCTATTGGATGGCCGCCATAAGTCAGACTTACAAGACGTGAGAGTTTATAGAAGTGCCAACATGGACAGCGATCACTATCTCGTAGTTGCAAAACTGAGAGCTAGAATCTCCAATAATAGAAATGAAAAAGGAATAAAGACTGTTAGATACAATACAGAAATGCTAAAGGAAGAAGAAATAAAACGGAGGTTCGAGGAAGTTACTAATGAGAAAATTAGACAGTGGAGACTTGAATGCCGTGAGGAACAAGATATAGAAAACCACTGGCTTAATCTAAAAAACATGTTAGTGACCACGGGAGAAGAAATCGTTGGTTTGAAGAAGAGACATGGGCGAGATGAGTGGTTTGATAAGGAGTGTGAAGAGGCAACTGACTTCAAAAACAAGACATACAAATTTATGATCCAAAGGAAATGCACTAGGGCTGTTCAAGAGGAATACAGGAAGGCCAGGCGGAGGGAAAAGAAGATTCATAGAGGAAAAAAGAGGGAGTATATGATGAGACAGATGGAAAAGATAGAGGAATATAAGAGTAAAAGGCTGAGCCGAGATATGTACAGGAAGGTGAATGATATGAGACAGGAATTTCAGCCTAGAACAAATGCCTGTAGGGATAATAATGGTGGCCTTGTGAGTGATAATGCTGGCGTGATCAGGAGATGGACAGAACACTTCGAAGAGTTGCTAGGCTCAGTTGGGGAGGCTTCGATGGAGGCATCTGAGAATGAAGAGGAGGTAGGAGAATTCGAGGATGATAGAGAGGAGTTGGTGCCATCCTATGACGAGGTGTATGAAGCTCTAGAAAAGCTTAAAAATAACAAGGCAGCAGGTTCCGATGGTTTACCAGGGGAACTATTAAAGAGCGCAGGAGGAGATTTCATAAAGGAATTTGCCCATCTTATAGAGCGAATATGGCTGGAGGAGGTAATGCCTGATGAGTGGAACAATGGGGTGGTGTGTTTAATACATAAAAAGGGTGATCCGCTTATATGTAAAAATTATAGGGGCATCTCTCTACTTAATACAGCATATAAGGTATTGTCCAACATCATATTTTCTAGGCTGCTTCCCTACGCTGAGGAAAACATAAAAGAATATCAGTGTGGATTCACTAGGAATAGGTCAACAACAGACCAAATATTTACACTAAGGCAAATCCTGGAAAAAACGTTGGAATATGGAGTGCCCACTCACCATCTCTTTGTGGATTTCCAGTCGGCATATGATTCAATCAACCGGAAAATGCTATATAGAGCTATGAAGGAGTTGCATATACCATCTAAGTTGGTGCGTATGGTTGGAGTAGTTATGTCCAATTCTAAGTGCCAAATCAGAATACAATCAAATCTATCTAACTCCTTAAAAACATTGAATGGGTTGAAACAAGGAGATGCCTTAGCATGTCTGTTGTTCAACATAGCTCTAGAAAAGGTCATCAGGGATTCAGGAATTCAAACTAGCGGACACATATTTCACAAGGAGGTACAGCTTCTGGCCTATGCCGATGACATTGACGTCATAAGTAGGTCTGAATCTGGCTTAAAGGAAGCCTTTCAGGAACTGGAGTTGTCCGCTAAGGCTATGGGCTTGGTTATAAACCAAAGCAAAACCAAATATATGGTTGTAGGTGCCAATACTCGTACCCTGTCCCTGCGCATTAACGATTATGAATTTGAAAAGGTTCAGGGTTTTCCATATCTCGGGTCATATGTGGACTCTGGAAATGACTCCTCTAGAGATATTGAAAGACGAATATTATCTGCTAATAGGTGTTACTACGGACTGGTGAAACATTTTAAATCAAAATTAATAACTAAAGATACAAAAGCCTCCCTATACAAGACCTTGATTAGACCAGTCCTGATGTACGGCTCGGAATGCTGGGTGTTAAAAAAACTAGATGAGCAGAGACTATCCGTTTTTGAGAGGAGGGTACTGAGGAGAATCTATGGCCCTGTGAAGGAAAACAACATTTGGAGGCGACTGCATAATCGAGAGTTGTACGAAAGGTTTAAAGATCTTCCGATCGTGCAACTCATACAAATTAACAGATTACGTTGGGCTGGTCATGTGCAGAGAATGGCGGAGGACAGAATCCCAAAAAGAGTGATGAATTATTTGCCGATGGGAAGGAGAAGGAGGGGAAGACCGCGTACAAGATGGCTGGACCAGGTTGGTAAGGAGGCAGTGAGGCTGGGTGCAGCAAACTGGTGGACATTGGCCGGGAGTAGAGACCAGTGGGGAAGATTTCTTTTGGAGGCCAGGGCCCGGACTGGGCTGTAGCGCCGAGGATGTATGTATGTATGTATGTATGTATGTATGTATGTATGTACAAGTTCAAATAAAAGGAGTTACTAGTGATGAGTCATCCAAGACCAGTCTCATAACCAAAGGTTTTCAAGGTATAACCCAGGAAGGTACAAAAGTAAATAACCAAGCAGTACAGAATATGACCAAACCCACAACGAGGGAGAATAAATAGAATAGAAACCCTAAAATAAGCCAAGATCAACCAATACAGGTGGTGTATTTCTGAAATAAAGAAGAAGATGGAGAAGATCCCAAGAAACCTGATGGCATCAAGAAGAAGATGGAGAAGATACCAATCCCAGAAGGCAGGAGAAAAGAAGACTGATGAAAGAAGAAGAAGGCAGCATCCTGAAGAAGATGTCATGCTCTTATAAAAGACACCCAAATCCCTATATCCCCAAAATAAATATCTAAAAACAAAAGTATAACGAAATAAAAACCACATGTATACAAATTTAAGAGAGAGAAGTGTATAAAGTAAAAGTTGCCTGTGAACTAAGATGAAACAATAATATAGTACCCATGGAACAAATCTCCATTGAAAAACGCTAACCAATTTATTATGTTAATAAGACTATACGACCATTTAGCATTAACATGATATATAAGTGCAAAGTGAACCAGTGATAGTTTTGGGTATTATAAAAAATGAACCTTGTGTTTCATTCTTGGCAATCACAAACATTGGATGCAATGAAATATGCATTTTTCAATGACTTGAAATGTGTACTGTGACAATATGTTGTTCATAAGACATGAATCTGTTTAAAATAACATTTTGTTTTACATGAAAAAAGAAAAACAGAGTTCATAATACCTTTTGAACAATTCATACTATTTATTTATTAATGACAGGGTACAATTCCCCAAAGACAATGTATAAAAGACGGTATAAAAACTGTAGAATCCTACTTATAATAATAGTTAGAAATAAGAATATAAATATAAGGTTTTTATGTATATAGTAAAAGAATGTTTAAAAATGTTTTAGATATAAGGCCATTTGTTTGGGTCTGAAACAACTAACATCAGAACTATAAAAATAGTTACCACTTGTAAATAGTAGAGAGTAATTAAGATGTTAGTTAGTAAAAAACCTTTTTTGTAAGCCATATTTCCATGTTTAGAAATAAGGATTTTGTTGCAAAATGTCTGACTTGAAGACAACCATTTATTTAAAAAAATATTCTGTATTTTGTTTAACTATTATTTGTATTGTAACCAATACTAATTATTTTTGTGTAATTTGAAAACATGTTTAATTTATAATACTATATGTAAAAGTCAGAGAGGGTATCACACATCATATATTGTTTGTAAAATATTTTGTAAGAAAAATTGTTAAAAAATCATAGGCCAAAAGAATGGAAACCAAACTTCATCAAAACAGAGAAATTAATCATTTAAATGCGAATAAACAAAAGGGGTTTAGACAAAATAAACTTGAGATCATGCCATATAATTGCACATACCATTTAGAGAGATTTTAATAAATATATTCAGAATTATAAATAAAAATGAAAATGACTAAACTCAGAAATTTGGACATGGGAGTCATATATTCCTGAATAATGTTTCAGAATACAACTAATTCAATTAATTACCAGAAAATAAGGGAATATGAACCTTTTAATACAATATAGGATTATTAATATTAAATATAACTGATAAAATGGCTGAATTTATATAATGACAGGAAGTAAATTTTAATGTTTTGACTTTTCAGAGTATACCAAACTGAAAGTAAAATTACTATTTTTTGGACAGAAAACACTATAAAACGGCATTATTTAATCTGAAAATAAGCTGAATGAACTGAAAGATTAATTTAAATAACATCTAGTGAATAAAATTGACAAATAACCCAAGTTTAGGTATTTATATAGTGAAATATTAAAGTGTGCACAGGATATGAAAAATATTTGAACAATGTTAAGAATAATATTATATTGGCTAAGAGTTTAATTGAAACTGGAGGAAACAGTTAGTTGATTATTGGTATTCGAACGGTTAACATAAACGAGAGTTTTGTGACGATCTTACAAAGGTAAAGTTAAGTGGCGAACAGTACGTTACTGTGAAGTCGAGAGTGAATTATAAAATCCTTCCAGAACATATACATTGTGACAAAAACAATCAAGAAACACTAATTAACACTAAACAATACATTTCTACTCCGAAAAACACCACAAAACACCAGAAAACTGTATAATACCTTAACCAAATTAGTGTCGGAATTGGGAAAAGTGTTTTGACTTATAATTACACAGATATACTAAATACAACCCAGAATCATTACACCAGTCACTACACAACATTTAACAAGAGATTTGCAGACACAAGAACAGGAATACTGCCAGAAAATACATTATTTGGAACGCAGCAGGAACGAGCAACATTTTGATCAACTTGATGGCCGCCATTTGCTTTTGACGATCCCAGTGCCTTCTCCTAGTTCAATACAGCTGTTTGGTGAAAACAATTATTTTATTTACAAATTATTATTCAATGTTTATGTTTAGTAATAATTATTCATTTGATGTAACGTTATACTTTTAAAAATTAGCCCGATTTCTCTGACTTTGATAATAACTGGCTGTTTAAAGAACCCTGTATAATTTTTATATAATATACTTTGTAATTTTTTTCGATATCCTGAGAATCGATATTAATCGATAAGAGTCAATATTGCCATTAATTAATAAAACTTTAATACTTTTCAATACTTAATAGTTCTTTATTTCTTCAATAATACTAATTACCAATAATATAATTCTAATTGATAATCTACAAGGACTTTACCACCTATAAGTGAAGATAACCTAAAAAATAAAAAGATAAACAAGTATCGATTGGTTTGAAGACAATCTTATGAGTGGTGATAGTTTATTTAAAATATACCAAAACTTTAATAAACATTTTCAGAAGAGCATTATACTTTTTAAAACTTCACAGCCCTATATTAATTAATTGATCATAATTAATTAATTAATAAAATTAAAAAAAAAATTTTTAATTATTTTTTTATAAACATAATTTTTTTTTAAATTTCCTTCAAAACAATAATTTTTGTTTTGAAACTTTCGGTGAAGCTGAACATACATTTCTTCATCAACATTACGCTACTCGACCAGTCTTGCTACCATTGGGACTAGACCAGCTGGGAAACTTAAGGAAGTGTTTCAGGCCAGTAAGACGTCGAGAGCCACACCAATAAACACACCAATTTAAGAACATATTACATTACAATTTAACTATATTATTACAAATTGGCTAGCCCAAACAGTGGGGCTTGATTACATCGGAGTCTCATACTCCACAATAGCTTATCATCAACACACATCTATTTATTATATTATTACAATATATAAAGTACGAACTATTTTCTTAGTGCGTAAATACGCACCAGCTTACTGAGCCCTCGCCCCTAAACTATACGCTCATTCGCCAGTAGAACTTCGCCATGACAAGATGTGAGTTTTGGTGTTGTGTACATACACGTAAGTGTATGTCCTTAAAAGTATATCCAGCGTGAGATGGTTTTATTGTGAATAATGTAGTGTGTAGAGTTAGTGAGAATACATACAGAAAGAAAAAGGTAGCCAACACATCTCCTTTTAAAATATAAAATGTAAGTGTAAGATAGGTAACTACTAGACTTTAGTACTGCAAAGTGAGAACTATAATTAAAATAAAAAAAATGTGAACTACAAAAGTCTGGACCAAGGAAAGTGAAACTACAACAGTTGGAACTTCAAGTAAACAACCGATCTTCGAGAGCAGAAATAATCAACCCGATGTAGATTCACCAGGAACAACGTACTCCACCCTTAGAAGACGACAGGAGATGCCCCAAGGATACAACAACAACCTCATATGAAATTCAGGTGATATCAAACCACAACTTTTGTAAATTTCGCCTTAATAAAAGAAGTAACAAAGAACTTTAAAAGAACTTTAGCAATGTAAAGAACAAATTATCAGATTTGTAAATTTTGTAATTTTGTAATGAAGTAATAGTAACCGCAATGTATAGATAAATGTAAGATAATAATGTAGAGTATCACCAATATTATTCTTCCAATAATATGGTTGAAGTTTTGATAAATTAATTATTTTGAGAAAGTTGAGACCCGGATCCGTGGTATTAAAACTAATATCTATATGAATAAATTTTGAGATAAAACGAATAATATACTTAAGATATTTGAAGCAGTAAAAGCAGAATTTACTAAAATAACTTTTCTTTAAAATCAAGCATAATATTTGAATAGCAATAAAGAGATGTTTTCGCTAACACCTAGTGAGTGAATAAATTTATGCAAACCTTGTCAATTTCCTATATCATAATTGTGTTGTAATTTGTTGGTAAGGAGGTTTTACTAACAACGGCAGCTAGTTTGATTAACTGGTAAAGAATTGAACTAGTTCCCGACTTTTGTGTTGTCTTAACAAGGGAGACGGCACAAAATTGCGCCACTCTGCTTTGTAAAAAAAATTGTGTATTGTGCTGTTGTTTTATTAATTAATTGTTTACAGAGTGTGACATACAGAAAATTGCGCCACATAATTATGTTGCTGTGGTTGTGTCATTTTATAATTCGTTAACTATAACTACGACAAACATAAATTTATTCACTCAGAAATAAACAAAAAATAAAAGAGTAAAATTTTAATTATATTATAATAATATTGGTATCGCTAGTTTGCCATATTAAGCAAGTCATAGCTGGTAAGTATTCAATTCCAAACCAGTCGGTTCATGTTAAATACGTGTTGTGGAATGTAAACTCTCCCCTTTGTAAACACCCATCTCATTCATAACCCCTCCTCCCCATAAGAAAACAAAACCATATTAGACAAGCTCTTTCCTGTTTTGTATTGTCCTGAATTACCACCCTACGCAACTCGACGACACCCCAAAACAGCTGACTCTTTGTGCTATTGTTAAAGCAATGAACTTTCCGTATATGAAATTTCTCTCTACTAAAATGGTATTAGCGTTTTGTTTTAATTAATTATATATGTCAGTACTGAGAATTTAATTGTTGTGAGATAAGTTATGTTGATTAATTAAGATAAGATTGCATATGGAATCTTAATATGAAATAAGATATATGTGTATGTGTTTAAATGAATTAATGTTAACTATTTTAAACATTGATAAAACGAATTAAAGTAAGTGACATAAGATTTGTCGTTCGTAATACGTCGTGTATTTAAAGTTGTTATTATCAAAAATGGCTCAATTTAACCCCGACTTGTTGTTGAAAGACGAATTAAGCTATGAAGCATTATTGCGTGGTCTTCCCTACTCTGATGTAACTGTCGCGGAACTTCGCAAGACGTTACGTGAAAATAAACCGGACCAACCCTCACTGTTAAAGTGTATTAACGATTACACAAATCGTTTGAGTGTTTTAGATTTCGAAAGCGAAAAAGAAACGTGTTATCATAAGTATACGGAACTAACGTCGATCGCACAAACGCTGCGTGATGAAAAATCTCCCGCAGTAATTTTACGCACCACCCAAAGAATCGAGCATCTAACCCGTCGTATCACCAATTTGTTGAACTGGCCAGGTGATAAAGATACCCCTCATGATGTGCAAAAATTCGCCGAGGAAGCATTACAACAATTACCCGAGATAATGCGCGAATTACGTCGACGATCCGAATCGTTTAGATTAGACGAAATCGAAGAAGCTATGACGAAATTAAATATTTCACCTACCCAATCCCCGACTCAAGAACAGCCAAACGGTACTGCAAAAATTCAGATTCTGCAGGAATCAAATATAAATCCATTCAAGGAACGGTTAACTGATAGTCAAGTAAATATTCAACCAGTAAACGTTACGTCACTCCCTAATGAACTAGAAAATATGACCAGTACCTACGAATTACCTTCTCACTTGCGGACTAATCAACCTGCGGAAAAACCTAGAATGATGAGTCAAATAAATCTAACTCCCGAGCTCTATGGAAAAATAACCCACCCTGTAGAAAGTATTTTGTCCGATATACAAATCACTGATGGGCTGAATATTACAAAGCTGCTTGATTTTATCAAACACATCTTACAATTAAAGGAACTGCAACAACTAAGAGATAACCAGATTTTGCAAGTTATTTTACCTAAGTGTAGACCTCCATTAAAAGATAGAGTGTTAGAATCTATAAGGTATAATCAATCGGTAGAAGAACTTCACACCACACTAATAAGACATTTCATTCCCACTGGTATCTACGAAGAATTGAAGCGAAACTTAGTACTTCGTGCACAAGGCACATACGAGAGACTAGCTCATTATATTTCTGAGGTAAGAGAATCTGCTTTATTGCTACAAGTTAAATGGAGTGAACAACAGTTAGTAGACACTATCTTAGTAGGACTATCCCCCGAAGAGCGATCTCGCCTAGCACTCGTGAAGCGACCTACCACTTTCACCGAACTAGAACTATGTTGTATACATTCGTCCGACGTCTGGTATTCTGACCAGAATAGAAGTGTTTCTATGTCCCAGAGTCAACACAGAGATTCCTTCCAAACTCGACCAATTGGAAATGATACCCGAAACTACCGCGATAAGCGATTCGTAAGTACACATAAAACCCAAAGCTATCCCCATGTTTCATACTCTAAACCAAAACCCCGACAACCTACGAGCGAAGTAAATGAGGAAAGAAGATGTTATAACTGTGGAAAGGCCGGACATATTAGCAAGTTGTGTAAACAAAAGCGCTATAAACAGAAAACCGACCAATCAAAAAAACATGTGAAGCTGGAAGACCGAAAATCCTACGTCTTCCGAAGCACCAGAAGGAAAGGTAACAACAATACTAAGCGTCAAATAAAGATAAATAAAAATAAACGCAGAGACCCTTATTTAACAAGATTTATCGAGAAGTGCAACTCTATTAGTGCATGTAAAACAAGTATATGCCAACTACCCTATGTACAGATAGACCTTGGAGCAATGAAAACCCTTGGTTTAATTGATTCCGGATCTACCCGTAGTATTATTAGTAAACAGTTAGCCACCTTATTAGCTAATCATAAACTGATTAAACGTAGCCAAATGGTGAACATAAAGTGTACCACCGCAAATAAACAAAATCTAAATATATCGCACAGTATTACGGTGAAATTAAAAATAAAGAATATTACTTGGTATATTCCCCTACTAGTAGCTGAAGAGTTAGGACAGAACTTAATATTAGGCGCGGATTTTATAAGAAAAACTGCTTTAATCCTTGATATATATGCAAAACAATATTTCTTCAGATTTGATCGTACTCGAAAATATCAGTTCGACTCCGAGTTAAGTAACGACGCTATTTGTGAAACCGCAACTATTCATTCAGAGCCTCATGAATCGAGTCTGAGTCATTTAAAAGGAAATGAGAGACTAAGAATCCAAAAGTTAATAAAAGAATTTTCTGCTGTACTCACCCCCAAGTTAGGATTAACTCATTTAATCGAATATAAAATAAATCTTAGTGACAGTAAGGTAATACGACTGCACCCATACAAATTATCTCCGCCCAAGATGGAAATAATGAGAAACCACATTAACAAACTCCTTGATCAGCACGTCATTGAACCCTCAACGTCTCCATATTGTTACTATACGGGTTTCCTCTCCTTAAATAACCCACTGTTGTATTTGTCGATGTTGTTGTATTAATTTAATTGTATAAATTCTAGAAAATATTTGGAGTTGTGGAATATATGGATGTACTTAATTAATGTTAACTTAATTCTTTAATAATTATCAGTGTTAGTGTGCCTAGAACTTAAATAACTTCAGATTTATTCTACAATTTCATCCAACCCTATTATGCCTTGAAGAGAGTTCTGTCTAATTTTATATTTTTACGCTCCCTCTTTGGTGTCAGATAATTCCGCTATAAGCGCTGTAGTATCGGCTCAACGAAACTTATAGGTTATTCGATGTTTGTATTAACCATTTATACTCTACTTATTCAGTTACTTTTGTTCCAGTTCACTAAACCATACTCCAAATAACAAGGTGTGACAAATATATAAAGATTCTTTATTTGTTTATCAATTCACATTAACTAAGATATATTCCAATTAATATATGTTGGGACTATAGATTCAGGTATCGATTGTTGATTATTTAATCCTTTGTTTATACTTGGTTATATATTATATTTGATTTGTATTTTATTTATTTCAGGGTGTGAAGGTTCTTGTAACTGTGGGGAAGACTAAAAATACATAATAAGAATGCAAGATTTACAAAAATTATGTGTTGTGTATTTAGTATGATTAATATAATATAACTTTACCAGTCTCTAACGAAACAAATCACGGAGGCGGTTGATCGCTAAATTCGTTGTTCTGGTCAATTATGAAGTACAGTTTTCTTTCTTCAGTTTAATAAAAGTAATTCTTGTCCTGTCCACTTCGGAATACAGCTTCTGAATTGTTTTACAGCACGATTGATGTTTCTTCTGCACCGCCAGGATCCAAATAGGTTCTTCCTTCTGTTGAAGCAGTTAGTGTTGTTCCGTGTATTTGCAAGGTTATAATTTCTGGTGTTGTGAATATTATGAGTTGTGCTATTGTTAACTCTTTATATTTGATTACTATTTCATCAATTCCCTTCGGACATGGGACAGTCCAAGTTTCTTCTTGTTGAATTCGGTTATTTGTTCTCGATTATTATTTCATAATGTATCGTTATTTTATTAATCTGTGTTAGTGATAGATGTAAGTATTGTCATTGGAGTTTTATATTTTTTATAATCGTATCTCTTGTTTTCGAATATTACAATTCAATATATTCTTCTTGGGTTTTTTAAATCATCACGTTCAGTTTTTACAAAGCAATTCTTTTTATGTTATAAAATCAACAACCTTCTTCTTAATTTTTTCCCTAGCAACCTATATTAATTTCCGCTTCCACATGTTTTGACTATATAGTGTTTCTTTCATATATTTTTTTGTCTATTCTTTGTCAATTTGCTGTCCTATCGGAATGTAATTTTACCGATAGCTGGTTTATTATTTTATACACATCTTCTACTGGTTTTTTGACATAATTCCGTTTTTTTCCTTTTTTATTATATTTAATCCACCTTCGATATTATTTTTTACCAATCGATATTATGGCATTATGGTATTATTATAATTTGTATAAATTTTATTAAATATTATTATTAACTTAATGTTTTTTCTTCTTTCTAGCTCTTCATAGTGTATTTATTAATTATTATTAATTGATGTATCTAACCTTTAAGTTATAAGTGTTTATTTAGTATTTTTGGCTGTTAGGCCTTTTATTGTAAATTGATCTACCTGTGGTTATGTCTGTTAGGCATCTATAGTCCCTTTTATATAAATTCGTACATACAATCAAAACTTAATTATTAACATTTGTATAAACAATTATTTTTCTACATCTAATAACAAATTTATCTTGATCTCTTGATCACATACAACAAAATTCAAACTTATGAACATTGGTTAACTGCCTCACACTTCATTCTATGACAGTCATTGAATAACACTATTTGTTTCATTATTTTTCACGAACTCAACACATATTTGATATAACATCACATAAACTTTATCATAACATTTTTGTCATAATATAATACTTTTTTAACACAAAATTCTTATCTGTTATTACCATAAATTAAGTCATTGTTTCATTTTTCTGTTTTGTTTTTTATTAAACATATATCATTAGCTATTATTTATTTTACAGGTTCGTTTATTCTATTCAACACTACCTTGCATTCTTATTTATTTTGTCTATGACTATAATTGTCATAATTGGGTCTCTGTTCTATTATGGGATTAAGTATCAATTTATTTATCAATCTGTGAATCTTCTTTTATGTAACAGCAATGCGATCATTTTTGTTGCGCTACATATGCTTCCCCTCCTAAAAAAGTTTAGTTTACCTGAATGAAGTTTAGGTCAAATAAACTTGCCTTTTTCACATGCCTTTTCTTAATTTCATTGTTAATGGTTGACGATGGTCTTCTCAATGTAACTTCATTAGACTAGTACTAGTACCTTTTTTATTTAATAACATTTCATCATTTTATTTTTCTGTACACATTATTTGTTGGTAACTGGCTACACTATTCACTGATACATTAGTTTTACATCTCTCCTATTTATAATTACTATAATTACTGCATTTTTCAATTATTCTTGTGTCAACACGCTTCTTTCTGTTTTCTTCGTCCTATTCCTTTGGAAACTAAATTTATTTTTGCAACTATTCTAATATTCCTTAAATATTTAATTTCCCTAACAATCCCTAACACATGCGTTGGTACAGTTCAGAGAGGCACTGTTTGGCTTCATACTCTGCTGCCCACACTACATCTTAATATAGTACTGCTGGAATTCATCTACAGTCAGCTATAAAATATAACAATAATCTCCTAATAATCTCTTTAATCATTTAATAATAAATATTTGGGAAAAGATTTTTTCTTTGTTGCATTTATATTTTTTCATTACTATTCTTCATATTTCGTAGTTCCATTTTAATTCCTTAAACATTCGTTAATATTGACTTTGACAGTTATCAATTGTAATCATTTTTGTTGAGATTGTAATGTTAAGTATCTTCTTCGTTTGTTTTTTTTTTCCTCTGATCTCAATATTTTTTAATCAGTTGTTGTGTGTTGATCATTATAATTGTATTTCTTACTAAATATATTCCTTATACTTAATTATTCTTCTTCTTATCGTATTTCACTATTTTGGCTGTTTATTTTTTAATGAATTATGTTCATAAATACTCTTTCTTTCTTGTCTTCTTTAACATTATATTAGTTACATTCAATCGTTTACTGAGATTGTTCCATCCTGTGGCAATGTAGTATGTATTTTAGGTCATATGATTTTTTTTTTTCTTCTTTATTTTGGATAAGTAGGTTTGAGGTAATAACTTTTATCTTGGGGTTCATTCTTCATTATTCACACTATTTCTTTATAAACATTTAATAATAATTCTTGTTTTCTTCAAAATCGATAATACGTTGTTCTTATTGTATTTCAGAATTTAGTGGTAGTATTCAACTCAAATTATTTTTAAATTCCAAGTATTTTTCTTCAAGATTGGTAATAAGTTGTTCTTATTATTTTTTTAGAATTTATTCATTTATATAAATTCTTTTTCTTTTTGTTAATACAGAAGTTGTTCAAATATAAGGTAATAAGTTGTCCTTACTTCATTTTAGAATTTATTCATAATATTTCTTTTGGATTTAGTAATTTTTTTTTTCTTACTAAATTCGTTTTATATATAATAGTTATTTCGAATAATTTTTTGTAAGTTGGTCTTACTGTCTTTTAGAATTTTGCTGATATATATATGATTTCGTTATTACTATTACTGTTTACATGTTTCTGATCCTCTTCTAACAAATCTTCCCTGATATTCTTTAAATAGTGGTTATTAATTATGGTTATTTTATGATTACACTTAATTTTATTTCTTAATCGTTGTTCCCCAAGATTACAGTTCAGTGACGGGTATTCATTAATTTTCACTGCCTCTATTAGTTTAAATGAGGGCTTACTCGCTCTTCTCTATTTTCATTCTGATTACTGTGTTGGTTTTGTACTGTTTCCGTGCGATCCTCCGTATTATGTTCTGCTATCCTATAATTTCCATCATGTGGGTAGTTGTCTTCATGCCGAGATTGGTCATAATGGTTGTCATATCGGTGACTCCTTGGGTAGTATCGTCGCTGATTACCTTGAGGTCTGGAGTAAATATAATTGACGTTATGTCTATAATTGTTGGGTCGTCTGTCCCCATCTCCTCTATTATTGCGACTATCACGATAATTGTAATTGTTATTGCCGCGATAATTATAGTTTCTGGAATTATTATTCGTGTTTTCATTTTGTGTTCTATTAGTATTAACGTTATGCGCAGGTCGATTGCGATCGTTATTATGAGAATTGGCTGGTGGCGCGTTATTATCATACTTCTGATATTTATGATTTAGCATTCTATTTCTTTGGTATTGGTTCTCGTGCTCATAATTCTCCAAGAATTTGGCCATGGCTGGAATCGTTTTGATTTGACTACACATACGCGCATTTTTTATCCCTTCCTCGTAATGATAGGATAGTTGTATTACCAAACATTCTTCGGGAATTCGGGGCTCTAAGTTCCGCGCCATACATACTTTTCCTAAAAAGTATGAAGTAGGGGACTGGCCTACATTTGTTTCGTATCGACCATTACTCAAATTATTCCTAATCATGTTCTGGGTCGATTCCGACCAATACTTCTCCTTAAATTGTTTTTTGAACTCAGTCATGTCCAGTATATCCGGGCGCACCGCTGTCCACCAATTATCATAAGTATCTTTAAACGTTTCATCAATCATGCTTCGTATAATACTCCAGCGATTCTCTCTATTTCTTATGATCACTTCTTCCAATCTCTTTAAAAATTCCATAGGATTGCGCTTATAATTACAAAAATTAATCGATTCTCTGTTCTCATGGTTATTTGTATGACTATTTTGGCATGTCCTATCCCGCCATGAATCTACTTCCTCCTGTAATTGTAATTCACGCCTACTAAACTCTTCTATTTTATTTTTATTGGTATTGATTTGACCTTCCATATTATTTAAATTGCCATAGACCCTTTCGAGTCGTTCGCCCATGTCTGTCTGTATTTGCTTAATACCTTCCTTATTCTCTTCCCGTACCTGATGTACTTCGTTTTTAATTTGCTCACATTTTTCGACAGTTTCCTGTTGGATTTCTTCGACCAATGTTTTATCCTCAATTTTTGTGTCATTAATTTTGTTCTGTAATTCCTCACGAACATGTACTATTGTTTCGTTAGTTTTTTCTAACCCTTCATTGGTTTTGGCTATTTCTAATTTTCTTTCCTCATTATTTTGGTCCACCTTCTGGTTAACTGTCACATGAAGATTCTCAATTTTTTCATTAATCTGCCTTAAATTCTCTTCATGTATTTGTAGGATGTCTTCCTTCATTTGTTTTACACCCTCATCATTCCTATCTAACCTTTCGTGAATTTGGTTTAATCTTTCGTTCATTTGTTTTGAGGTTTCTTTAATTTCCTCATTTGTTTTCCTGGAGTTTTCCTCCTGTTTCCTAAAATTCTCATCTATCTTGTCAAATTTTTCCTCCAGTCTCCTTGAGTTTTCCTTATTTTCCTCATTCATTTGTCTATTGCTTTCCATTATGATCCTCAACAGCTCTTGCATACTCATGTCTTCCTTTTTGTTGGATTTATCTGGTTGGTCCCCTTGGGCAACTTCTTTGATTACTTCCTTTTCCTTGTCCGTAATTATTTCAGTTTCCGTTATTTCGTCTGTCTGTTGTTCCATTTCACTGTCTGTTATTAGTTCTATTTCCTGTTCTTGTTCATCTATTTCCTTCTCCGTTTCTCCTGCCCTAATCCTTGATCTACCTCTGGTATGCATGTTTACTCTCCCACAGTTGCCTGCTCTGGTTAAGTAATATTAATATGGTTACAGTTACTTAACTTAAGCCCTACACAAGTTGAGCGCCAATTTGTTACTATACGGGTTTCCTCTCCTTAAATAACCCACTGTTGTATTTGTCGATGTTGTTGTATTAATTTAATTGTATAAATTCTAGAAAATATTTGGAGTTGTGGAATATATGGATGTACTTAATTAATGTTAACTTAATTCTTTAATAATTATCAGTGTTAGTGTGCCTAGAACTTAAATAACTTCAGATTTATTCTACAATTTCATCCAACCCTATTATGCCTTGAAGAGAGTTCTGTCTAATTTTATATTTTTACGCTCCCTCTTTGGTGTCAGATAATTCCGCTATAAGCGCTGTAGTATCGGCTCAACGAAACTTATAGGTTATTCGATGTTTGTATTAACCATTTATTCTCTACTTATTCAGTTACTTTTGTTCCAGTTCACTAAACCATACTCCAAATAACAAGGTGTGACAAATATATAAAGATTCTTTATTTGTTTATCAATTCACATTAACTAAGATATATTCCAATTAATATATGTTGGGACTATAGATTCAGGTATCGATTGTTGATTATTTAATCCTTTGTTTATACTTGGTTATATATTATATTTGATTTGTATTTTATTTATTTCAGGGTGTGAAGGTTCTTGTAACTGTGGGGAAGACTAAAAATACATAATAAGAATGCAAGATTTACAAAAATTATGTGTTGTGTATTTAGTATGATTAATATAATATAACTTTACCAGTCTCTAACGAAACAAATCACGGAGGCGGTTGATCGCTAAATTCGTTGTTCTGGTCAATTATGAAGTACAGTTTTCTTTCTTCAGTTTAATAAAAGTAATTCTTGTCCTGTCCACTTCGGAATACAGCTTCTGAATTGTTTTACAGCACGATTGATGTTTCTTCTGCACCGCCAGGATCCAAATAGGTTCTTCCTTCTGTTGAAGCAGTTAGTGTTGTTCCGTGTATTTGCAAGGTTATAATTTCTGGTGTTGTGAATATTATGAGTTGTGCTATTGTTAACTCTTTATATTTGATTACTATTTCATCAATTCCCTTCGGACATGGGACAGTCCAAGTTTCTTCTTGTAGAATTCGGTTATTTGTTCTCGATTATTATTTCATAATGTATCGTTATTTTATTAATCTGTGTTAGTGATAGATGTAAGTATTGTCATTGGAGTTTTATATTTTTTATAATCGTATCTCTTGTTTTCGAATATTACAATTCAATATATTCTTCTTGGGTTTTTTAAATCATCACGTTCAGTTTTTACAAAGCAATTCTTTTTATGTTATAAAATCAACAACCTTCTTCTTAATTTTTTCCCTAGCAACCTATATTAATTTCCGCTTCCACATGTTTTGACTATATAGTGTTTCTTTCATATATTTTTTTGTCTATTCTTTGTCAATTTGCTGTCCTATCGGAATGTAATTTTACCGATAGCTGGTTTATTATTTTATACACATCTTCTACTGGTTTTTTGACATAATTCCGTTTTTTTCCTTTTTTATTATATTTAATCCACCTTCGATATTATTTTTTACCAATCGATATTATGGCATTATGGTATTATTATAATTTGTATAAATTTTATTAAATATTATTATTAACTTAATGTTTTTTCTTCTTTCTAGCTCTTCATAGTGTATTTATTAATTATTATTAATTGATGTATCTAACCTTTAAGTTATAAGTGTTTATTTAGTATTTTTGGCTGTTAGGCCTTTTATTGTAAATTGATCTACCTGTGGTTATGTCTGTTAGGCATCTATAGTCCCTTTTATATAAATTCGTACATACAATCAAAACTTAATTATTAACATTTGTATAAACAATTATTTTTCTACATCTAATAACAAATTTATCTTGATCTCTTGATCACATACAACAAAATTCAAACTTATGAACATTGGTTAACTGCCTCACACTTCATTCTATGACAGTCATTGAATAACACTATTTGTTTCATTATTTTTCACGAACTCAACACATATTTGATATAACATCACATAAACTTTATCATAACATTTTTGTCATAATATAATACTTTTTTAACACAAAATTCTTATCTGTTATTACCATAAATTAAGTCATTGTTTCATTTTTCTGTTTTGTTTTTTATTAAACATATATCATTAGCTATTATTTATTTTACAGGTTCGTTTATTCTATTCAACACTACCTTGCATTCTTATTTATTTTGTCTATGACTATAATTGTCATAATTGGGTCTCTGTTCTATTATGGGATTAAGTATCAATTTATTTATCAATCTGTGAATCTTCTTTTATGTAACAGCAATGCGATCATTTTTGTTGCGCTACAATATTCATCGCCTGCATTCCTAGTACCAAAAGGAACTGACAAACATAGACTAGTCGTGGATTATAGACAACTAAATAAGAGTATAGAATTTGAATCGATACCACTGCCCGACATACACAGTGCGTTTCACTATTTTACAAAAGCGAAAATCTTCACCATAATGGATCTCAACCAAGCATTCCATCAAATCCCACTAGCTGAGGAATCAAAACATTTAACTGCTTTTGCTGTCCCATTTAATCTATATCAATTTACGAGAGTACCATTCGGTATATCACAAGGAAGTTCAGTATGCAGCCGACTCTTAGAAAAAATTTTCCATGACGTTAAATTTAAATTTGTATATCATTATCTTGACGATATAGTAGTGTATAGTGAGTCAATGGATCAACATATTGATCACTTGCGTGAAGTATTATCCAGGTTAAAGAAAGCCGGACTGACCGTAAACCCGAGTAAAGTTAATTTCGCAGTAAAACAATTCTCCTTCTTAGGTCACATAGTGTCAGCCGAAGGTAAGGTTACCATCGATCCCGAACGTACACGCGCAATCCGAGAATTTTTACCTCCGAGAGACGTCAAAGGTATAGCTCGATTTTTAGGTATGATTAATTATTTTCATAAGTACATACCCCACTTAGCGGATATAGCAGCCCCATTAAATGCCTTAAGAAAGAAAGGAACGAAATTCGAGTGGATCACTCAACATCAAGAAGCGTTTGAAACACTTAAAGAAAGCATTATATCCCCACCTGTATTGCAGTTAGCGGATTTCAGTAAACCATTTATCGTACAGACCGATAGTTCAAGTGTAGCATTAGGAGCCGTAATATACCAGGAAATAAATAATACTAGACTCCCGATCAGCTATGCATCCCGTACATTGACCGAGCAAGAAAGGAAGTTCTCAGCCTACGAACTTGAATGTTTAGCCGTAGTATTCGCCTTTGATAAATTCAAACCATTTTTGGAACACAAAGAATTTCAACTAGAAACCGATAATCAAGCTTTATCATGGTTATTGAATCACCCAAAACAGTTAGGTCGTATCGGAAGATGGGTGTTAAGATTAAATTGCTACAAGTTCAAAGTGCAACATATTCGTGGTACTCAAAATGTAGTAGCCGATACTCTATCCCGCATGTTCCAACTACCCAATACAAGATCTGGAGAAGACAAGATTGAAACAACTACTATTAATACACTATTTACTAACTTTCCCCTTGCATTTAAGGATATAGCATATCACCAACAACAGGATCCGAAATTGTGCAAAATAATAGAACAAATAGAAAAAGGAAATAATTCTGACATATATACCTTGAGTAAAAGAGTACTTTGTTTTAAAAAGACAAACGGAAAATTACTGAGAATAATCGCCCCGGAAATAATCAAACCCATGTTAATGGAGTACTACCATTCATCGACAATTGGAGCTCATATGGGAATTAGGAAAACTATACATCGTATTCGCAAGGAATACCACTGGGAAAACATGAACAGTGAAATAAAAAAGTTCGTGAAAGAATGCAAAATTTGTGCCCTGAGCAAACCAGCAAGAATCAGCCAAGTCGGAAAATTAATCTCCGAAATACCTACCACTCCCTTCTCGAAAATATACATAGATTATTCTGGACCTTATCCCCGCTCTAAATCCGGAAATACTATGCTGTTAATTTGTGTAGACTCATTCACTAAATTCGTGTGGATGTATCCTATGCATCGTGCATTAGCATCTACGACAATTAAAATTCTACAAGAAAGACTATTTAAAGACTATGGTACACCTTTAAGCTTAATATCTGACAATGGACCCCAGTTTAAGTCGAAAGAATTTAACGACATGTGTTTTAAATTAGGTATAAATCATATTACCGTGACCGAGTACAGACCGCAAGGAAATCTAGCAGAAAGACACTTGCGTAACTTAAAATCAGCATTAATATCTTATCATGCTAAAGACCAGACAACCTGGGATCAAAATATTTCGTGGATACAATTTGCATTCAATTCAGCGTATCATGAAGGTCATAAATCAACACCATTTGATTTACTGTACAAGTACAAACCCAACCATCCTTTAACCACAAAGTGGAAAATCAATGAGTTATTACCCCGCGACGTGAATGGGAATAACATACGAAAAATATGGAACGAAGCTCGTGCAAATTTGAGAGCTAATTTACAAAAATCAAGGAAGTATCATGAGAATAATAATAAACAAATAAAGTATAAAATAAATAATAAGTACTTTAAATAAAAAGGTTTAATAATAGCTTGAATAAAAATAACGTGTAATAAAAGTGTAAAGTGTAGGAGTAAAATGAGTAAAGAGAAAATAATAATAAAAGTATATTTGAGTCGTGTAAACGCCCGGTCGTGGCCTGCTTCAAAATAATTCCCCCAACTTGACAGTAATAGAGACAAACTTGTTCGTGCAGGAAATATTGTAGTAAGCCACCCCTATTGTCTTGAATTGATACCGAAGAAACAATGGTAAACCACTCTAGCGTATAATACAATGCGTCCAGTGTTTGACCCCTCTTAGATTGTAACTGCTCATTGTTTAAATGTAAATAAAGGTTACCACTTTGTGAAATTCCGCGTATCTCAGTAGAATAAGAAATTAGTGTTAAGATAGGATCTAAGGTTGAGTATGGGATCAACTTTAGATTACTGTAGTAGAATTAAGAGATATAGGGATCAAGACGTAACACAGTCACAATGGCGCCGCACTAAAAAAAAAATTCTTTACAAGGGATAAAGAAAGCGCAGAAAGCTAACCAATATAGTTAGAGTATGCAAGGTAATCAGTCGGGCCACTATATTGTGAAGTTACGGGAAACTAAGAGTAACAAATAGATTAATAGATAAGTAATATCTATTTATATGTAAATAATATTAAGGTAAATGTTAAGAAACGAGAGAAAGGGAATTTCACGAGAGAAAAAAAATAATTATGTTTATTAGATTTCCTATTATTATTACACCCCCCCCCCCCGTTTTTCATAGTTAAGTGCAGGAGGATGTGACGATTTTAAATATATCGAAAATCGCACAAATTAAAATTTTTAATTTTAATAAGTAAGAGTATTATCCACCCTTACCTATACCCAGATTCCTGAATCAACTTGAAACTTTCCAGTACCAACACGCCAAGAAAGGTATTAAGTAAAGAATAATAATAATAATTACTTTAATTATTAAAAATGCGACTATATAAATAAAGAAATCCCTAAGTCATAATAAAGTAAACATAAAGTATTTACATTCTAATTAATGAATAATTAATAATATATAAAGTACGAACTATTTTCTTAGTGCGTAAATACGCACCAGCTTACTGAGCCCTCGCCCCTAAACTATACGCGCATTCGCCAGTAGAACTTCGCCATGACAAGATGTGAGTTTTGGTGTTGTGTACATACACGTAAGTGTATGTCCTTAAAAGTATATCCAGCGTGATATGGTTTTATTGTGAATAATGTAGTGTGTAGAGTTAGTGAGAATACATACAGAAAGAAAAAGGTAGCCAACACATCTCCTTTTAAAATATAAAATGTAAGTGTAAGATAGGTAACTACTAAACTTTAGTACTGCAAAGTGAGAACTATAATTAAAATAAAAAAAATGTGAACTACAAAAGTCTGGACCAAGGAAAGTGAAACTACAACAGTTGAAACTTCAAGTAAACAACCGATCTTTGAGAGCAGAAATAATCAACCCGAAGTAGATTCACCAGGAACAACGTACTCCACCCTTAGAAGACGACAGGAGATGCCCCAAGGATACAACAACAACCTCATATGAAATTCAGGTGATATCAAACCACAACTTTTGTAAATTTCGCCTTAATAAAAGAAGTAACAAAGAACTTTAAAGAACTTCAAAAGAACTTTAGCAATGTAAAGAACAAATTATCAGATTTGTAAATTTTGTAATTTTGTAATGAAGTAATAGTAACCGCAATGTATAGATAAATGTAAGATAATAATGTAGAGTATCACCAATATTATTCTTCCAATAATATGGTTGAAGTTTTGATAAATTAATTATTTTGAGAAAGTTGAGACCCGGATCCGTGGTATTAAAACTAATATCTATATGAATAAATTTTGAGATAAAACGAATAATATACTTAAGATATTTGAAGCAGTAAAAGCAGAATTTACTAAAATAACTTTTCTTTAAAATCAAGCATAATATTTGAATAGCAATAAAGAGATGTTTTCGCTAACACCTAGTGAGTGAATAAATTTATGCAAACCTTGTCAATTTCCTATATCATAATTGTGTTGTAATTTGTTGGTAAGGAGGTTTTACTAACAACGGCAGCTAGTTTGATTAACTGGTAAAGAATTGAACTAGATCCCGACTTTTGTGTTGTCTTAACAAGGGAGACGGCACAATCATTCTCATCAAACTATCTAGTTTCGTTTCTTCTGTTGGTTTGACTGGTTGTTGGTTTACCATGACTTCTGCTTCTATTTCTGGTTCAGGTTCAGGTTGGTTTGGATTTTCCATTTGGTCCTCCTGTGGGTTCTCTTCCGACAGTTCTCCAGTCGTTTCCTCAACTTCTACTTCCTCAACTTCCTCCATTTCTTCTGGGTTTCCTTCTTGGTTTAATGTTTCCTTCCCTTTGCGCCTCGTAACCATACCGTGTCTATTCATGACCGCCGCTAGTTAGTCTTTCTAGCCTCACGTTGCTGGTCGCCAATATGTAACGATTAATTAGGGGTTTACTTCCTTTATTCTTAAAGCCCCTCGTTGGGTTCGTCAATATGTAACAATTGCTTAAGGTCGTACCTGTTGAAATGTATCACACTTGTTTATTTTGTGTATTAGTGTGAATGTAGTGTGTTTGCCTCACACCGGTCGTTACATAAATCGACGTCACTACTGGAGTTCGTAGCGTTGTCAATATTACCAGTACAACCTACCTGTTAATTCATAGGGGTTGCGAATCCCGGGTGGCGCCAAATTGTTTCTATTAAAACAATTAAAATAGTTAAATTCTAAAATGATACGTGTGATTAGCATGGACAGCTGGATCGTTCGAATGGTTCCCGCCGCTATATAAGTTGCCGTTTCGTCCACTCGTGATGGGCGCTAGTTGGCTGTTGAATAAAACTCGCTAACACACATATACTCTACAAAATCCTATGAAATAACAAGATAGTAATACTCGGTACTGTGTTTTTAATACAAATTTGGTCATCAATAAATATGACAAATGAATTATAAATAATTTGATAACATTTGGCTCCGGCTTAGAGCTTGAAACACAAAAATATCTCAGAGTTGGCAAAATTGATTTTAAAACACTATCGTTTGCCGAGATGGCGTCAGTTACATTCAATAAATTACTATGTTTAAAATCTGGAGTTCTTTGGATCATGAAATAAGACATAAACGTTGGTTACATTAAAAAATTACACTACCATACCTTATACGTACTTAGAAATTATAATGTGTTTTTACAATTTGTTCGGTAGTGTCGTATTTCTGTTACAAAAATTGTGCTCTCAAATAAGGTTATATTTTGATTAATGAAATGTTTTTTAAGTAAGTAAATTATGCATTTACACCTTTGAAAGAAAATAATACTTGTTAAATAGTGAGAAATTTTTTCATTTGAAAAATATTTTAAGTAATTTGGGTTTTTGGGATTAAGGAATTTATTCGATACTTATCAGTTCATATCACGTTGAAGTGTAGTCATCGGGTTAGTGGGTATTCTTCAATTTTGGGCTGGTTTTAAACTTCTAACATCTTTTTCAATCTGGTCTTGGGTTTTTTCTAATTAATTTATTTAATTTGGTTCCTGGACATCGTTAATTCTTGTTATGTCAACATCTATTCGTCTTTGGTCATCTTGGTTAACTTTTTAAACTTTTTGTAACTATTTAATTAAAATTTCAATCATTCCAATTTTGCGTGCCGCTTACCCACACGTCGTTTTTTCGAGTCTATCTAATTTAACGGAAAATAAGCCCTCAACGTCTCGTTGTCATAGTAACCGCAATTCTGTGATTGGTTAATTACTCCTTTAAAGACATTGTTAAAATATTTGAATTTTTATTCAAATTTATTAAGTATTTTCCTAATGATTTTATTCCTTTATAATTCCTTTGGGATAATAAATGACATCACTATTATCTTTCTTTCCTTTCAAAGTTTACAACGATACCTCATAAGGTCATATTCTGTTATACATTAACTATAGTCTAATTATTTGACATTTAATAAATAACATATCTTTCTTAAATTAATCTATTACAATAACATTTCTGTTTTAAAATAATTGACATATAATTACTGGCCATTCACTGGTCTTAGATTAGTAAGATTTCTTGTGAAATTGATACAATTTACATTTGAATGTCTTTGGCAGTTAGATGTTTTCATAGTCAAGATTAGCCATGATTGTTTTTTGGTGTATCTCTTTTTAAATTACATTTTGAATTCAGCCTGATGGGCTTCACTTATTTGTTTGTGTTTTCACTACTATTCAACATACATTTTCATTACACTTCTTTTAAAATATAATAATTAGGTTTATGGACTGTAGGTTCCCTCCAGCCATATTCCCCTTTTAACATTGAACCAACTATTCTTTACAAGTCACTAGTTATTATTAGTTCTAATATTGATTTCTTTCTTTTGTTACAATCTAGAGTGATAAATATTGTCACTTCTCATAAAATTATGAAAGTTAATTCCCCTTTCAACATGGGGTGTTGTATTCTTTGCAGTCTTAATTTTAACAACAAAACTTTAATTCTATTCTACCATACCATGTTAACACAAGTTACTTTCGTCTGGGCTTTCTCCCTGAATAACATCACAAGCTTCCTTTATATTAATTTGGAATACTATTGCTAATTATTTCTAGTTATATTAATGTTTACAATGTCACTCCAATCACTGATTGTTCATCAACGTTTTATAAAGTGTTTTCTTACCTATCATTATATTTTTAATGTTTAACATACACTTTCACTATTTTTAGGGTACTTACACTTCACTAAGGCACTTCACTTTGGTTCACTGTTTTGTATTGTTATTTAATGGGTAATCCCTATACTTTCTCCTATCATTTCTCACTATTTCTTTCTAGTATGATATTTACTATTAATAATATGAGGTTAGTTGTTTTTTGTTAAATCTAACCTTTCTGACTGTGTTAGTGTACTTTTTCTATATTACATTACTTTACAATTGTATTGTCTTTAAAATGGGTACATAGGTTAATTTAATTATAACAATAATATTGGTATCATCAATACATAATTATTCGAGGTTTATTTACCGTATTCTATCCTTGAGTATACTATCTTTCCCCTTTATATGTGTGTTAGTTTCCCCTTGGATTTAACCTGTCTCCTCTTCATTCTTCCTCTTCTTCATCTTCTTCATCTTCAATAGTCTTCATCGTCAATAGTCTTCATCTTCTCTTCTGGTTTAAATTCTGTTTAATTGTAGGGATCTGTTCTCTTCCTCTGGTTCTTCTTTAGTTCTGTGTTCATCATTGTTTTGTTTATCATATTTTTTCTTGAGTATGTTATGTGGTTCCCTTCCTTATGTTTATGTTGTTGGCTCAATCACTTGGGTTGGGTAATATCGTTGTACGTCGTGTAAAAATATTTACAATTTAATCATTTTTTCAACATTTTATTTTATATGAAGTATTTTTATATCAAGAATTAACTTTTTTATCACTGGTACGGGATTTGGCTTAATTGTATCGTAACAACATTCACCCACTTTTTTCAGCGAATTGGCAGTTTTTTATCCCATTTTCCTAACCCATTTTGGGACATGTCAGAAGACAATTATGCACAAATTTTTCCACCTCTTTATTATTGGAAAATTATTAAATTATAGTTGCTTGGTGAAAAATTGGGGTTCTAAGGAGGACGTTCAACAGTGGCCCAGTGGATTTGCTTGAGTTATGGTGGCAGTATGGGATGTAGTGTTATTATGTAAAAGCAACACACTGTGGATTGGGACATCATGTCTTTTGGACTGATATGTTGTTTTCACTTTGTCCAGCAGTTTGCAGTAGTATGTCACATTAATTGTACTTTGATCAAGAAGGATATCTATATAAACAAATTCTAATTAGTCACAGCAAACATTGGCAATAATCTCACCTGCTGACAATCTCACAACTGAATGATGCAACGAAGATCCAGTACTATGGACACTTTTGAATTACCAGAGGAACTTCAGGAAAATTGTTGAACAGATCTTCTAACGACCTCTCAAGTGGTGAGGTAAAAGAACTCACGATGGTTTTTACATGAATTCAAAGATTCTTTTGCAGTTCCGGGCCAGTCATTGGGAAGAACCTCTCTTGTACAACATCGCATCAATACCGGGGACACAACACCGATACACCAACCTCCTCGAAGGCCTCCATAAGCTAAGCAACAGGAAATGTCTCAGTTAGTACAGGACATGTTGACAAGCCTTCATCAAGTGTTTGGTCTTCTCCGGTAGTGCTGGTAGTGAAGAAGGATGGTGGATTACATTTCTATGTAGACTACCGGAGGTTGAATGATATGGCAAAGAAAGATTGGTATCCATTACCTCGCGTTGACGATATACTCAACACACTGTCTGGAGTACAGTGGTTTTCCACATTGGGTATTGGCAAGTGAGTCTTCATCAAGAAGACAAGGAAAAGACTGCTTTCTCAATCCCAAGTGGCTTATTCTATTTTAATGTCATGCCATTTGGACTCTGTAATGCACCGGCAACATTGATGGACCTGGTACTCTGAGGCCTGACATGGAAAACTTGCCTTGTTTATTTAGTCATAGTCATCGGGGCTTGAACGACTGCAAGAGTACAACTTCAAGGTAAACATCGACAGGGGCGCCTGCATGGTAATGCAGATGGCTTATCATGAAGACCGTGCCCGGAAGACTGCCAACATTGCCACAGAAAGGAAGAACAAAATGCAAGTGAACATGTTCAAGCCATCACTGTAGATTTCCTGCCAGACAGCTGAATGACACAAGATTATCGACAAAAACAGATGACTGATAAAGACATTAAACCGATCTTGACAGCAAAAGACGAAGGTTGCCACCTGGATTGCCAAGATATCTGCCATGATTCCAAAGTGCTGAAAGGCTACTGGGGACAATGGGAATCTCTTACCTTACAGAATGGATTGCTGAAAAGGGCGTGGGAAAGTGCAGATGGATGAGACGTGGTCATACAGTTCATAGTTCTTCGAAGCCAAGTGCAGTGTGTTGTGAAGGAGATGCATGATGGAATGTCTGGAGATCATCTTGGCATTAACAAAACCCTTGGCAAAATACAGAAGCGATTCTATTGGCTTCATCTTTGCTATGACGTAGAGGAATGGGTTCGGACATGTGAAATATGTGCTGCAAGCAAGGCCCCACAAACCAGAAGCAGGGGAAAATGAGACAGTATAACGTTGGACTGCCTTTCGAGAGAATTGCCATAGACATTGCTGGACCATTCCCAGTTACTGACGATGGAAACAGGTACATCATGGTTGTAGGTGACTACTTTACTAAGTGGGTGGAAGCCTACGCAATTCCAAATCAGTTGGTTACCACTGTGGCAAAGGAGTTAGTTCACAACTTCTGTTGCCGTTATGGAGCCCCTATAGAAATCCATACGGATCAGGGGAGAAATTTCATATCAGGTGTGTTTAAAAAATTATACTTGGAATTCGAAAGACAAGGACAATGCCTCCCCATCCTCAGTCGGACAGGATGGTTGAAAGATTCAATAGGACACTTGAGCAGCATCTTTGAAAGGTTGTTGACGAGAAGCAAACAGACTGGGACCAATGTATAGCACTATTCCTCAGTACATGACACAACCGGCAGGACTCCAGCAAAATTGGCGTTTGGGCGAGAGATTCGTCTTCCTGGGGACTTGATGTTCTGATCACCTGAGACTCAGTTCCAAGAGCCACAGAACTATTCCTTGCAATTAGAAAATCAACTGTGATAAATGAATCACTTGATAAGAGGATGCCTGAATTGCCAGTGATAAAATGAAAACTCAGTACGACATTCACAGCAATAGTGTGGGTTTCCAAGAAGGAGGTCAGGTTTGGTTGTATAACCCAAAGCACCATCGTGGTCGCTCATCTAATCTCCAGACTAACTGGGAAGGACCTTAGACTGTGAAAAAAAGAATCAACAATTTTGTCTATCGGATTCAACAGGAAGGACAGCAAAAGTTCAAGGTCGTCCATCTAGATGCCTGGCTAAGTATTACTTCAGAGACGGGTTGCCAGTTCGGGACGAACAGGCTTAAGGAGGGGACAGTGTTACGCAATACGGAACATTCTGATACAATGGAGAACATTGTTATATGCGTTTCTCGCTTAGGCTAGCACATGCATGTTTCAGCCAAGGCTGCACTGAAGTATCCTCTAAAGTTTTCGAGTGCTTGTTAAGGACGCATATAATGGAACCCTGTAGGGTATAAATACACAACAGCTGCCACTTAGTTTTCAGTTTATATCAGGCAATTACTCAGTGCGTTCAAGTGTTTATTAGTTAAAAGTTATTATTGTGTAGGACTCTTATTTGTTGACGGTTTTATTATGTGAGGACAAATTTAACTGAATTATTGCATGAGTATAATCTTGTTGAATAGGTTGTTGATTTCAAACTATTGTTTGTGATTAATTGAAGCTGGCGATCAGTGACTTAACTGGTATCTTTATTTTGTTTTCCACTGTAACATATGACGATCAGGGAGACCATTGTAACTATATATATGTAAATGGTTTAAAAATCACTGAAACGTATACTCTAATGCTAAATGCTACCTTATGATCAACTCATATTTTCTTCAGCATGTGTAGGATTAAATTTGAACTCTTGTTCACTGCTTTATTTTAAATTTATTGGAATATTTCTTATGTAATTTGTAGGTATTATAGAAATCTGTTGGGATCTCTTTCAGTTCCTGATGAAGATATGCTCTTTCAGCATTTTCTCCATCCATTTATTGGATGTGAACTGAATCTTAAATTATTATTGTTGTAACAGTCATTTTCTGGCCACCAGTTTGTTTGCACATCATCAGTATTATCACTATTTTATCAAATCATTGAAGGACACAAATTGTAGAGAGTAGAGTTACATGGTTATATTAACCATGGCTGCCACACAGGTTTAAAATGTAACTCCGATTACATGTTAGGAGCAAGCGTTAAGCAACTCAATATGTTTTAACAACATTGAAAGAGGTATCTCCATCTTTATAAGTATGTTTTTACTCTTACACGTAAAGGCACATGCTCAAAAGGTGCTTACAAGAAAATGATAGCTAGATTTATAACTTTTCTTTAAGTATCATTGCATTAGTGTGAATATCACTTATAACTGTGATTGGTTGTGTTTGTTACAGTTGTAGTCTATAGTTGGCATCAACAGCTTTGCCATCACGCACACTGTACATCAGCTACTGAACATATGTCTTCTGGGTCCTTTCCATAGCTGTGATCAGGCCTGGACTGGCCCACTGGCCCACTGGCCCGCGGGCCAGTGCGCCTTTTCAAATAAAACCCGACCTGTGCCCTCAGCCAGCTCTGAAAATCCTGTCATGCTTTTACACGAGAATATGTTTTTGGTAATCGGATCAAATTTCCTGAGATATTAAAAAAACCTATTTTTAAATATATTTAAAAAACGAATTGCTTAACTGTATTAGAAGCAGTAGAGAAAGCATATGCAACGTAAAATGACGTGTGCTAGTGCAAATCTGGCAGAGAGCGCTGCACGGCGAGGGTGTGCGCCGTACATGCCCGTCCGTGCCATGCGACTTGGTTTTGTCAATGACTTCAACATTGGACATGGCAGCGCCACTGCGCCCTTACCACAACTCCCTTCCTACCTCCTCCGTTCAGGCGCTGTGCAAGTGGAGGTACAGTAGTGTTTTTCCAATAAGTTTAGTGGTGTCACGTTTAGTCTCTGTGTCACGCAGATGTCAGGAATGGTTGTGAGTTGACAGATTGCAGAAATTATTTGACACGTTATTTATATTTTCGGCTGATTATTTCCATTAAGGTAAGAAAATAGTAACTATTTACTACCGTTTATTTATGAAACATCAAAACTGTGTTTATTCTTATTTTGACACACAGATTATGTTTATCGCCAGCTGTACAAATGTTATGCAATAACTGATGACATGACACACCTAAACTCTCTCTGTCCTTGAGCGCTACAGCGCTACAGGCCATCTGCCCACGTAGGCTGATTCCAAAACGTTCACGGCATTTTATCCACGTGCTGTTTTTTCATTTACGTGATATTTAATAATAACGTGCCATACACTATCCTCTTTTTATTAAATATCTGTAAATGCAAAATATTTTTACTGTAATTTTTCATTTCTGTAAATGATGAATAAGATTTTATGTTTTGTAAAATAATCGAGCAAATTATAATTTTTGGTCACCATGGAAGAGAGACCGAAGAAAAAACGAAAATCAGGGCACGAGTTCAAAAGAGAGAAAGAGGCTAGAGAGAGGGAAAAACTGCCCAGTCATGCCCGAAATTACAAGTTTTTGTATGCCAAAAACAACTTGTAGTTCAGATAAAACTGTATTGGATGAGGATGAAGCACTTATCATAGCTACACCATCAAACTTCAGATATCGTAACCAGTATATCAGACGACAGCGAAATTCCTCTTGCGTCATCATCTACAAAAGTACACACATAAAAAATTGACGATGACGATTGTGATCAGCGCATTCAATTATGTCTCCCAACTCAAGCTATTACTCAAGACGTGGGCGTTGTTGACTCTGATGTTCGGTTCGAAGACAATCCATTGCTGAATCCTGACGAGTAGTTAAAAAACCCCGGACCAAAAAAGACATTAACTCCTTCTTTCAATTTCATCCCATTCAATGTGGAAAAGCTATTGAACCTCACCCTTTTGATGACAAGGTGTTTCATTTTCATTCTGGGGACGGCCAAACGTTCAAGCGCAATTGGCTAACTTATCACATAAGTAGCAAAAAGCTATTTTGTAGCGTTTGTTTGGCTTTTACTGATGGATCCTCAGTTTTTGTCAAGGGTTTGATGGCTATAGGCATTTGACACAAAGTATAGGAGAACACGAAAAGTCGAAAGCTCATCTACACTCTGTGAAGACGTACATTTCTTACAAAGAAGGGACAACAATTGATAACCTGTTATTTGATAAACAGCTTAAAAAGGCGAAAAAAAGAGGTACTTGAACTTAGACAAGTTGTATCTGCTGTCATCAACGTCATTAAATTGATAGGAAACAAGGCCTCGCTTACAGAGCAAGTGAATAAAGTGCATACACTCTTGACGATCCTTCTGTAAACCATGAGAATTTTTTAGAAATAATTCTTTTGATATGTAACTATGACATCAATCTGGAAATCCATGTGAAAAGTGTTATGAACACGAGTAAATCAGCATTGGAAACTTCAAAGATGAGTTCCAGGAAAGGATGGAGAGGAAGGGGTGGTCAAGTAACATTTCTCAGAAAAACAACTGTTAATAAAATAATTAACATCATGAAAATGTTGATCCAGAAAGAAACAGCTAATGAACTAAAGAAGGCCAAGTTATTCTCAGTGCTAACTGACACAACAATGGATGTGTCTGGGTTTGACCAGTGTGTTATTGTGTTGAGGTATGTATTTGAAACTGAAGTAAAAGAAAGGATTATTGGTTGAAGTGTGTACAGTTTTCAACAGGGAAAACTTGTTTAAGTCTTTCCTTGAAATTTTGAATAGCACAGGACCTGATGTAAAAACCTGCATTGCCGACTCATTGGATGAGGCTGCAAACATGAGCGGTCAGTACAGAGGTGTTTCAACTCGACTTCAAGATGAACTGCCAAACCACATTCACACATGGTGCCCATTCTCTGAACCTTGTAATGACAGATACGGCCCAATGCGTAACTGCTACAGTATCTTTTTTTGGTCTACTATAGCAGACCCAAGTCAAAGGATACGACAAAGGAGTGAATATTTATTTGGAACAACATCCAAATGTACGATTGAGTCAAATTGGGGCAACCATATGGAGATCTAAAAGTGATGCCACTCAAATATTTGGTTACTACAATACCTGGGCCGAATGTGAAGATGTTCAAGCTAATCAAGGTACAAATAATAATCTAAAATCTGTATACATGGAGTTGGTTGTGTCACTCTCCGTTATCGTTAACTCCACAGATTTCAGCCCCAAGACAAGGAACAAGGCAAATAGCCTGGTTCAGAAGTTTCTTTCATTCGAAACATACTGATTGCAATGATGTGTCTGCTGATTTTCAAGATCACAACACCACTTTCAGACTATTTACAAACCAGGAACCTGGATTATGCACAAGCATGGAATTTGGTCTCCACGGCACAAGAGAATTTGAGAAATGCCCGAAATCAGTTCCATTTAACTCTGAGTGCAGCACAAAACTGCTAAGGCCATGACAGAAGTTCTTGATAAAAAAATTGAAGAAAATCCATCTCTAGAGACATACAATCTTTCCATAGAGAGTGAGCTACCAACAAAAAGACAAAGAAAGCGCAAAAAAATGGCAGATGAAACAGCTTATGATAAAGCCATATTCAGTGCTTTTATTCAGCCATAATTTTAGTGTACAAGTTTTCAATTTTGTCATTGATCAAATAAACCGAAGTATGGCTACAAGGTTTTCTGACCAAAAAAGGTTATATCAAGACCTCTCGTGCTTTGATCCATGAAGATTCCCTGAATTGAAAAATGGCATACCTGAAAACGCCTTGGAAAAAATATGCACTCTAATTCCGACTACTGACAAAGAGAAGCTAAAAGAGAAATTAGAGTCATTCGTTGATCAATGGCCAAATATTTCTTCAACGTTAAAGGAAAGTTACCTGGAGCAAGAGGAAAAAGATTCTCAAAGTGGTTCAGAAGACGAAAGTGCACAAACATCTGTGACGTAAAAAAGTCATGCAAGTCATGCATCAAATGTGCCTACAAGTTGATTCACGAGTACAGTATGTATTGTGTAATCTACACCAAGCTCAACAAAGCTTATAAATACCTCTTGACAATTCCTCTTACTCAAGTAAGTTGCGAGAGAGCTTTTTCAAAGCTAAAACTAGCAAAAATGCGGCTTCGCTCTTCAATGGCTAATGAAAACTTAGAGGCTCTTCGCATGCAGTCTGAGAGAGAATCACTTACAGCAAATGACAACAATTTCATCATAAACGAACTCTGTTGTCAGAGTGAAGAAATGCAACGCCTACTCTCCTACTGAATACTAAATTATTAGAGTAAGACATTGTAAAAAGTGTACTATCCTTAGTTATTTATTTTCGTTTTTGTCTCATATTTGCAATCTCCATTGACTTTATTTCCAGGTTAGCAAAATATAAAGTCGGCAGTAAACTAGTAAACGTTTTGTACCTTGTTTTTGAAATTTACCTAGACTTAAATCATAACATTTTCTTAAGTTTACAGCCTCCTTACAGATACAAGTTTGTTTTTTATATTTTATTATTTATTGATAACAAAAATGTGTACAGAGTAGATTTTTTACTAATTTTTATGTATTAATTTCAATATTTTATTTAAAATGCTGGTAAGATCTTGATAGTAACATTAATTGTACACAAAAATGAAGTATTAGGTTAGATTTTAAAGGTATTTTGTTTACGTACAAAAATATCAATCAAAACTTTGTCTCCATTCAAAAGTAATGCTCTATTTTTTCTTTATTTTTGTTGTAGCATAAACAAACACTTGTAACAGAAAAAATTTTAATTTTAAATTATTTAATTGTTTTTTGATAACAAAAGCAGAGTAGAATTTTGCTTCACTGATTATTATGTATTAACTTCAGTGTTGGTACCGTAAATTCTTAAAAGTGACAGTGATATTTTTTGAACAAAACATTTAACACTACATTTGATTTTTAAAGATATTTTGTTGATGTACAAAAATATCAATCAACATTTTGTTTCCATTTAAAGCTAATGTTCTATCTTTCCTTTATTTTTATTTGTATTACAAACATTTGTAACATTAAAAAAGTTTTAATTTCAAATTGTAAATTATTTCAAATACCGTACTCTTTTTTTTTTAGATATGCAACTCTTGTGTGTCTGTTCTTTATTATTTCGTTCTCAGCTTTACAGGAGTTGCCTCAGGAGATGGTATTTATTACTAGTAAATATTAACACTTATTATCAATAGTAAAACGTTAACGGCAATCAATAGTGAACAATAAAAAATCACCAAAATGGTATTCTTGGCAAAATGGTGTTGTATGACGAGTTTCCAGGTCAGGATTACATTAAACTCCACTTGAGGGGTGCGCCCTCAAAAACCTAAGGTCTGTGCCTTTTCCTGAGGGCCAGTCCGGCCCTGGCTGTGATTCACAAACAAACAAACTAGAATATACAATATTACAAAGAATTTGTCACAGATGTATTGTGAAACAATTTATTAAACAGTAACAATTTCACAGAAGAAATGAAATTTCATGTCAGCAAAAATTACAGAAAAAGGGCCTTCCCACAGTGTGGTTTCCCCCTCTCTCTGCTTCAGATGTCTCTCTTTATATCTTCTTAGTCTTCCTTCCCTCCTCCCTATTACTCATATTATCTCTATATATCTGCTTCTTAATAGTAGCAGCATTGCAGTGAAATCTTCTAATAAAATTAATTCCAATAGAAACCACACTGAACTGCCAGTCCCTCATGAATATAGAAGCCACACCTTAAGCTACCATACTTAAGGTACTTTAGATTAATCTAAAAAAAACTGTAACTGATTGCTAAGAACAAGCTGAATTATTAAAAATATGTTTATCAAAAATTACAAACACTGTACAATATTATGAATATTTCTGAGTTTTCTATTGAAAAGTTTAAATGACTAAAACAATGTCTAAATAGCAAAACTAAAAACAATCCGTACAACAAGCCACATCAAGCTACAACTCAAGTTACATACTCAGCGATGATACACACAAAGCATTAACAACTATTGCCGATAACAAAACCAGACCCAGAATAGACTCCCACTATCTTCAACTATGAAGTAACAACATTGTTGAAGATAATAGACCACAAGACACAAGAAATGGATTTTGTGAATCCCACTACCTGGACCAGTGAAGGAAGAATATTTTCTACAATACTGGAATGCACCACACAAGAAATATATTGTAGATGAAGATTTCTGGACTGGATGTTGTAAGTAAATTTTATATATAGACATAAATATTGTATAAAGCCACTCAGTAACAGAGACACTGACATCATCGCTAATATTTATGACACAAGGATTAAACAACTTTTTCTTGCAATAGAATTTAATTGTTAAACTATGTACTTAATAGTTGTCTTGTTTGTTCATCATCTTCTTTCACAGCACTACACTTTATATAATATAGAAACTTTCTCATGTGAAAACTTACTTGTCTTTTTCATCGAACGCGTTTCGGCATCGTATTCGCCTTCGTCAGCTTAGAAACAGATTGCCAGTACTTAGTAACGGTTGCTGCTTGGAAGGTATAGTGGGGGTGGTGTGTAGAGGAAGGGGATTGGCGCGGGGATCCAAATTATTGTTTGTTTTTTGTATAATTGTGTCGAAAAGTGTATATGATTTATATTGTAATTGGTCATTTAGTATGTTGTTTGGTTGTGTTGTGTGGTGTTTGTATATTTCAAACTGTTCAGCTGTGCTGAGTTTCCGACCTTTGGGTAAGAGGTGTAATATTTCAAGATTAGTATCTATTTTGGTGTAGCTATGGTTATGTGTGTGTATGTGTGTGGCAAACGCAGAATGTATATTGTTGTTGGAGAGGGCCTTTAAGTGTTCAGAGTTCTAGTGTTCTACATAGGCCAGACGGGAAGATCTTTTTCCTCCTGTTACTCTGAACACTTACAGGCCCTCTCCAACAACAATATACATTCTGCGTTTGCCACACACATACACACACATAACCATAGCTACACCAACATAGATACTAATCTTGAAATATTACACCTCTTACCCAAAGGTCGGAAACTCAACACAGCTGAACAGTTTGAAATATACAAACACCACACAACACAACCAAACAACATACTAAACGACCAATTACAATATAAATCACATACACTTTTCGACACAATTATACAAAAAACAAACAATAATTTGGATCCCCGCGCCAATCCCCTTCCTCTATACACCACCCCCACTATACCTTCCAAGCAGCAACCGTTACTAAGTACTGGCAGTCTGTTTCTAAGCTAACGAAGGCGAATACGACGCCGAAACGCATTCGATGAAAAAGACAAGTAAGTTTTCACATGAGAAAGTTTCTATATTATATAAAGTATGTACTTAAACTACACGTAGCTACACTTTTTCACCAAACTCTTTATAATGTAGCGAAGAGTTTTTTACCTTAATAAAGAAGCCAATTGTGTACTTGAATTTTTACATTTTCATTGCATAAGAAATGCTTTCCGAAAGATGGAAGTAACTAGTAATAAATCTAGTCTATATTTTGAGCATAGAAGCACTAGTATTTACTGTCACTTTAGTGTACTGATATGACTGGTGTATTGGTATAACTTTCTATTGGAGAGAGTGTGGCCCTTTCTATCAACAAATGTAATCTATATTGTTAAGTTTTAATTGAATTGAATGTGTAGTGAGGTAAATAATAGAATCTTAAAATAAAAGATAAGCTGAATTGATTAATGCACAAATAATTAAATTAGATAGTATGGATACATGCTTTTTTGTTTTAGGAACCTATATTTGTAGGTAAAAGTTCATTACATGAGCTAGCTTTTGCTAACTTACAAGGTTCTTCAGCTTCTTACAAGCTCCTAAGCCAAGTCTTGGCGTGCGATGTGCCACAAGTAGGGTTGCCACCTCAAAGTATCACGAAGTCGGGAGATTTGCCACCTCAAAGTATCACGAAGTCGGGAGATATACTCATCCTCGTTCGTGCATATGAATGTGTGTGTGTGTGTGTGTATGTGTGTGTGTGTGTGTATGTGTGTGTGTGTGTGTATGTGTGTGTGTGTGTGTGTGTGTTAATAAACAACTTATAGTTATAAATGTTTAATAATTAAATAAATACTCAAAATTTAAATAATTATTTTATTTTAGGCCAAAATTATAAATAAATTAACATAAATTAAACATTTTTATTGTTCACGTGTTTTTAAAAAATAACTTAGTTATTATCATTATCATTAAATTTAAAGTCATATTTGGTATTTTTTTTACAGCTTTCCAGTAAAGCTCTTTGGTCAGACTTGGTGATAAAATCTAAAAATTCATTACAATTCATGTTATAATTTATTCTCACACATAACTCAGCCTTTACCATCGGAACACTCAAATTATTTCTCTCTTCAGTCCATAAGTTATTCATGATTGAAAAGATTCTTTCAACAAACGCATTACTTATAGGTATTGACAATACTTTACTAACTATCTTCACCAATTCACTCGATTCAAGAGATTCAAATATCTGACACCATTTTTTGTCAATAGGGATATCCATACCAGTAACTTTTTCACGAATAGAATTAACTGCGCCAATTTCATCAAATATTTTATCTTCATCAATACTGATGACTAACTTCTGGGCTAATTTAAGAAAATAAAATTAATTTTAATACAAAAAATATTTTTTTACAAAAGTCGGGAGCTTAAAATTAAAAATCGGGAGTCGGGTGAAACGATACGATTTCGGGAGTCTCCCGATCAAATCGGGAGAGGTGGCAACCCTAGCCACAAGGTGGAATAAATCCTTCATAACTAGCTGAATGCACAGACATTTCTACAAGCGACTTGAGAAACTTTTAAATAGATACAATAATTGGCAGCTTTAATTTTTAATTATTTCGAATTTATATTCCATTAACCAAACACAGTCTGTGTTTATATTGTGTGCAACATAGCATATGGTGTCTGTGTGTACCATCTTTTTAAATCAAATTGATTTAATCAGTTTACTATCCAAGCTGTTCAATTGCTTAAGTGACTGTATTTTGTAGTTAAATTTACAGTTGTTTTGATTGTTCATCTTTTTTTTCACAGTACTAAATTAATACAGAATATAGAACTTTCACTTGTGAAACTTACTTGTTTTTTCTTCCCGTACACGTTTCGGCGTGATGTGCGCCTTCGTCAGCAGTTTGAGACAGCTCTGCTCAAGTGAATTTCTATATTAATTAAAGTTACATTTGTAAAAATGTCTAATAGACTATCAAGTTTTTTTTTTTTGTGGAGAGAGGTTAACCCCACTCCTTAACATACCACTAATTATTCAGTTGTGGGTAAGCAATATTGTTAAATAAAACCATACATTTATTCATTTTCTTTTATGCTAAAATAAATACAATCTTAGTCTTTGTTATGCTAGAGTAATATTGGGTTTTTACTGTTCTGTCATCTTTCAGAAAGTCACAAAAACAGCCCCTTTTGTATGTCAAAACACAGCGACAACCAATTTATCAAATGATGGCTTTGACTTGAATATTTGGAGCTGTCCCAATATCTGTACTCGCATTACATTTTCAATGTTTTGAATATGCAATTGGATCAATATACTACAATGTGAAGAAGAAGAAGTGTACTAATTGTAAATTATTGTATTTCTTAATGTAAAGCGAAAATACAGGTTGTTTTCATTTGTGAGGTTAGGTAATAATGGAAGCTTACTGTTTAAAGAAATAAAAGCTATGGTTGGGAAAAATATGACACTTAATGTGTCCACACAATACTTAAAGATAGAAACTTTAAAAACAAATAACATAACTTTTTTAACAAAACAACAGAAAAAGAGAAAAATACAATTAATTATTTCTGAATTGTAAGATTAAAAAAACATATGTATTGACAAATGAAAACTCATTAAAATATCTTTGGTCTAAAACTAAACTGAACCGCTTCATAATACAGTATTTGTTCCTCGCCACCATGCACTGTAGTGACCAGGCCTGGCTGCCAGCAGGGTAGTTGAATAACGTCTGGAAGGAGCATCTTGAACAATCCACAGTGTTCCACAAGTATGCCACACAAATATACATGCAAGGCATCATGTAGTCACTCAGCAATGCAGTATTATTTATTTCATCAATGTAGAAATATGATAAAAAGTGCTTTTATGTTAATAAGTCTATCACCGTTAGTTTTTCTTTGTTTTTGATATCCAAGTCTTCTTGTTATAATAAACCTTGTATTCCTTAACTTATTTTCTGTTTTTAATATCTCATACTTTTCCAGTAGATCTTCAAAATTGTGTTTCTTTTCCAAAAAATGATGTATGTATAAGAAGTCACTATCCCTCCTAACTTTCCCAAGAGGACATTCTACTGATAGAGATCGTATCACATTTTGCCATATATTTTTTTTTACTATCTGACTTTCCTCTTTGCATCTTTAATTTAATTTAATTTATTCAAAATTTAATTTAATTAAACTACATTAATTTAATCAAAACAATTTTGCTTTTCTGTATCATATAATACTCCACATTTAAAAAAAATATTTTCCTGGCATTTTCATTCTTTTGCTTATCCTCTTTATGACTTTGTCACCTATATTTTGTTCATAGTTATTTTTGATTTCCACCTATTTTCCATTCCATTATCACCTTGGATAATTCAATACTCAATAATACACTAAGTATTTCACTGCCTTTATATGGCAATATGGTGAAATATTTTATTAAATATTTTTTATGTAAATAAGCTTTTTTGAATACCAGTGTGTCAGATTCTGTTTTTTAAGAATTGATTGATATTTCTATATTAAATGTAGATACCATATATGTAGTTATCATATAAGTTAACAAGTGTGGCCTTTTATAAGAGAATGAAATATGGTCTTATTGCTGTTAGTGTATACAGAATATAAGATATGAATTTAGAAAATTTATAGCAAACGGGAAAATATTGCATTGAAAATATTATTTTAACACAATAAGAGGCATGTATATTGTTAAGCTGTAAATAGATTATATTAAGAAATTAAAAACAATATACAATAAACTTAAATTATAATGATTATTTTAAATCCAACTACCAATTGTGTCTCATGTACTGTTACCTTTAATTTCAATAAAATTTTTCTGATAGTGGCACATCTGACACACAAAATAACTAGTGAAGTTAAGTTTTTTTTTGCTGTTCATAACCCTGTCATTCCAATGTGAATGAGTATTGCCTTTCAACTGGTTTGTTGAGGCAAATATGTACTTAATTTTCATCTTAAAAATAATAAGGATTGACTTACTTGCCAGATTGACGCCAATGATATGGTAACTATACCATGAATAAAACTGAAGTACGATAATAGAAGTTGTTTATGGGAAAATGTTGTTTCCAATAGTGGTGTTTATGCACAGGGCCCTGTGATTACTGGATAAGAAAAACAGAAAGTGAGGAAATGAAAGGTAAAAGTGAAGGAGCAAATTATTTAACAGTTATTCTAATTTTGAGTGTTTTTTTTTTAACTACTACCTGTTTAATTTTTTAAATATTGGTTGTTGACTGGTTGGCTGTTGATATTTTCTACAATATCAGCAGAAAAAGGCAGGATTATAATGGGCAGAACCATATCTTTCAATGTGGATTCATACAAATTACAAGTGATATGCAGTTCATTCCATATTGCAGTACAAGGACATACTGAAACAAGCAATTTGTTTCAAACAAGTGTGAGGAAGATAAACTGTTGGGACTTAATTACATTACAGGCCAGTGGAGGCTTGTGACTTAAGAGACTGGAGGGCGCGTCCTTTAGGCTTCTTAATTATTAAATACCACTATTACATTAACGACTCGGAACACTAGGTTTTTTATAAGTAAAAGCATAAAGTTTTACCTTACAGCCTGAACCGGTTTTCTCCTTTAAAAGGCTTCTTCAGAGGCTGCCGCTGGTAGCGCTGTCCGTCTTGTTGTGGGCGACGGAATTGAATTTTGAAACATCGATGATGTGTGTGTGGGGGAACATATCTCACCCCACACACACAGCATCGATCTTTCGAAATTCGATTCCATCGCCCACAACAAGACAGACAGCGCTACCAGTGGCAGCCTCTGAAGAAGCCTTTTAAAGGAGAAAACTGGTTCAGGCTGTAAGGTAAAACTTTATGCTTTTACTTATAAAAAACCTAGTGTTCCGAGTCGTTAATGTAATAGTGGTATTTAGTTAAGTAACGGACATGTCATGGACAACGAAATCCAAGAATTCTTAATTATTTATCACTATTGGATTTAACGCACAATAGAAATGTCGCCAATATTTGATAACATAATTCATTAATAAAATAAGAATAATAAAACATGCAGCATGCAAAGATAATTTAAACATTTGAACTCACCTCAAATATTATAAGCGGCTGTAGAGAGTCAGCAGTTTTATTAATAAACATAACCAGACACATTCTAAGTCTCTTTAGTGTTCAAAGTGTCCACAAAAAAGTCTATACTGTTACCTCAAGAAAAAAGTAATACACTAAATTTACACTCTCTTATTTTTATGATACCTACACTTTAAACAGATCATTTATTTATATACAAAGTCCATTCATCTTTCCTTTAAAGTAACAAACTTTTCTAGTATGCTATCATCAAAGTCTTTCATTTCTTTAACAAGTTCCTTGTTGATAGATAACATCGCAAGGGCATTCAGTCTGTCATTTTTCATTTTATTTCTCAAGAAAGTCTTAAGTCTTTTCAGAGTCGAAAAGAAGCATTCAGGTTCGGCAGTTATCATGGGGGCAGTTATGCAGCTATTTTTAGAAGTTTCAACACTTCTTTGAGAAGTGGCGTAAGATTGTTTTCTTCTATAAAGTTAAGCAGTAAAATAAATTGCACCTTTAATATTAAAATCATGCTGTCTGTATAATAGTTCCAGTTCACTCCAAACTTTGTTTTCTTGTAAGAAAGAATAATGAAGAATCACAAGTAAGAATCACTTGCTTGAATTTTTCTTCCGGAAAGGTTGTAGAAAAAAGTGGAAATAAGTCACTGGACATCAATGAAGCTGATGTCTTCATTTCTTTCTTCAAGAACTTCGAAACATTCTTCCAACTTATATCGGTTTTGTTTTTGTACACAATGTTGACTGTATGAACGTTTAATTCCATCATGTTATAGAAACTTTGGGTAACCTGGCTTGCACTACTTTCTCCAAAATGTCCTTTCGTAGAGATGAGTGTGCAAAAAATGCTGGAATGGTAGACAGATTTGAGAAAAAACTAACTTTGTTATTTACGCTTGTTGCTTTTTTAGCAAATTAAATTGATGAGCATAAAAGTGTAAAAAATATGCGAATGGATACACTTCTCTAACTTTTGCAACAGAACCACACATAACATTAGTGACATCATAAGTCTGAGTTACTAACTTATCAAAATGTGTGCAGAAGAGGATTGATGTTGGACATTTAACTTCAGAACTGAGAAATCCCCAAAACCTTTTGTATACCAATCCCTTAAATGCATACCTAAAAACTAATACCATTTGACAGTGGTTTGTCACATCAGTTGTGTCATCACATTTGATTGCCACAAATTCAGAAGTTTGTATCTCCGTTTCTATTTCTTCTCTGCAGACACTAAGCATACAGTCCAATATATCATTCTGTAATATTTTCTATGTACCTTTGAATACAGTAGCTGATAAAAACAGTAGAGAAACTAAATGGTCTTTCATTGCAGAATCCAGCTCCATAGTAAAATTAATTAAACCTTTGTATACCCCACAGATTTGTAGATGATGATGATCCGTCCCGGCTAACTTGATGAATTACATTTAAAAAATTCACCATTATTCACCAGACCAGTGATAGACATAAGGTTTTTCTGGAATTTTAAGACAGTGTTGTGCTGAAGAAACTCTTGTCTGATTGTAGAGGGGCTTTCATTTTAGTAGTTTATCAGGAATTTTTGTGAACATACTACAAGTGTCAAAATTAAATAATTCTGTAATTTTACAGCATATACATAATATAAATAATATCATAGATTGATACTTTTTTACATTGTATTTGGTTGAGGTTTATTTATGTTTTACAATTTATATCATTACATTATGTAATTATATAAAATTAATTTCAGTTATCAAGTACAACTGTTTGCATTTAGAGAAAATCAAAAGAAACTTAGTCAGACATTAATTATTGGCTGATATGATAACCCACAAATTGGAAATCTATTTAGCAGTTATAATTTTGTAAAATAAAAGTAACACCATATTTGAGATACCCATTGTTGTTCACTCTTTTTTCTTTTTACTGCCAGTATAAAAGGTTTCAGCAATCTTTATATGAGGTTCAGAGTGTTTAACTTGAATTACTGTATAAGAGTGCTTCGTTGATTTCTAAGTGACTTCAGTCTGGTGTTAGTTATTCTGTTTCCACTGTACAACATGACATTCTGTGGACTGTCATAACAGTATATTTCATTATGGAATAGTAATACAGTTATATTAATTAATAATATATGCAAGTATTGAGAGCACTAGAAATTAGTACTATTAGAAGAGTAATGAAATTTCTAATGAAATTTTGTCATTTTTATTTCCCTGTCCTCTCCCAACAAACAGGCCTGTAAATCATTAAGACAAATTGTTTCATTCTTAATGTGTGTGTGTGTGTGTGTGTGTGTGTGTGTGTGTGTGTTTTAGTCTGTTTTGCATTATTGTTCATGTGCACTGCTTCAAAGACTACAGATGTTTGTACCAGGATTCATCTCATAACCTTTATATTCATCTATCTTAGATTATTGAAATACACCTAAATGATACAACTAAAGCTGACAAACTGTCAGAAGAGTATTAGGTTGAAATTTGACTATCACAGTGGCATACATTATTCTCAAATGAATTATTTGATAATTTCTGTACTTCCAGGTTGAAAGTTTTCTGTAACAGCATCCAACAGAGTGTTAGCAATCCATGTATTTTCATTTTTAAGGCGTTTTTCATATCGTCTGTTTCTTCTTCCAACTACCCACCATATCTTCCTCAAATGCCCCCTATTATATTTTTTCTTGCCATACATGCTCTTGTCTGTTTCCACTGATTCACCAGCACCACCAACTTTTATACTGATCTCCTACAACCGAACAGTTAATAATATTTTCCAAAACTCAGAAATTAATTTGGTGATCACTTTCATATTTACTTTAGTCTCCTTTCACATTTCACGTATTCACTTTTACTTGGAATGATGTTCCAATCTGTGATACTTATCCCATTATCTCACATAATTTTTAAGTGATTTAAACTTTTGAAATTTATCTTAGAAAATAAGAAAATTCTTGAAAATCTGAACAGTAAATTCTACATTCTGAAATTCTCAACTTCAAGTATGAAAGAGCAAACTGAACTATGAGCAAAAATGGTAATGTTGTTTGGAAGAGGTAGAAGAGACTGGGAGGTTGAAGTCTTAGTCCACCAGATGAGTCGATCACCTTTTTACATAGGCTATATATAGAAACCCAGAATAATAGTAACTCACGTTTAGTGGTCATACAAATAATTAATTAATAATCAAAATTAATCATTTATTAATAATAAAAAAATAATATAATAAATAATTAATAATAATCTCCAGTGAAGTGTACAACCAGGTCACACCCAGCATATAAAAGAGGTTTTATTTTTTGTTTTATTCCTTTTTACAAATCAAATATAAACAGTCTTGTTGTTTAAACACCATGCTTTCTCTATTTTATTTAATTTTTTGACATTATTACCTTTGTAACTGCAAAGATTCTGGTAATTAAAATTTGTGAAGTTTCAGTGATAGCCTTTTCCCCTTGTAACTTAAGCAAATATATCCAGTCCAATGGTTACATTATTAAATATATGCAGATTGTAGAATACTGACATTTTAAAACAATATTTATGTACATGTATCTAATTTTACTGTTATAACAAAGCATAACATTGCTAAATAGTATGTAACTGTATAAACAGAACAAAATTCCAAGCACAAAATCAAAGTCACAATACCAAAAATGTGGCTACAGTTACATATTTATAAAATTTATAAAACTCGAATGTTTGTTAGCTAATGCTGAGATTAAAGGTAGCTGAAAGCTTTTAGCTAAGACAATATTTTTTTGGAAGCTAGTAATAAAATCCACTATTCAGTAAAACCGTTTTATAATAATCCTCAAACCATACTGAATGGAGTTCGTACTGTATCAGTTGACGATAACTGATCTTATAGCTGACCATAATTTGTTAGTTTCAGACTTTAATAAGGTATTTTGTAGAAACTTATAAGACATGCTTTGATCAACTACAGAGTTATACAGTGGAGAAATAGCTAATAATTTAAAAATTTTGTGTCTAAAAGAAAAATGAAAGCAGATAGAGTCAGAGGAAGAGCTGAACATTTTTGAACAAAATATAGATGTGTAATGTTCTTCAACTAAAGATTGTAATAATTTTATGAATACAGTGTCTGTTGCATTTGTTCCAGAACTGTTTCATCCAGCCATTGCAGTACCATGAGGGAGAGAGAAACATGAAAGAGAGACATGCACTTACTTAACATTGGCAGATTATGTAACTGGTAATAAATGAGTAGGTTACTTTCAAAGATGGACATCTGTCATTGGTATGATTTTCCAGTATGCCACTATTTTTATATTTTACTATTAGTACAGCAAAACTCCTTATTTTTTTTTTATAAAATTAGTTCTTGTGGTTAAAAATCAAAATAACTTCACTTTAACATCATTTTCTGACTACATTAATGTTAAAAATGTGTTTAAAAATACAGTTGTCCGCTTTTGAAATGGACCCGAGTAGATGTCCGTTTTTGAAACATACCTTGAGTCAGTTGTCTGTTTTTGAAAGGAACTGAGTATTAGGTGTAAGAACAGACCATTCTTCAAGTTTCTTTCCTTTTTTTCACTAATAATGCTATTCACCTAAATTACACTAATAATGTAAAATAAATTAAAAATAATTACAGTAATAATTTAATTTAAAAAAAATCTGTTACAACATGATAAAAATAAAAAGTAATTAGGGTGATATAAAATTAACCCTGTTTTCAATTAGTGGTAATCAAGATAACACTTAAAACAAAAATATCAAATTGTACTTTACTGAGAAATTTATTTAAAAAAATTCATAATCATATCACAAAAATAAAATAACATAAAAATAATGGTTTACATTTTACATAAAAAAATAAACTGTTAATGATTTCAATAAAATTGCAAAATTTCAGTTAATGTTCATCAAAAGAATCTCGTCCTGATTATCTTCACTCATTTCGATACAGTCACAGTTAAAATCCAGTTGTTCATCCCCTTCATTATCTTGAGTGTCCTGCCCATCAATAACGTTCTTATACCACTGTAAGTTATCGAGAGATTTCCAGTCTTCTCCAAAATGTTTGATAAGGAGTTTATTGACATCAGAACATTTCTCTCTTTTAATTCTCACTCCAATAGGTATTAGATCTGGGTTGATGTCATGTGGTCGGTGACCCAACTTAAAAATGATCCTTTCAGCCCCAGCAGTCACATTGTATGAAAGTTCACCTCTGACAGTTACGTTCCCCATTTTGGTTTTACGAACAATTATTTTCTTGCATTGTAAAATTCTGAAGTGGAGCTGCACAGCTGTTTTCATGTGTAAACCTGCCTCTTTTTTCCAATCATAAATTAACCAGTCTTGACCAATAAGTTTAAGCTTTTTTAAATACTGCATGATATTCTTGTTTTTGGATTATTGTCTTCTTTTTGTTAATATATCTTTCAATTAACCCAAACACTCTGTCTGATGGGAGGAAAGAGTGTCCAGTAACAGGATAAACAATTTATAGACTTGTAATCTCTTTGGGCGATTTTTTTATCATCCAACACATACACATGCATAACATATTCACATTTTTATTTTGTCCTGCACATCCATCAGCCACGAAACGAATGGATGTGCAGTTTGTTAAATCAACACTTTCCAATTCATGATAAATTATAGACGCCACTTCATTGGAGGATTTTTTAGCTTCATCTTCACTCCACGAATAAATAGATACTTTTTCCGGTGTAAGTGAATCTGTAGAGACACCCTTTACAACAGATACATTATAACAGTAAAATTGATGTGAATAATAGGCTGCCTGATCAGAAACTTTTGGCAATACCAGGTTTTTCTGGCAGTCGAATGATAACAGATGACAATCTTGAGGTTTTTCTTTTAAGTAATCAAAAAAATTTAACCTCCCTTTTGTGACACTGTAGCTTAAGTTGAAGCTCAGCTCTTTTGTCTTCATTTTTTTCTATTGTAAGATTGTGTTGTAAACTTAAACATGTACTGGATTCATCTACTGCAGGACTTGAAAAGCTAATATTAAAACTTGTACAAAAAGCTTTCCGAAAGAAACTTTTTGTTACCTGCAGTTCATCAGTATGTGCTAACAAGTACATTCGCCACATTTTATTTACATTCAGCTCTGAAGGTAAATAAACCTTTGTACTTTTGCCTCGCCCATAAAGTGACTCGTTTGCTTTAAATGATGATATGAAATCGATCACAGCCTTCCTTCTAGAATCATATTGATTACTTCTTTGATCTCCCCCTCTAGTTTCTACAGGGACAAGGTTTCCCCCTTTTTTAAAACGCTTGAAAACCCCAATCACTCTGTTTTGTTATATTTAAAACATTTAAAAATGTGTTCCTACATACTGACAAGTTTACTCCAGCTGCACTAACAATTGTGTACTCGAATGTCATTGATTTTGGCTTCTTCAAGTCTTCTTTTTTCTTCCTTTTGGGGTTTGGTGTTTGTGCATGACAATATTTTAAAATAAAAGAATCTTGCTTACCTTTTTCTGGTAGCAAGTAAAAAGAATCATGAAAACACTTTATGTCATGCATACTTAGCAGACAACATTGGTAGCCAACCCTGTGTTGACATGTTGGGTAATTTGGCAGACCTTTAGCAGAGTACCTGCAAAGAACAAACTTATATAAAGTTGTCATACAAATTTATATTATTTTACTTTTTAAATTTTTATTTTATTAGTTATTTTTTACTTTAAAAACGTTTTGCAATCTCAGAAAAGAATAATCAATTACTTGAAGTAATAATTTGGTTCTCATACGAAAGAACTTTTATATTATTCTGAATCAATGAAATGACAGTATTAACATGTTAATGAAATATAGAAACCTATAACGTGCTATGTCTAGGGTCAATTTGACACTTAATTATTAAAAAAAATTCCAACAAAGGAGTGAACGTAATAACTTATAGTGAAAAAGTAAACTATATTAAAACGTTTCTGACATTTGAATTCGTTCTAACATATACAAATTTGCAATCACATTAAAAAAAACATGTACAAATAAGTTCTAGGTTATACTTACCTTTGAGCCTTTTCTATGTTTCGTTTCCACGTTTGTGGCCTTGCCACTCTCTTCCGAGCCTTATTAGGAGGTACAGGCGAAATATTTGTTTCCATTTTTTTTATTTTAACTGTCAATAATAAATATTAATAATTAAAAAATGGTTTATAACTTCACTTACTAGAATCAAACAACAAACAGAAACCATATACCGGTGGCCATTATGGTTTTTATGGTCACGTGACCAGTATCTAGGATGGAGATTGGCTGGATGTGTAGTTGTCCGCTTTTGATTAAAACCAACATTGCAGATGTCCACTTTTGAAATGAACTACTACATTTTTGTTCCTATTTCTCATATTTGCGTCCGTTTTTGTAAGAAACTAACAACACAATTGAAAAGAGCATCGAATTTTACATAAGAATCAACTGTTACCTAAAATTCGTCAAAAATATGTTCAACAAGTGATACAGATTTTGGCTTCCCTTTGTTATGAAATATATACAGACAGATGTTTGTAAAATATCACCCTATACACTTGTTGGCATTGAAAGTGACTAAAGATGATCATATGACACTACCAGTCTCTTGATTGTAGAAATCCAGTGTATGGGTCATTATAGCTCTGTATCTAAAATAATATGTTCTCTTCCATAATCTATTCCTTTATATTCAAAACATTTAAGAAATTCGTCATCTTTTAAAATTTAATTATTTTAATTTTCAGATGCTTGGGCAAAACATTATATAAAAAAGGTCCAATTAATTTATGTCTAACATTCTGACTATACACTAAAATGAAGAGCTAAAGTTTTGATTTTGTTTCCCACTGAATGCGTTTGACCATTCTTTGATTGTTTCACACATTTGATTAAATTTATTTATTTTGTCACAAATGTTACTACTAGTTTTATGTGATATCTTAAACTGACATAGTTGATGATTCACTCAGAAGATTTTTGTTTTGCTAACCAATAGAATCATGTTACGATCACAAGATATTTTGTATAATTAGTATAAAATTCATTTTAACTTTTCATCAGTACCAGCAAATACTGCTTAATCATCAGCAAAGAACTTGTCATAAGAAGGGGTTATTAATAGTAAAATATTTACCCTTCCTTTCTAGATGTGAAAAAATATCACCAATGTATGAGATAAAAATACAGCTGATAATTGTCTAAAACCACTATTAATTGATACATACTCCTGATGCCCTGTTCAAGTGGTATTTCAAATATTATTCTACATGATATATCGCTATTTACTTTCTCCAATTTTATTCATAGTCAACAGATGCAATATATGTTAGTAAATTAAATTCTACTAACTTTACAACAGGTATTTAATAAACTTGTACCTTTGTAGCAGGAACAATTACTTTTACTGTTCTTCTTGAATAACTATAATGATTTTACGGTCATCCAGGATGTGTCCTGTTTGCAGATATCTGCTAAAATTTCTATACAGATATGGAAATTTATCAGCTTCATGCTAATATTATTACTTGATGAAACTTTTTTGCTTTGCACAAACAAAACAAAATAATCATTCATAAAAATCGTGATATAAATAATTCATCAAATGAGATTTCATTTAATAATTTTTGCCTACTTGGATCAATTCCTCTGATCATTATTTTACCACACGTAATAATGGAGCAATTCAATGTATTACTAATTACAAAAAATACAAATCATCTATCTCTGTCTCTCTCTATTGGTTACACAAAGAGAGTATCTGCCTCGAACAAAGAGACTCAACTCATAACAGAGTTGAAGCTAGTTTAGATGGTCATTGATGCTCTTGTAATGTTATTTTAGTTTTTTACTTTAATTTAAATTTAAATTGCTATATAAAATTAGCTGTGTTCGCGTCCGCATTCCGGACGCCATCTTGCAATACTGCCAACTTTACTTACTTGCCTAAAGTTCCACCAAGGTCCGTGAAGGCGTATTTGGGAGACAGAACAAGGTTATTTCAGTAAACAAATTGATTGGTTGTGTTCACATATTACTCTCTTTTATTCTCAATTACTTCAATCCTACATTAAACTTTCCCAAAAACCCATCAATAGTAGTGAACAAATGTTGACATTATATATATATATATATATAAATCACAAGTAGAACCGTCTATTTAAACATTATTTTAATTCATCAAAATAATACCACAAACCAGGACTTCTTAAATTTATTATCTAATTCACACACACACACACACACACACACACACACACACACACACACACACACACACACACACACACACACACACACACACACACACACACACACACACACACACACACACACACACACACACCAGGCCCTTATGAGATCTCATTTTTGGTGATTAAAAAAACATTTCTTTCAATAATAAAATTTAATATTTGATTTAAAATTTTTTGTGATACCCCGAAGGTTACTTATCTGTCAATTATATTGTTCTAAAGAGTCCATCTTCACCACGCAATTTCGATCGCTCAGCACGTTTCCTTACTTTCACTGTTGACATTTTATATATTCACCTTTTAAACTGAAACTGTTAATTCATTTAAACTATTTTAAAACTGATTTCTTTCACAATTTACATTTTTAGTTACGGTATAGTTACATTATTTTGTACGGGCCCGTAAATTCGTTCTGGAATTTTTGTATTGTGACCGATCGGCACAAAGTTGTAATTTTGACTGGGCAGATCCAAATTGATGACGATTCTTAGCTGGATGGACGATCACGTAATCTCGTTTCATTGTTTAACGTGTATTACGTCGACAGATTCTGAGGCGGTGCTGACCTCTCCCTGCATTCCAGAGTGACATAAACAAGGTTTGGCTCCTGATGTCATATAGCGTGATACAAATTGTACATAGTTCAAAGGTCAGATTTCTAAAAATAACTGTCTCCAGCGGCTTGATCACCTGACCTTGACACTAATTCGTGTATATTGTTTTCCACAATAACATTTTCAAATAAAATCTTTATTATTACCAAAATATCCCTGGGTGGGTTTAGTTGTCCCGTTACAATACCCCCTCAATGAGAGGTTTTATGCCGAAGCATAAAAACTCTCATTGACACTCACATACTTCCTAAAGGGATCAGCCTGGATATGTCGCCACAACCCTCTTTACATTTTATTAACACTCATGGGTAACTTACCCCTCTGGTCCAGTGACTGTGGCCGCACCTGAATGACCTTACTGGACTTCCCTCTCGAGATCCCAACACCACAAGGCCAGACAGGCACTTGATGCCCCTGCTCTGATGCGCAGGCCAGCACAGGACCGCCGCCACAGCATCACCAGACACTGAAACATTAAATCAAAATATCAAATACTGGTCTTGTATAATACCATATCCCCAACTGATCTGGTCCCCCTTAGCTGTGCTGTTTTGCGTTAAGAAGAACTGGTTTTTCTTAACTTCTAACATACATACATATTTAACATAACATGTTACATTTTAAATTTTACTATCAACATTCTGTATGCCCTTCTCTCGTTAATTCTTATCCCAAATTCAAAATATTTCTCTGATTCCAATCAGAATTTAAATAACCACTTTCCGTTACATCATTACAAATATCTTTCATTATCCAAATTACATTTCAAAAATATTTAAATGCATTACTAAAATTCCTCTTAAACACATTTAAATCAATTACATGATCACAAATTATCTACTTATATTTAATTTTTTTTCAAATCGTTAATCATCTCCATAATACTCCTCAAATCAACAAAATCATTTAGTTACACCATAATATCAACTACACATTCTACATTACCAACATAATTCCATTTAATCGGGTTATCTTATCCAGTTTATAATAATCATTAACTTCCTCCTACACATCATTTTATAATATCCCCCCTTAACCCAGTTACAATTAGGTAAATAAGCTCACGGGTACACCGGTTTTGGTGTTTACCTCTTTACATAAATACTGTATTTATGCTCCTGGCTTGTAATGGCCAGCTCCTTTCTACACACTATATTGTTTTGTGATGTTGGAGTGTAGCGCCCATTTGCGTCCACAAGAACTGAAGTTTATTAGGGTGTAAACGCTGCTTACACCGTTCTTGCTTCGGCGTTATATAAAAATTCGGCATTACTGGTATCCGAGGACACCAGTAATCCTACTAAAATGAGTCATATGCCCTTAATATGGTCTATCACCCCATTCTGTGGTAGCCACTGTTCCAAAGTTATGTTGATTCCCCTGATTTACCCCTCGGTTAATTTCTAAGTTACACCAATTTCAAAGGCAACCAACCATGGTCAGTGTACAATAAATCTGCCCACAACTGGTTGTCATCCAAAACCACGGTCTGGGCTGGTAATGCCGGGACCGCCCGAAAGTGGGGAATCGCTTTTGTTTAAAATTACATACACATTTATAGTTAAAATTATATAGATATTTTTTACAATCCCGTTGTACTCAAGCAAGGTTAGTTGGTACATTATAATTACCATTTAAAATTTGTATTTGCATTAACATTCATAAGTGTTAAAATAAATCACTATTATTTAAACAAAATTCACAAATATTATCATTTAATTTTCACTGTCTATTTATCAGTCCCATGGTATCACCATAGCTTGACTATGTTCTTTGAATTACTCCACTAGCGAGTACAAATAACATTTGCTCGATTCACAATTTACAAATTTTCTTATAATTTCCACTAGACACTGGTCTGCCATTTCTTATTTATTATACTTCATATACGATCTACCATAGAGTTTAACCTAGGCACACGCGCATACTCTCTATCTTATTTTCCAACAAATTTCTCTAACTACAAAATAACAACTGCGCGATAACGCGAATTGATCACCTTGAAATTCCTAAATTAAATCTAAATTAAACTACTTCTTTAAACATAGCTAAACTGTTCGGACGACTTTGTTAAAATTATTTGTATTTCATTACCTAGTAAAATTGTTACTCATTTCCGACAATTTCACTAGGGAATGAAATAAATCCTAACGAGTCGCACTTGTTATTTACATTAATTTTGGATGTTTTATTAATAAATAAAACCATTGTTCGTTCCGTGGATAATTGCCAATTAATACTTTTTTTTCAATCCACGAACTTTAGGGGTCCCCCTCCCCATTCAACAACAAAATTAAATTTCTACTTGCACTAATTTGTGGAGTAGAACCATCGTTGCTTGCACCCCCTAGCTGAGGTTACCTCCAACCATGGTCCGCCCCCAAACAGCCAAAATCCACGGTCAAGGATGGTGAAGCCGTGACCGCCCGAAAATGGGGGAGAGTCCCTTATGAAAACATACAAATACATATTAAAACTCATTCATTATTGTGACCAATATAACTTTAAATTTGTCGCGTTATGTGTACCTATTACCTCTCGTGTTACCTGGTTTTGCAGCACATATGCGTTATTCATCTTTATCTCTATAATCTCGTATGGTCCTTTGTATAATAGAAAACATTTCTTGATCTCCTTATCTTGAGCACTAGACAAATTGTGTCTCCTCACCAATACCAACTGTCCCACCTCATATTTGGTCCACTTACCCTTTGCATCATGCCTCCGCTTCCTCCTTTCCCCTTTGGTTAATAAACTTTCATTTGCTAGCTGGATTTTCACATTCACATCTATTGTCTGATTCTCCGGTGGATAATTGAAAAGTTGTTCCAAAATTCTCGGTGGGCATGTTCCCTTTATCAATTCATACGGTGTAAATCTGGTGGATTCATGGGTGGTACTGTTCAACCATCTTTCTACCTTCTTCATGTACAGCGGCCACTCACTGCGCTTGGCATGACAATATGCTCGAAATATTCTGCCGATCTCTCTCATCACCCGTTCTGCTTGGTTGGACTGTGGATGATATACTGCCGTATGCTTTGGTATGATGCCTTCCCATCCCAGAGTCTGCCGCTACCTACCACTGATGAATTGGGGTCCGTGATCTGATAATATTATTTTTGGTTTACCTATATTTACCATGTAGTCCCTCGTTATCTTCTTGCTTAACACCCTGCTCGTCGCTCTCTTCACGCTATATAATTTAACAAACTTGGAAAAAGTGCACTATATTCAGACCCGTCTAAATCCGCTTCTAAACTAGCAATTATTTTACCCGATTTATTATCTGATCTTTGCATAGTCTTAATATCCCTTAACTCTTCACCAAAAAGTCTATCTTCCCTTGTTAAATGAAAAATTTCTATCTCCTTTAGGTCCCTCCCTGTTTTGTTTTCTGTAATATCTACCCTGGAAAGAGCGTCTGGTATTTTATTTTCTGTCCCTTTAATATACTCCCATGAGAAATTGTACTCTTTTAAGGCTAGTACCCACCTGGTTAGACGGCTATGTGTTAACCTGCATGTATTCAGAAACGACAGCGCTTTGTGGTCCGTCCTGATGACTGTCCTGTTCCCCAAAATGTAGGTGCGGAACCTTCCCATAGCGAACACGATACCAAGCAACTCCTTTCCTATTGTTGTATAATTTCTCTCAGCTGCCAAAAGGGATCTGCTGGCGAAAGTTATTGTCTGATGTTCCTGGTCTCTATCTTTCTGATATAACTCTGCTCCCAGGGCAACGTTGCTGGCGTCGGTCTGTAAATAAAACATTTTTAAGAAATCAGTGTGATTCATCATTATCATGCTAGAAAAATTTCTTTTTATCTCCTCGAATGCGTCCCTTTCCGTCTCTCCCCATTTCCATTGTTTATTCTTTTGTAATACTGCACTTAGCCTTGACGTTGTTTGCGCGTAAATTTTCTGAAACTTTCTGTAGAAGTTGCACAGACCCAAAAAACTCTGTAGTTGTTTAATATTCTTTGGTTCGGGGAAACGCATAATAGCCTCTACTTTATAAGGGTTAGCTAGAATTCCCTCCGGAGTAATAATAAAACCCAGAAAATGTATCTCAGTCTATAGAAACTTGGACTTTTCCCAATTAATCGTTAAACCCCCATTTTGCAATTTATTTAATACATACTCAAGGTGTTCCAAATGTTCAGAAAATGTTCTAGACGCAATTAATATATCATCGACGTACACTGTTAGAAAATCTAAGTCTTTTGGTTACATTATTTTGTACGGGCCCGTAAATTCGTTCCGGAACTTTTGTATTGTGACCGATCGGCACAAAGTTGTAATTTTGACTGGGCAGATCCAAATTGATGACGATTCTTAGCTGGATGCGCGATCACGTAATCTCGTTTCATTGTTTAACGTGTATTACGTCGACAGATTTTGAGGCGGTGCTGACCTCTCCCTGCATTCCAGAGTGACATAAACAAGGTTTGGCCCCTGACGTCATATAGTGTGATGCAAATTGTACATAGTTCAGAGGTCAGATTTCTAAAAATAACTGTCTCCAGCGGCTTGATCGCCCGACCTTAACACTAATTCGTGTATATTGTTTTCCACAATAACATTTTCAAATAAAATCTTTATTATTACCAAAATATCCCTGGGTGGGTTTACTTGTCCCATTACATATACATAGACAATGTCAGTTCTTGAATTCTCCTACAGTGCAACAATGCAAAATTTAATTTAAAATTATACTGATACACTGATTATAGTACTTAACTATATGTGCAACAGTCAGAATCAAACTCAACCCAAGCACGAATATGTACATAGTTAATTACTATTTAAAATGAAGTGATGTTGTATGACAATATATAGTCTGTTTTTGTTCATATAACAACTTAGCAAAAATATTATATTATTTTAAAGGAATATTGTAATTTAAGAAATGTGTATTGGTCACAAAAAATTCTTACAAAAGAAACTCATTTCCATTATTGATATAACTATGATACGTCTGAATGTACATGTGTAAATGTTCTTGTATAAATGTAAGTGAAAATATACAATTTTAACATTACTCATATAAATTGATTTTGTAATTAATGCTTCATGTTTTATATTTAGAATAATAAATGGAAAATAATAATATTTCAGGGAGAACTCAGAGAATGCAGCAATGCAGAAAAAGAAATTTGTTTTCTGTGAAAATGAATTAAAAGGAAAATTGAATGATCTTGCTACAATTGTCTCCTATCACTCTTCAATTAAGAAGAAGATTCTGAAAACGAGAAGTTGTCCTGAAAAAGCTGTAACAATAAAAATGTGATTCTAATGGAAAATATATTGAGAGGAAGAAGGGGAAATATTTAAAAGAATGTGAATAATGCGCACAATGTTGCAATGTGTAAACAAATCGTTACAAAACAATCACTGAAAATGAGATCAGTAGCAAAACACAAATACTGAAGACAGTAAAAAAAATAAATATTGCAGGCAGTAAAAAAAACAAACAAATATTGAATACAGTAAAAAAAAACAAATACTGAAGGCAGTAAAAAAATGCAAAAACAAATATTGAAACAAAGCAAAAATGTAGATGCCATATATAAACCTCATTAAACAGTACCTAGGCTTTATATATATATATATATATATTTTAATATTTATAACTAAATTTACCTCAAGATATACTTTTTTCCTATCAGGAACATGTTTCGGGAGTTCCTGTACTCTCATCTTCAGCCTTCGCCATCTTGTTTCAGACCAGAAACAAGATGGCGAAGGCTGAAGATGAGAGTACAGGAACTCTTGAAACATGTTCCTAATAGGAAAAAAGTATATCTTGAGGTAAATTTAGTTATAAATATTAAAGTATTATATACATCAAGAAACGGACTGTAGCAGAAAGTGATATATATATATATATATATATATTATGTAACGTAACGAAGGTAAGGTCCTCTACGTTACACAAAAACTTTATCACTATCAAATAAAACAACATCAAATGTTAGTGATAATTAAGGTCTGGAAAGTAAATCTTCATAAAATAAACAGATCAATAATACCAAGTAAGGTTACTAGGTAATAGAAAAATAGAAATGTCTATAATTACAAACTATGAAGTGATCAGTGGAAAGTGTAAGCTATAAACAGTGTCAAACAATGTAAAAATACTATAGACAGATTCATTAACTGTCTATAGATAATTAGTATAATTATATACTAAAGAGGAGACTAATTAATTGGTATTTAAAATGTTATAATAGTGTGCATGTTATTATATTTTGTCATGTTATTTTGTGTGCATGGTATTTATTTTGTCTTTTGTATGTAGCAGGAGTGAAGCAATTGCTTTGAGAAAGCATCAATTCATGGATGTTAATTTCATTTATGTTAAACTTTATAAGAGTAAATATTTGGATACTTACTTTAAATAAATAATAGAGATATTATTAGATTATATTTGTAAACTTGTCCATGAAGGCAATAATTGTTAATAAATTGCCAAAGGGTTATTGTAATTATGGCATAAACAGATGAAGGGTTCAATACTAAAATAAATAATAATAAATTGAAATCAGGATGAAATAAAATCAGAATGATTGGCCATAAACCAGTGACACATTGTACAGTAGGTCAGGTTAAAAAAAAAAAAGTTATAACACATGTAATAAAACAAATAGGCCTAAAATTAGTATTTTGTAAAGGGAAAATAATACCTATTAGACTAAGTCGATCAAGAAGAAAATGTAGCAAAATGTATATAGTTTAATAACACAGATTATGTGAAAGTTTTATATGATGTAATGTAATTTTAATAAGGGAGTATTTTATTAAGGAAGTGCAAGAACATTTTTCTAATTACGGCTCTAGGATAACAAATATTATCCAATAACAGAACAAGGAATGGCTGTCATGGACTACAAAACAGGAGATATCTTGTTGATTCAACACTCAATTGATATAGATGAATGAGGACAGTTAAGTTGATATAAATCTAGGAAAAGAAACCAAAAACCTAATGAATAAAGTTAATATAAATCAAAATTCATAAATAGTAATTAATTAAAAGGACAGTTGATCGACTTCCGAGGCTATCACTCAACAAATATAATTCGATCTACCAGTAAAGTTAAACAAATTTCTAAAAAATAAATTAACCAATCTGTTAACGTCAAATGAGTAATAATGAAAATTAACCATAAATAAATGAAGACAATCCAAAGCCTGGAGAAGCCAATTTAATTAAATATCTTAAAAAATAAACAGTAGATGTTACAAATTGGCGAACCCAACAGTGGGGCTTAACGTTGATACACGGGAGACATATATAACTATCTATATTACAAATTGACGTCAACAACGTGGGGCTTTTAAACATTCTCAAATTTAATTAGTAATTTAAGAAAGATAGATGTTACAAATTGGCGCTCAACTGGTGGGCTTTAGTTAAGTAAAAAAATCGACTACATCGCTATTACTTAACTTGAGCAGGCGACTATTAGAGGCACAGGAATGCATACGAGAGGTGTTTCTAAAAGGATGGCGAAAGACCAAGAAACGGAAGAAGATAGACGGGAAGAAGAAGCAGAGATAGTTACAGACACCGAAATGGAACAATAGGCGGGTGACAATGAGGAAGCCAGAGGAGGCATGGATCTACTAAAACTATGGGAATTAATTAAAGAAGATTCCAAGAAACAAAAGGAAGAATTAAATAAAAAATTTGAAGAAAACTCAAACAAAATAGACAGTATAAACGAAAACTCAAAGAAACAGAACGAAATTTTGAATGAGAACTTAATCAAACTAATGAACGAGAAGTTTGACAAGAATAAAGAGGAAACTAATGAAAACAACCGACTGATCAATGAAAAAATTCAGGAGATACTATTAAGGAGAGTACTAGTGAAACCTTAAGGCAAACTATAAATGAAAATAATGAACAATTGAAGGCCGATCTTAGACAAATAAATGAGAAAATCGACAGTTCAATGAAAGTACTAGAGAAGAGTTTAGAAAAATACATGAGAAAATAGATAGTATAAATGAAAGCATAAATGGAAGGATAGACAAAATTAACGATAATACGGAGGAGAAGATAAAAAATATTAACGAAACAATCAGTCAAAGAGTTGACCAAACAAAAGAGGAACTTCTTTCTAGGGTTCAAGGAAGAGGTGACTACCCGACTAACTGACATAGAAATTAGTAACAAAATTAGTGTAAAGGAGGTACAAGCAGAAAAACAAGAAAAATTAGACGAAGTACAAATCAACATAGCCGGAAGAATAGAACGGGTTAACAATGAATTGAAGACAATGAAAATGAGACAAACACGTCAAAGGAAATTAATAAATACATGGGAAGGATTGGAGATGATTAAAGGGGGATTAGTTAAGATGCATAATATACCAATTATGGAACCAAGAGAAGTAAGGCTATTTAGAAACTCTAAACGAACCACAATTGAGTTCCCGGAGAGATTAGAAGGATCGAAAAAGCCAAGACTAACCGAGGAGCATGGAGGATTTATGGAGGTTATGAGGTTATGTATGAACCATTCGAACGATTAAGAAACAATATGGATGAACCAGTGAAGGAGACAATGGAAATATTCCTGGAAGATAACGAAAAACGCAAGGAAAGATTTTGCTGGAAAATACATAAAATCTATAAAAGAATGGATGAGAACCACCAACCACTGATAAAAGAAATAAACCAGGATGGAAAACCGTCATGGAAACAACTAAACCAGAAAACAGAAGAAGAATTAACAAGAACAGAATCAGTTCAAAAAACGACTGTAGACTTTAGCATAAATGAAAATTTTATAGCAACAAAATGGAAGAACCAGATGATAGAGATACGTCACAAGGACAGAAATAATTCTGCACACTAGAGAGATCCAAACAACCAGTACAGAGGAAATAATCGACCACGGATAAACCAAGTGCAAACCAACTATTAGAGAAAAGGGACGGATTTTATGGATAACCAATAAAGCAAATCAAAGGAAAATAATGAGAAACTAATTAAAATATATTAAACTAACTATTAAATGAAATAAACTAATTACACGATACTTCAGAGAAATTAGTTGGAATCAATTTTAAAACCACAAAATTCTAAAACTAAGTAAGAACATCTTACTATATATTTCAGAAGAAATTATTTGGAACCGATAATCATAAAAGAAGATACCATGAATGACAATAATAATTATATAAATAACCATATTAATCAGGATAATTACGATGATAAGAACAATTAAAACTAGTTGCTATTTAAGAAGGGTTAGAAATGGGTTGGATAAAGGAACAATATGCCAATACAATTTATGATAAGGAGGAGATTCAGTGTTTAATTGCAGAAGTAAATGGGAGTGAATCAAAAATAGGAAAATACATATGCTGAAGAATAATTAATTGACAGCACGGAACTAAGAAGAATTTAAAATAAATATTGAACAGCTTTAACTACTATACTGGTGAATAATATGATAAATGGAACTACAGAACAACGAGATAAATAAGTTAAGAAAAGTATTAGGATAGGTACCTCAGAAATAATAGTAATCATCCCTTGAATATAACTTTGTAGCGAAGGAGCTACCTTATAGGTAATAATTATATGTATTGTGTTGTGATAGTGCAACTTTTATTTTTTTTCTGGATAGAGATGAAGTTCCTCTGATCTCAGAAGATATAGTTAGGGAAACGGCAGAGTAATGGAAGCCAAGAGTGCCCCTCAGATTCCGTACCAGCTGTGATATTAGGGAAAAATGTTAGGGAAATATAGTATTTTAGGGATTATACACCAAGCGAGGTAATTAAATATAAATATGATAATAAGAAATGATGGTGTAAAAAGCCAGAAGAAATTATGAGTTCCAGAGAAAAGGACAGGTCTACAACTGAGTGAGGTACCAGTAGAGAATTAATGACAAGATATACAAGGGGTATCAACACAGTTTTCCGGTGCAATTAAAAGTTTAAGGAATAGAAATAGAAAATAAACCCCAAAGAACCCATTGAATTGCATACTAAAGCAGAAACAATAAAAAACTGAAACCATTATAACTTGATACCAATTTTATCAAACAAATATTCCAGGACATGAAACTATAAGTTTATTTCAACTAAACGGTATTCAGCTAAAATAAACTTCTTTTTGGAGGGGGAGTATTATGTAACGTAACGAAGCTAAGGTCCCCTACGTTACACAAAAACTTTATCACTATCAAATAAAACAACATCAAATGTTAGTGATAATTAAGGTCTGGAAAGTAAACCTTCGTAAAATAAACAGATCAATAATACCAAGTAAGGTTACTAGGTAATAGAAAAATAGAAATGTCTATAATTACAAACTATGAAGTGATCAGTGGAAAGTGTAAGCTATAAACAGTGTCAAACAATGTAAAAATACTATAGACAGATTCATTAACTGTCTATAGATAATTAGTATAATTATATACTAAAGAGGAGACTAATTAATTGGCATTTAAAATGTTATAATAGTGTGCATGTTATTATATTTTGTCATGTTATTTTGTTTGCATGGTATTTATTTTGTCTTTTGTATGTAGCAGGAGTGAAGCAATTGCTTTGAGAAAGCATCAATTCATGGATGTTAATTTCATTTATGTTAAACTTTATAAGAGTAAATATTTGGATACTTACTTTAAATAAATAATAGAGATATTATTAGATTATATTTGTAAACTTGTCCATGAAGGCAATAATTGTTAATAAATTGCCAAAGGGTTACTGTAATTATGGCATAAACAGATGAAGGGTTCAATACTAAAATAAATAATAATAAATTGAAATCAGGATGAAATAAAATCAGAATGATTGGCCATAAACCAGTGACACATTGTACAGTAGGTCAGGTTAAAAAAAAAAAAGTTATAACACATGTAATAAAACAAATAGGCCTAAAATTAGTATTTTGTAAAGGGAAAATAATACCTATTAGACTAAGTCGATCAAGAAGAAAATGTAGCAAAATGTATATAGTTTAATAACACAGATTATGTGAAAGTTTTATATGATGTAATGTAATTTTAATAAGGGAGTATTTTATTAAGGAAGTGCAAGAACATTTTTCTAATTACGGCTCTAGGATAACAAATATTATCCAATAACAGAACAAGGAATGGCTGTCATGGACTACAAAACAGGAGATATCTTGTTGATTCAACACTCAATTGATATAGATGAATGAGGACAGTTAAGTTGATATAAATCTAGGAAAAGAAACCAAAAACCTAATGAATAAAGTTAATATAAATCAAAATTCATAAATAGTAATTAATTAAAAGGACAGTTGATCGACTTCCGAGGCTATCACTCAACAAATATAATCCGATCTACCAATAAAGTTAAACAAATTTCTAAAAAATAAATAAACCAATCTGTTAACGTCAAATGAGTAATAATGAAAATTAACCATAAATAAATGAAGACAATCCAAAGTCTGGAGAAGCCAATTTAATTAAATATCTTAAAAAATAAACAGTAGATGTTACAAATTGGCGAACCCAACAGTGGGGCTTAACGTTGATACACGGGAGACATATATAACTATTTATATTACAAATTGATGTCAACAACGTGGGGCTTTTAAACATTCTCAAATTTAATTAGTAATTTAAGAAAGATAGATGTTACAATATATATATATATATATATTATAAAAATTATTTCAATATTTTTTAAAGATTTTATGTTGTTTTTTGAAAGTGATGCATGTTTGTTTTATTTTGAAGAAAAAAAGGTAAATTGAAGTGAAATGCTGGAATGCATTTTTAGTAAACTAAAATATTAATAATTTAAAATATTTTTGAAATAATATTTTTGCAAATCAGGTGTTACATCAATTTTTTAAACTGATGATTTATCTTCTTTCTGATTCAGAACATAAAGTTAAGTTTTATATACAGTAAACATGCTCTGGTTGCTGTGTGATGTATGTACTGTGAATTGAGTGTATATGTGTGTATACTGTGTATACATACTGTTATGACCGTCACTTGATCGTTGTAGGTACAGTGGAAACAAAATAAGTACAAGACAACAATTAAGTCACTAATCACACCTTTAATTTATTAAACTTTTCATCATTAACAACACAGGCTCTACAACAAATCAAATGAAAATTGTTCACACACAATAAAATGTCCACTAATATTAAAACTCAATGTATTACAATTATACCGTCCGATTATAAAACGCAACACTTTATTAATAACTACTTGAACGTACACAGTAATAACTCGAACCGCTCTGTAAATATATCGCACTAATACTGAACTGAACATCGTTGAGTACCGGTATTTATAGCCAGTGAAATATCTAGACGATTCCTAATTGCGTCTTAGCGTCCGCGTCTGTATGAACTATGTAATTAACTGCGGCCTTGACACAGTCCGCACGGCTGGCGGCATCGAGAACTTTCTCGTAGATGTGTCTACAAGCACGTACGCCACACGCTTACATTCTGGATCTCTCTGGAACGTTCAATAAACATGTAGATTGTTCTGTGATGTCGTAACACTGCCTCCTCCTTAAGCCTGTTCGTCCCGAACTGGCAAACTGTCTCTAAAGTTGTACTTAGCCAGGTGGAGACTGTGTGGATCTAGGTGGACGACCTTGAACTTTCGCTGTCCTTCCTGTTGAATCCGATAAACAACATCGTTAAATCTTTTTTTCACAGTGTAGGGTCCTTCCCAGTTAGACTGAAGCTTAGGTGAGCGACCACAACGACGCTTTGGATTGAACAACCAGACCTGATCTCCTTCTTGGAAACCCACACTATTGCTGTGAATGTCATACAGAGTTTTCATTTTATCACTGGCAATCTTCAGCCGTCCTCTTACCAAGCGATTAATTTCTCGCAGTTGGTTTTCTAATTGCGAGGAATAGTTCTTTGGCTCTAGGGACTGAGTCTCAGGTGATCCAAACATTAAGTCCCCAGGAAGACGAATCTCCCGCCCAAATACCAATTTTGCTGGAGTCATGCCGGTTGTGTCGTGTACTGATGACCTATACGCCATAAGGAATAGTGGTATACGTTGGTCCCAGTCTGTTTGGTTCTCGTCAACAACTTTTGAAAGATGCTGCTCAAGTGTCCTGTTGAATCTCTCAACCATCCCGTCCGACTGAGGATGCAGAGGCGTTGTCCTGGTCTTTCGAATTCCGAGTAGATGGCATAATTCTTTAAACACTCCTGATTCGAAATTTCTCCCTTGATCCATATGGATTTCTATAGGGGCTCCATAACAGAAGTTGTGAACTAACTGCTTTGCCACAGTGGTAATCTCCTGATTTGGAATTGCGTAGGCTTCCACCCACTTAGTAAAGTAGTCACCTACAACTATGATGTACCGGTTTCCATCGTCAGTAACTGGGAATGGTCCAGCAATGTCTATGGCAATTCTCTCGAAAGGTAGTCCAACGTTATACTGTCTCATTTTTCCCCTGCTTCTGGTTTGTGGGCTTTTGCTTGCAGCACATATTTCACACGTCCCAACCCATTCCTCTACGTCGTGGCGACGATGAAGCTAATAGAATCGCTTCCGTATTTTGTCAAGGGTTTTGTTAACACCAAGATGGCCTCCAGATGTTCCATCATGCATCTCCTTCAAAACAGAATGCACTTTACTTCGGGGAACTATCAACTGCATGACCACATCTCATCCACCTGCACTTTCCCAAGCCCTTTTCAGCAATCCGTTTTCTAAGCTGAGAGATTCCCATTGTGCTCAGTAGCCCTTCAGCACTTCGGTACCATGGCAGATATCTTGCCAATCCAGGCGGCGATCTTCCTCTTTTGCTGTCAAGATTGGTCCAATGTCTTCATCAATCATCTGTTCTTGTCGACAGTCTTGTGTTGTCCAGCCGTCAGCCAGGAAATCTACAGTGATGGCTTGAACAAGTTTGCTTGAGTTTTGTTCTTCCTTTCTGTGGCAATGTCAGCAGTCTTCCAGGCACGGTCTTCGTGATAAGCCATCTGCTTTACCACGGAGGCCCCCCCGCCGATGTTGTACCTTGAAGTTGTACTCTTGCAGACGTTCGAGCCACCTTGCCAACTATCCTTCCGGATTTTTAAATCTCAAGAGCCATGCAAGCGCGGCATGGTTGGTACGTAGTGAAAACTCTCTCCCATAGAGGTATTTATGGAAGTCCTCCAAAGCTCTGACAGTTGCCAACAACTCTCTCCTTGTAACACAATAATTTCTCTCTGGTTTAGAAAGCATCTTGCTGTAATATGCTATTACTCGTTCTTCACTGTTCTGCACTTGAGACAAAACTGCTCCTAGACCAGTATTGCTTGCGTCTGTGTCTACGATGTACTTCCCTTCGGAAGCTGGAAAAGTGAGAATTGGCTGGGAACATAATGCAATCTTCAAAGTCCTAAATGCTTGTCACACTCTCTTGACCACTGGAAGTTTCGTTTATTTTCCGTTAGCTCATGTAGTGGTTTAGCAATAGTAGCGAAGCCTTTCACAAAACGTCGGTAATATGAGCATAATCCCAGGAAACTCCAAACTTCGTGTTTACTCTTCGGAACTGGCCAGTCTCTTATGGTGTCTACTTTATTAGGATCCATGCTAACACCCGCTGCCAAAACCAGATGGCCCAGATACTGTACTTCCTTCTGGAATAGAGAACACTTCTTCGTGCTCAGCTTCAGTTGTGCACCGTGAATTCTAGTTAGAACTTCCTTAAGGTTTTCCAAATGATCTTCGAAAGTCTTCCCGATCACTATGACATCGTCTAAGTAAACAAGGCAAGTTTTCCATGTCAGGCCTCAGAGTATCAGGTCCATCAATCTCTCAAATGTTGCGGGTGCATTACAGAGTCCAAATGGCATGACGTTAAATTGGAATAAGCCACTTGGGGTCGAGAAAGCGGTCTTTTCCTTGTCTTCTTGATGAAGACCCACTTGCCAATATCCACTCTTCAGGTCCAATGTGGAAAACCACTGTGCTCTGGTCAACGTGTCGAGTGTATCGTCAACGCAAGGTAATGGATAGCAGTCTTTATTTGTAACGTCATTTAACCTCCGGTAGTCTACGCAGAAATGCAATCCACCATCCTTCTTCGCTACCAGCACTACAGGGGAAGACCAAGCACTTGACGAAGGTTCGATTACTCCCTTTGTCAACATGTCCTGTACTAACCGAGACATTTCCTATTGTTTAGATAATGGAGGACTTCGAGGAGGTTGGCGTATCGGTGTTGTGTCCCCGGTATTGATGCGATGTTGCACAAGAGAGGTTCTTCCCAGTGACTATCCCCGAACTGCAAAACAATCTTTGAATTCGTGTAAAATCTGTCTTGAGTTCTTTTACCTCACCACTTGAGAGGTTGTTAGAAGATCTGTTCAATAATTCTTGCAGTTCCTCTGGTAATTTGAAAGTATGCAAAGAACTGGATCTTCGTTGTGTTATTCCGGCTACCCAGGCCACAGGAGTCAATTTGCCTAGGAGCGTATTGCTTTGTAAAGTGATAGCTTGATCCAAAATATTCGCCACTCTAATAGGTACATTTCTGGTTTCGTCAGGTTTTACTAAACTTCTGGCAATTAGTATGCCCGGTGTGCTGACTACCTGGGGTTCGAATATAGAGCACTGGTTGCCCCTAGTATCTACCTCGGTTCTAACCATGATGATCTTTTCGGAGTTTGGCGGCACAGTTACGGCTACTTGGTTTATGATGTCCATCGATTTTTCTGCTGCCGTCATTGTTGATAGCATTACCTCTTTGCCTCTGATTCTCAAGACTTTTTTTTTTTAAGTTGACTATAAATCCGTATGCATTCATAACGTCCATACCAAGAACTGCTTCATCCACAATGTCTGCAACAAGTTCTTGACGATTAAATTCAAGTCGACTGAGGCGTAGGTGTATCTCCACTTTTCCATATACTTTTACAGGCCGTCCAGTAGCTGTTCGCAAGCTGCAAGAGCACCAGATTGGCTTGAGATCTTTCACCACGTCAGGGCGCACAATAGAAACTGTTACGCCTGTGTCGACTGTAATCGAGGTTGGCTTTTCTTGAACTAATCCGGTAACTACCAAGCTCCCGCTGTTTTTCTGAAGTGTAGAAATTGCATATTGTCTAGGGGCTTCGTTCCTCCAGTTAGTCAGCACACGCCCCGTTGTACCGACTATTGCTCGTTTCCCTGCTGCTGAATTCTAACCCGACAATCTCGTTGTAGATGTCCAGGTTTCCCACATCTATAACACTTCGGTCTTCCATCCTTTCTTATTTTATTCTGTGGCGCCAACCATCGAGTCTCTGTTCCTTGTTCTTCTTCCTCGTCTGTGCCGTCGCGATGTTTAAGCGCGCGCACTTTATGACTTCCAACCAGACGCTGATTTGACGGCCTCAAATTGCAAAGCATGTACCAGTGCGTCCGCACTGTTCTGGTGTCTTGCCATTCATAACACTTGCTGTAGTTCGTTATCTCGGACACCGGCAGTAAACGTCTGCATCGCAAAACTCGTTCGAAAATCTTCTGGCGCTTCAGGATAGGCCAGTCTAATTAGTCTGTCAATACTTGCTTCAAACTCTTGAAGACTCTCCCCGGAATGCTGTCGCCTTGCTCTCAACTGGGTGCAGTACACATCTCGCAAATATTTATCACCATACCGTAATTCTAGAGCTTTTATCAACTCGGCATAGATGTTCTGGCTGCCAGGTGGCACTTTCTGTAGTAATTCTACCACGGGTCCTTTTAATGCAAGAACAAGTGATACTGCCTTGTCTTTCTCTGTCCAATTATTTGCGCATGCAGCAGCTTCAAATTGGCGGAGCTACGTTGCCCAGTGACTGCTTCCGTCAAAGGTTGGAGCTTTGACATGAACTGTCCCTACTGCAGGCAAAGTGATTTTCTCTATTAACTTATTTTCTGTGTCTTTTTCTGTCTTTATCACTGGTACAGTCTGTTCAGAAATTTGTTTTGGTTGAATCTTCATGCATTGTTCAACTTCACTTTAAATTTGTTCTCTTATGTTTGCCATTGAGTTTTCTACTGCAGATATTTTTGTTGACATAGCTTCTTCCACAGTCAAGACAGATTTTTCTACTTCAGATATTTTTGTAGACATCGATTCTTCAACACTCGAGACAGATCTTTCTACTTCAGCTATTTTTGGTGTCACTGATTCTTGTACCTCCGATATTTTAGTAACTTCTTTATTAAGCTCACCTCGTAGGAGACCCAATTCTGCGGTACTATGTTCTTGCATCTGTGTCTGCTCCTGTATTAATGCTTTGATGTCTTCTGTTTCACGCTTCCGTTCCTGTTTCCAGCTTACGTTCTTCTCTTTCCTGTCGGCGTTCTTCTGTTGTCTCTTCCGCTTCCTGTCGTTTTTCTGCTTCTTCCCTTTCTTGTCTTCGTTCTTCTTTTTGTCATCTTTCTGCTTCTTCTCTTTCTTGTATTCGTTCTTCTTTTTGTCGTCTTTCTGCTTCTTCCTGTGTCTATCGCAGCAGCGTGTGGAAAGCTTCCATCATCTGACTGGGATCCATGTCTACCGATTAATTACGAATCACACTCGTCTTGTACAAAGTGTCCACTATTAACCGTTTTATCCCAGTTCTGACACCACTGTTACGACCGTCACTTGATCGTCGTAGGTACAGTGGGAACAAAATAAGTACAAGACAACAATTAAGTCACTAATCACACCTTTAATTTATTAAACTTTTTTCATCATTAACAACACAGTCTCTACAACAAATCAAATGAAAATTGTTCACACGCAATAAAATGTCCACTAATATTAAAACTCAATTGTATTACAATTATACCGTCCGATTATAAAACACAACACTTCACTAATAACTGCTTGAACGTATACAGTAATAACTCGAACCGCTCTGTAAATATATCGCACTAATACTGAACTGAACGTCGTTGAGTACCGGTATTTATAGCCAGTGAAATATCTAGACGATTCCTAATTGCGTCTGCGTCCGTATGAACTACGTAATTAACTGCGGCCTTGACACAGTCCGCAAGGCTGGCGGCATCGAGAACTTTCTCGTAGATGCGTCTACAAGCATGTACGCCACACGCTTACATTCTGGATCTCTCTGGAACATTCAATAAACACGTAGATTGTTCTGTGACGTCATGACAATACGTATGCGGATATTGTAGATGAATGCCTGTGCGTGTATGTGTATGTATACATGCTCTGGTACAGGTGAATTTTATGTATGCATGTGTGTGTATATATATATATATATATATATATATGTACATATATAGAACTGATTTTGTTAAATATCTACTGAAGCTTGGCAGTGGAGAAGTACCTGTAAATGCTATGTATAAAATTGATTTACCAGAGGATATCCTTTCCAATGGCAATATCATTGACAAAATTTTTGGACACTGTGTACTTAATAGCAACTATGAAGGGATGAAAGTCAGAGCTATACTAGCCTCACTACAAACATGTGATCAAAATAAACATCAATACCATCGAGAAACTACCTGGAAATTACAAGGAAATCATTATGATTCAATTTAATATCAGCCATAAGAAGCACTTCAATTTACTTCAGAAATTCTTATCTCTGTTGATATTGCCAATTTGTTAGTACATGAATTTAAGTTAAACACACACAATCATTATGCTGCTGCAAAACTTAGGATTTATGCATGGGCTGTTATGTACATCTTTTTCCAGAGTTAGGAGAAAAAACTGTTCAAAGGTTCTCTTACTACCGGGAAGTACACATTGCACTCATAATGTTGTATGGAAAGAAGTTCTGAATATTGTAGATCTTAATTCTAATGTTACGATGATGGATATCGACAATGAAACTGATCTTGAGATACCTGGATCGTATGGAGGAGTTTAATGTTACAAATGAATAGTTCTAAGAAAACCAGAGATGATTCCTTTTTTAAATGTATTTATAATATTTTGTTTTGTTTTCTTTCCACATATTATATTTTGTTTTTGTAATATTTCTTTATCTTTTTTAATATTCATGTTTAATATGGTAACCAAATCACTTGTACGAATTAATAAATTAATTACCTTAATTATCCGCCGTGTGATTTCCTATGCTTCGTCTATGACGCGTTTCGGAGCATATACTCCATCATCAGATATAAAAATTAAAACAGTCACTCATACGAGATCGTTAAAAATTTAAAACGTCAAAATATGCATATGAACCGTACGCGGATTTGGGTGCGCACCCGTTCAAGTTCATGCTGCTACTGAGCGGTTGCTACCTTATCGTATCCCCAGCAAGCAGACTCAAGGCAGTATCGTACAATCGGTTGGATACAAAGTTCAGGTGGTCATTTAGCACGATATCGCGACTCATTGGGTTTGCATATGCACTGTAAATTTCAAATTCCTCCAAGGCATTCATGAAACGGCCCTTATTACACACATGTAACGGTATTAAATTGGAATTAAAATCTGTGTAATTATGATTGTGTGAAGTCAGGTGTCGGGCGTAATTTGATTTGATGTTGTCAATATTTCTTATTTTCTTGGGTAAATGTTCTCGAAATCGTTTAAGGAAACCTCTCCCAGTTTGTCCAATGTAGAAGCACTCGCAATCATTACATGTTAACTTATATATGCCAGTTTTTTCTTCTGGAGGCGTGTGTTTTTTCGGTTTGAGAATATCCAGTAACTTATTATTAGTCCTGAATGAAATAGTGACACTATTATTATTCAATATAGAACACAAAACCTTAGGCATAAAGCTAGTGTAATTAGTAGATATAAAAATTTTTTGCGTGTTGCTGTTTATTCGGGGTTTAAGCATTCTTTTTTCATGTTTTCTCAACAATTTGTCAATGGTTAAACTACTGTAACCATTGGCAACCGCGATATATTTTATGACATTTAGCTCATCACGGAAGTCATTATCATCCAAAGGAATCGTTAATAATCTATGAATGAAACTATTGTACGCTGCCATTTTATGTGAAAGAGGATGATGAGAGTCTGCGTGTATTGTGGTGTCAGTGGTAGTCGGTTTCCTATAAATGTTGAACTTTAGTTTATTCATCTGTCGAGTGATGGTTAAATCTAGAAAGTTTATCTTGTTATCAACCTCTGTTTCAAGAGTAAACTGGATGTTTCTATTTATTTTATTTAGACAGTTTTTAAATAATTCGATTTGTCTTATAGTACCATCAAAGATTAAAAACGTATCGTCTACATAACGTGCATAAAATATTATTTTATTTGCATATATATTATTGTTCAACAAGTGAGTATTCTCATAATAATTTAAATAAATATCGGCCAGTAGGCCGGAAAGGGGTGAGCCCATTGCTAGGCCATCATTTTGAATGTAAAAAGAACCATTAAAAGTGAAATAGTTTTGTTTCAAAATAACCTCGAGTAAATTAATTAACTCATTTATTGTCTGTGTGTTCATGCAACTATTGTCAGATAAATTGTTTCTCAAGATCTGTAATGTATCTACGATTGGGATGTTCGTGTATAAATTAGTTATGTCGAACGACGCCAATTTGTGGTTTTACCTATCAGACCGCTCATTCATAGTTTCATTACCTATTACTACCTATCAGACCGCTCGTGAACTTTACCACTGCTCCTGGCTTCAAAACTGCAAAAGCACTAGTTCGGTTGATAAAAGATAATTTACAATTACGTAATAATCATGGTATTAAGAACAACAATGATTTTATTAATGATATTAAATCTGTTGAACTGCAACCTAACCACAAATTGGCGTCGTTCGACATAACTAATTTATACACGAACATCCCAATCGTAGATACATTACAGATCTTGAGAAACAATTTATCTGACAATAGTTGCATGAACACACAGACAATAAATGAGTTAATTAATTTACTCGAGGTTATTTTGAAACAAAACTATTTCACTTTTAATGGTTCTTTTTACATTCAAAATGATGGCCTAGCAATGGGCTCACCCCTTTCCGGCCTACTGGCCGATATTTATTTAAATTATTATGAGAATACTCACTTGTTGAACAATAATATATATGCAAATAAAATAATATTTTATGCACGTTATGTAGACGATACGTTTTTAATCTTTGATGGTACTATAAGACAAATCGAATTATTTAAAAACTGTCTAAATAAAATAAATAGAAACATCCAGTTTACTCTTGAAACAGAGGTTGATAACAAGATAAACTTTCTAGATTTAACCATCACTCGACAGATGAATAAACTAAAGTTCAACATTTATAGGAAACCGACTACCACTGACACCACAATACACGCAGACTCTCATCATCCTCTTTCACATAAAATGGCAGCGTACAATAGTTTCATTCATAGATTATTAACGATTCCTTTGGATGATAATGACTTCCGTGATGAGCTAAATGTCATAAAATATATCGCGGTTGCCAATGGTTACAGTAGTTTAACCATTGACAAATTGTTGAGAAAACATGAAAAAAGAATGCTTAAACCCCGAATAAACAGCAACACGCAAAAAATTTTTATATCTACTAATTACACTAGCTTTATGCCTAAGGTTTTGTGTTCTATATTGAATAATAATAGTGTCAAAATTTCATTCAGGACTAATAATAAGTTACTGGATATTCTCAAACCGAAAAAACACACGCCTCCAGAAGAAAAAACTGGCATATATAAGTTAACATGTAATGATTGCGAGTGCTTCTACATTGGACAAACTGGGAGAGGTTTCCTTAAACGATTTCGAGAACATTTACCCAAGAAAATAAGAAATATTGACAACATCAAATCAAATTACGCCCGACACCTGACTTCACACAATCATAATTACACAGATTTTAATTCCAATTTAATACCGTTACATGTGTGTAATAAGGGCCGTTTCATGAATGCCTTGGAGGAATTTGAAATTTACAGTGCATATGCAAACCCAATGAGTCGCGATATCGTGCTAAATGACCACCTGAACTTTGTATCCAACCGATTGTACGATACTGCCTTGAGTCTGCTTGCTGGGGATACGATAAGGTAGCAACCGCTCAGTAGCAGCATGAACTTGAACGGGTGCGCACCCAAATCCGCGTACGGTTCATATGCATATTTTGACGTTTTAAATTTTTAACGATCTCGTATGAGTGACTGTTTTAATTTTTATATCTGATGATGGAGTATATGCTCCGAAACGCGTCATAGACGAAGCATAGGAAATCACACGGCGGATAATTAAGGTAATTAATTTATTAATTTCTTTATCTGCTTTGTTATTTGACGAATAAATGTTTACACTTCTTACTCATAAGAAGTATTTTGTAACGGTACGAAATTGTGAGCCACCCCAGTTTAATTTTATATTAATGTAAATCATCATTTTAAGCACTCTCCAAATTGCCAGACTTTCACCTGTGGGGAGCCTCCAGTACAGCAATGCAACATACATACAGTCAGCCAAAACAATTGCCAGACGTATTGCGTAACCACCCACCAGCAGGCTTGTGTGAAACCCAGTCTGCTGTGTGTCATTAGAGAGTGCACAACAGACAGCCAGCCTCAGATAGTAAAGTTTTGTGAATTGAAAATTAGTGGCCTCGGGAGTGTAAGATAGGCTGAAATAATTAGTAGGCCTATCTATCTATCTATACATAAAAACAGTATACCGCGCGGCCAGTCTGCAAAAAATTAGTGCGAATAAAATTAATTCGGCCGACTTAATTATAATGTATAATGTGGAACCAATAAAACAGTAAGGGCCTTTAAACACAAACAGTAAACGTATTAAACGAGTACCGGAGTGCGTGAGATCGAAGCAAGTATTCAACACCAGTTCGCGCAACCAACCCTAGGAGTACGCTGCGTATGGGTAACTAGAAACATTTAATATGCATATTAAAACCAATGCCAACTAACCGGTGATTATTCGTTATAAAAGGAAAATATATAACACCAATACTTTGTACGATAGAGTTCTCTCAGGGGCGGAGTTTATTTAAAGATCAATGTAACAGAATGAGTGTGCGTGTGCTAAGATAGAGGTTATCCACTGGTTCATTTTCAATGTTTTAATTATTTAACAATATCACTTATAATAGTAACCAAAATAAAACTCAATAGAGATAAGAAATAATTTCAACCGGTTGTACTATCGTTGAAGGATTGTAATAACGTAAAAGAAAGGCGAATTTTTGATAAATAAAAATAAGTATGTTTTAGACAGTATCACATGTGTTAACGTAATTATTGAACATATCAAATCCAAGTAATCCTTTTTGCAGCAGTTTCGTCTGAACGACCCTTGGAATAGAAACCCTAAGGTAAGAGTTAATTTAATTAATTTGTAATTAATTCTTAGAGTTTCACTGGCCCCGAACTGGGACTGCGAATATAATTCGTGGTTATATTCGCCAGACCTAATTAAGCTGCAGAACGGGTTATTTGGAAGTGAGGGCGTGGTTAAATAAATTAATTTCATAATGGAGAAAATAAATGAAATTGATGTAGTCGTCGGCAGTGAGGACGAAAATAAATCGATGTATGAAAACACGTCAACTGAGTCGGCCAATAAAGGCGATTCAGGTATTCAAACAGAGTCACTGTTAACGAGTGAAAGTAATGTAGACGAATCGAAAATCATGAATGAAGTTGCAATTCATTCAACACCTATTGTAGCAAATCAAAATAAGAAGTCCGATGAGGACAATATGTTAACACGATTGTATAATATGATGTATAGTAATTTCAGTGAACTAAGAGGGGATATTAATATTAAATTCGACGAACAGAATAGTAAATTTGATATTATGAATAGTCGTTTTGATGTAAGTGATGTTAAGTTCCATGAGTTAATAAACAATATTGACCAAAAATTTGATAAGCGTTTATATGATATGAAACAACAGAGTGTTAAGTTAGAAGACAATATTAATAAACGTTTAAATGAGACGAATGAATGTTTCAATACATTTAAAGAACAAGTGGTAGAACAAATTGAGAAACAAATACAAAAGGTAACTGAAAATTTTGAGTATAAAACAGATGAGAATTATAATATGTGTAAAAACGCGGTAGTTGAGAATAAGGAGATTAATGTTGAGAGTGATGAAGATTTTGTTGAAGTAGAGTTTAGTAATGAAGTGTTGCTAGCAAATGTCAAAGAGAATGAGAGAGATAGTGAAACAGTAAGTGAGAGTGAGAAAATGATAAGTTGTAATGAAGTAATAATTAGTGTTGTTGAATTGGAAAAAGAATGGAAAGAAAGAGTAGATGAATGTGTAGGACAGAGGGTAAATTTTCCCCTTATTTGTGATGAACCAGAGTGTTCAAAAATGTTATTATTGGAGGGCAAGAGACCCTTATTAGTGAAAGATTTGAGTTGTTTATTTTTGTTGAATAATTTTGTACCCTCTGCATGGAATGAGAGAGAGAGTGTGATATGGCATTATGATGAGAGAAGTTTAAATATAGAATGGTGTAGTGAAAGAGAGACAGAATTATATAAAGTAAAGAGAGACTATAATGAGTTGAAAGAGATGTTAAATAACTTGAAGTTCTTACCTGTTAAAATAGAGAGTGAAGATGATACATGTTTAAATAAAATAATTTACTTTATGAAGAAAAAATAACTGACTTGATAATGAATATTACTGATGGAGACTTGACCAATGTACTTAATGTTGACCTGTTCTATGATTATTTCGGTATAGTGAATGAATTTGGGTTTTATGGTGACGACACACAAAACAGCAATTTGTGTGTTAATGTAATTGAACAATGCTATATAAAACAAAGACTTATCTATGACGATGGAGGTTGAGCCTTAAAATCAAATGAACACTTTTAGATAGTTTGTTTATTGGTTCAGACCTCGCAACCTGGGACAATGAAGTGTGATATAACTGAATAAGTAATGATGAAGAATTGTAAATATATGTTGTATACAATTAATTGTGTATATTGTAAAATGTTAGGTATATGTGTATGTAGCAGAAATTGGGGATGATAATAATAATATTAATATTTTGCAGCTTAAATAAAATAATGGGGAAGACTGTACTTAGTGAAAGTAATAAAAATATTGTTTTCAATAATTGATCTAATTAAAATAATTTGAAATGTTTAAATATCTTGCTTGACTTAAATGTTATATGGTTGAATTTTCTAATGAGTTTAAATTGTTTTAAACAAATGATAAATTGTTTGTATGAAATAACATTGTTGTTAAATGTTTCAGAGGTTACACGGAGATATTGGTGTGTGTGTGTGTGGTGTGTATTTGTACTCATGTCAATAGGTGGATAATGTATTGTAAGTATAAAGCCTATAATACCACTTAGATAGAATACAATGCTTACAGGGGTGAAACGAGTTTAATTCAATAATAAAAATGAATTGTAAAATGTTATTAAAGTAATTGAAAGGTGAATTAAAATTATATTTGGTTCGAATTGCAACAAATAGATTTTGATAAATATGTTAACATTAAAAGATTTATAGAAAGGAAAATTTTGCAGGAAGTATATATGCCAGTACATGATGTAACCAGAATGTTTATACTATGTGAGTCTTGCAGACCAGTGTTTATATAAACAGGTGTGGTATGTTGAGACTAATGTCTGTAGTCATGCTTGGTGACAATAACAAAGAATGTTGTAGTTTGCTGAACCAGTATCTTGAGTAAAAGCTTATTGTGATAGAAAGGAATTGAAATTAAATTTTTTTTACAGAACAAATAATAATGAGGCAATTACTGTAACTTTTGAGATTAATTAAATTAATTAAAGTAAATTAAATACACTTAAACTAATTTAGTAATAAAATTAATAGAAACGATGATTTTTAATAATAAACGTAACCCTATTTTCATTTGAATGTAAACTTTGAAATATTACTGTCCATATAGATTTTTCATATGTTATGAATTTTTTGTCCTATACATATAGAGTAGTTAAGGATACCTTGTATAATCTATGTGTCATTTTGGTTGGGCAATATTGTATGGGGAATATTATTCACTTCAACTGGAATTTATGTGTACCATTGTAAACCAATATTGTTTTATTAATATTATTCTTTAGGGTCTATAATATAAAATGAGCCAGTACGTTGTCAATGAACCAGTACGGCTAAGAGGAAACAAATCAGTTGTGAGATATGGAGTGATGGAAGGCCGCTTGTCGATTTTTTAATTACATGTTTTAAAGTCGGGCGATACTGGGTCTTGTATCTGTTCGATTTTTCGGTGTTGGGATCTCGAACAGAGAAGTCCAGTAAGATCGGATGGGTGCTGTCGCAGTCGCCAGACTAGGGGGGTAAGAACCCATGATGTAGTAGAGTGTTCAGGGGGGTTGCGGCGCCATATCCTCACCGATCCTCTTAGGTTTAGACAATAAGAGTTTGAACGCTCCGGCCTTCAACCTCTTATTGGGGGGGTATTGTAACGGTACGAAATTGTGAGCCACCCCAGTTTAATTTTATATTAATGTAAATCATCATTTTAAGCACTCTCCAAATTGCCAGACTTTCACCTGTGGGGAGCCTCCAGTACAGCAATGCAACATACATACAGTCAGCCAAAACAATTGCCAGACGTATTGCGTAACCACCCACCAGCAGGCTTGTGTGAAACCCAGTCTGCTGTGTGTCATTAGAGAGTGCACAACAGACAGCCAGCCTCAGATAGTAAAGTTTTGTGAATTGAAAATTAGTGGCCTCGGGAGTGTAAGATAGGCTGAAATAATTAGTAGGCCTATCTATCTATCTATACATAAAAACAGTATACCGCGCGGCCAGTCTGCAAAAAATTAGTGTGAATAAAATTAATTCGGCCGACTTAATTATAATGTATAATGTGGAACCAATAAAACAGTAAGGGCCTTTAAACACAAACAGTAAACGTATTAAACGAGTACCGGAGTGCGTGAGATCGAAGCAAGTATTCAACACCAGTTCGCGCAACCAACCCTAGGAGTACGCTGCGTATGGGTAACTAGAAACATTTAATATGCATATTAAAACCAATGCCAACTAACCGGTGATTATTCGTTATAAAAGGAAAATATATAACACCAATACTTTGTACAATAGAGTTCTCTCAGGGGCGGAGTTTATTTAAAGATCAATGTAACAGAATGAGTGTGCGTGTGCTAAGATAGAGGTTATCCACTGGTTCATTTTCAATGTTTTAATTATTTAACAATATCACTTATAATAGTAACCAAAATAAAACTCAATAGAGATAAGAAATAATTTCAACCGGTTGTACTATCGTTGAAGGATTGTAATAACGTAAAAGAAAGGCGAATTTTTGATAAATAAAAATAAGTATGTTTTAGACAGTATCACATGTGTTAACGTAATTATTGAACATATCAAATCCAAGTAATCCTTTTTGCAGCAGTTTCGTCTGAACGACCCTTGGAATAGAAACCCTAAGGTAAGAGTTAATTTAATTAATTTGTAATTAATTCTTAGAGTTTCAATTTATTTTGAAGCATTAGTTAGTACCCTACAAAATTTACTTAAACCCCGGAAGTTTGGATACTTTCATAGTTAGATACATTCACTATTGCAAAGTCAAAGTCACAACTTCCATAGTTAGAATGATTGTTCATTATAATATTACTGAACTATGAAAATGTCTTTGAAATTATATAGCTATTTAACAAATTTTTAGCTTAGTTATATTTTACATATACATTTTTCTATTATAACTTTAAAAATACCTACTCTTCTAACAGTCTTTTTGTATTTATTAAAACTAAATAATAATTTACAATAGATTACAACTGAGGAAGGCTTGGTAACCTGATATTGAGTTTATACTGTTCAAATCCAGATATTTTCAATAACTTGAACATGACAAACCCTAGACCTCATTATTATACAGGGAGAAGAGTAATATGATGGCTGTTCAAAACTTAACAACTTCCAATTAGCAGATGTACACAAATTGGTGACCATAGCAACATGGTGCACACACAGTTAAAAAACAGTATCCTTTTATCTTGTTTCATTGAAAATCCATCGCCTATTTTGTTTATTTCTATTCAAGAGGTGGCTGGAGAACATAGAGCCTGTCACTGCCTCACCTGGCAGCTGTAAGGTGGATCGCCTACTGAGTATATTTGGAATTAAGTGCTGGGCAAAGATATACTAAGTGCCTGCCCAGCTGATAAATTAATGAGAAAGTAATACAGACATGTATGTAACTTTTAGTATAATAGAATATTTTCCTCTCTCTTCACTTTTATTTATCACCCAGTTGGAGGTTAATGTTTGAATAGTTGTCATAGGTAGGGAGGAGTCCAGTATATGATTATTTACTATTACATGATTGAAACGTGATCATTACAATACAAGAAAATAGTTATGAAGACCGCTGTCAACATGTAGAATAGTGAAAGAGAATTGTAACACATTTCCCAAACATTTTAGTTCACTGTCTTCTTTTCTAACTTTTTTTTTCAGCACCTCTCTGAAAAAAGTGTTTTCATGAGTTATATAGACGACTCCATTCCTTGGCGATGGGTTTATTCATACAAGTGGCAATATAGGAGGTGCTACCCAAAAGTTCATGAAATTTGTTTATGAAAAATCATATGTGTATAAAAACTAATATAAAAATAAATAAAGAAGTTGAAGAAAGTCTGTTTGTCATTTATTTTTTGTTAACAAACAAGTTGCAGAGTGCTAGGCTGGGTGAATAATGGGGTGCGTAATAGTACTTCATGTTCATAGAAGTAAAAACTGATGCACATTGAATAAGCTGGCACATTGCAATGATGCAACACCCATGTTTGCCTGGCCCACATCTCAGAGTGTCATCAAAACATCTCAGTTGATTTGCTCATTCAGTCTGTCCTTATGCAAAAATTCTTTGTGGAGAACATCTTTGATGTCAAAAAAGCAAATCAACATTGACTTATGTTGGTCTGAACTTGGGGTGGTTTTTTCAGTGTTGGTGACATCCAAGGACACGACTGATTTGTTGGATTTCATTGTCCATGACGTGTCCATTACTTAACTAAATATAATTATTTCACCACCAATTCGGAACACAAAGTTTTTTATGGGTAAACATGTAAAAGTTTTACCTTATAGCCTGAATGGTTTTCGCTTTTAAAAAGCTTCTTCAGAGGCTGCTGCTGGGAGCACTGTCTGTCTTGTTGTTGGCAATGGTGTCGACTTTTGAAAGATCGATATTGTGTGTGTGGGGTGTAATATGTTCAAATAATACATGTGATTTGAATTGTGTCTGTTCGTTTAGGATGTTGTTTTTATGTGTTTGTATTGTCACCGGACAAAAGGCTTGCCGCATGACAAATGGCGCCAATCGTACACTCTAATGTTTTTGGTGGCCCTAAAAAGGACCTGGTGGCGAGAATGAAGTTGGTCATGCCGCGCTGAGATGTTCGGCGGCTGCGCCCGCTGATCGTGGCGTACTGCAGTCCTCCTCTTCTTTCGGCATCGGTTGTAGAGCCGGCTGCCGGCCCAGCGACGTCCATCGCTGGCGCGGAACGGGAGTGCGAAGACGCAAGAACAGCGACGGTTCTATTCTTCAGCTGTTCCTTCCGGCTGACTCCGCCTCGATGTCATCCGAGAGAGGAGAGGAGATGAAGTGCGTCCGATGGTGTGGCGATGAAGAGTGCACAAAATTTTCTGCCGGCCCGGGTTTTATTAACTAACCGGGATCGCTGATTCTCTAGCTCCGAACACGCAGTTGGTCACGTCTCGGCGGCTGCTGATGCCGGATTGGCTCGCTCCGAGCACGTAGTTGGTCACATCTCGGCCGCTGGTAACGGAGAGCAGATGTTCGCATACCGCTGCCGTCACAACTCCACCGGGTCTTGAATGCTCTCCGGTAGCCAGCCTACTGCTCTTCTCCAGATGTTGTAGAGGTGTCTGTTGGGCGCCATGTTGATTGGTGTGCTGGCTGGTAGCTCGCTGGCGTGGCTGGATCTTGCATCCGCAAGACGATCACTGCCCCACGTTGGGTGCCACTTGTCACTGGACAAAAGGCTTGCCGCATGACAAATGGCGCCAATCGTACACTCTAGTGTTTTTGGTGGCACTAAAAAGGACCTGGTGGCGAGAAAGCTGAAGTTGGTTGTGCCGTGCTGAGATGTTTGGCGGCTGCGCCCGCTGATCATGGCGTACTGCAGTCCTCCTCTTCTTTTGGCATCGGTTGTAGCCCAGCGACGTCCATCGCTGGCGCGGAATGGGAGTGCGAAGACGCAAGAACGGCGGCGGTTCTATTCTTCGGCTGTTCCTTCCGGCTGACTCCGCCTCGATGTCGTTCAAGAGAGGAGAGGAGATGAAGTGCATCCGATGGCGTGGCGATGAAGAGTGCGCAAAATTTTCTGGTGGCCCGGGTTTTATTAACTAACCGGGATCGCTGATTCGCTAGCTCCGAACACGCAGTTGGTCACGGCTTGGCGGCTGCTGATGCCGGATTGGCTCGCTCCGAGCACGTAGTTGGTCACGTCTCGGCTGCTGGTAACGGACAGCAGATGTTCGCATACCGCTGCCGTCACAGTATATTTCCAATTGTTCTAGAGTGTCTAGTTTTCGGCCTTTTGTGTGTATGTGTAAAATGTCCATGTTATTGTCGATGATTTGTATGTGTGGTTTGCTTCAATGAGGTGGTTTGCAAAGGTGGATTCTGTAGTGGAGTGTAGTGCCTTTGTGTGTTCAATGTATCTCTGTTTGAAGCTACATCCTGTATGTCCTATGTAGAATTTGTGGCCATCCTAAATGAACAGACACAATTCAAATCACACGCATTATTCGAACATATCACACCCCACACACACAATATCGATCTTTCAAAAGTCGACACCATCGCCAACAACAATACAGACAGTGCTCCCAGCGGCAGCCTCTGAAGAAGCTTTTTAAAAGCGAAAACCAGTTGAGGCTGTAAGGTAAAACTTTTACGTGTTTACCTATAAAAAACTTTGTGTTCCGAGTCGGTAGTGAAATAATTATATTTAGATTGAATTGTTTTTGGGTAGTAACCATAAACCTATGTTCCATCACCACTCATCACCAAAGATATTTACAATGCTTTACTTTTTGCATCTCCCTGAGATGGAATTAAATTATCTGCTACATTACTGAATGAGTGAAGCGTTTTCAGTTATAACTTGATTGTTTACCATTAAATGCCAATTTTTATCTGTCTATTTGGAGTATGCCTCATGATAACTTGGCATGATGCCTCATCATGTTTTTTGTAAAACTTGACATGTGTGTCCATACATTTACACTACAAAACCTATAGATTTTTTAGATCGATCCTCCCCCAAAAAAAGGCGACAGGAGGCAAAAGTGTCAACATTCTGAAAAAATCGCTAAAGTCCATGTGGGATATCAAATTAAAGAGAATTGTAACCAAATCTCAACACAGTGTACAGTTTTGGAAATTTCAAAATTGTTTGAACCCAGGCCCCAAAAATGGGATATCCAAGAGGGTCTCAGACTATTTTACATTTATTCTATGGTTGCTCTATGACCGTTACTTTACTAAATAAAAAATAGTAGGGAAATCATGATTTTTATAATTTTTCTAAACCCCCTCACCATCAGTGCCTTTCTGCAATGTCTTTAAAATCACGATGCAGCATAATAGGCTTATACCATAATCATGAATGTTACTTACCTCAGTACTACTTGTGGTTTCCCAGTTGTCAGTGAACTTTTCCAACTGTAATGCAAATTTATCAACAAACTTAAGATTATTGTGACATATAATTACATAAAGCCATTGAAACATATTTTATCACATAACTTTTATTTGCACTTTCTTAATTTACAAAATAATGAAATACACAAAATAACACGTTTTCTGCTCTTTACTAAATTAATTTCCAATGTTGGCTTCAAGACAGAAATATTGACACAGTAAGCAAATGATTTTTTGATTTCTTTTTTTGCCGAGTTAGACATTTTATTTTATTTTAGATTTTCATTATTTTTCCAAAATTCTGTGGCACATAGTTTGAGAAACTCTGGTCTAATAGCAAAGTTATTGTGCTTAGTACAAAATAATGAGCAAGTTCTGCAGCTACAGTGGGCATAAAATCTTTCTACCACCAAATTCAACTTTTATAAAACAACTTTTATACAATCTTTAATTCTCCAAGTACTGATAAATGATTAACTGTCATTAATAAATCACTATCAAGTGATCTAGTATTTCAGTGGAGAAACTATATTGCAAAATTATCTTATCTTTGTCTTCTTCCTTCCAGTTTACATTACTTGCCTGTTCCATTTAGCAGGTACAAAGAAACTTTCCATGTTTTTCTCAGTCGACCAACCTTCCTTTAATCTGTTGGCTTATTATCTTGGCACACTCTTCCTATTCTATCCCAACTTCTTTTATCAATATGTTGATACCACTATACGAGGGGGTATACAAAAATAACCAGAATAGCGCTGTGATTGGCGGAGCTTATGTAGTACGCATTTCAGGCGAGCGTAGCGCAACTCATTCCAAGTTCAGTGCCGTCATTGTTGTCGGCTGGGAAGGTTGTGTCCAATCACAGTAATTCGTTTTATAAAAGCAGTTTCGCTTGCTCCTTGTTTTTTGTCATGGCGGATTTAAGTGAACAGCTGCTGTGAAATTTTGCTTCCTGTTTGGGAAAAATGCCGCAGAAACTGTTGTGATGTTGAAAACAGCTTACAAGGATAGTGCTATGGGAAAAACTCAAGTGTACCAGTGGTTTTCTCGTTTCAAAGAAAGTGAAACGTCAATTGATGACAAACTTTGTTCTAGACGTCCGTCAACTTCCAGAATTGACGAAAATGTTGAAAAAGTTCATGCAATCGTGTTTGAAGACCAACGACGGACCATTGAAGAGATTAGTAAGTTATCTGGAATAACTTGGAGCTCGGTTCAGCGAATTTTGTCAGAAGATTTGGGGATGAGAAGGGTCACTGTAAAATTTGTGCCTCGGGTCCTGACTGAACAGCAAAAAGAGAATCGAGTTGAAACATGCCATGCATTGAAAGACCAGCTCCGTACCGATCCAGATTTTTTCCAAGGTCATTACTGGTGACGAGTCATGGTGCTATGGTTATGACCCCGAAACTAAACAACAGTCAAGCCAGTGGAAAACTTCATTGTCGCCTTGCCCAAAAAAAGCTCGTCAAGTGAAATCAAACATCAAGACGATGCTCATTTGTTTTTTCGATGTGAGAGGGGTAGTGCATTCTGAATTCGTCCCACCAGGTCAGACTGTTAATCAGGCTTTCTATTTGGAGGTTTTAAAAAGATTGCGTAACAATGTGCGACAAAAAAGGCCCGATTTGTGGCAGGCGAGGGACTGGTTTTTCCACCATGACAATGCACCTGCTTACACAGCCATTTCAGTGCACCAGTTTTTAGCAAAAAAACAACATAGACTCCCTTGGCCCACGCCCCTTACTCACCTGACCTCGCTCCGTGCGATTTCTACTCTACTTGTTTCCGTGAATGAAGAGGGACATGAAAGGACGTTTTGACGACGCAGAAGCGGTAAAGAAAAAAAACGAGGCAGGAGCTGTCAGCCATCACAACAGACGAGTTTGAAAAATGTTTCCAGGAATGGGATCGCAGATTGGACAAATTTATTAAGTGTAATGGAGAGTACTTTGAATCGGATTTGTGGTAAAATTCTCTTTAGTCTGACATCTGGCTAGACAAATTTTCAAATTTTGTATCCTGGGGTCAAACAATTTTGAATTTTTTAAAACTGTACATCAGATTCAGATTTTGGTTAAAATTCTCTTTTATTTGATACAACACAATGTATTTCATGAAATTTGGAATTTTTTAGAAATTTTCACCCACTTTTTGGGCTCTGACGTCCAACAATTTTTACAAATGAACACTATATTAGCTTAGCATTAAAAATTCAATTTAAGTTGATACCCCACATGGGCTTTTGTGATTTTTTTCACAATCTGACCAATCACATTTATGCTTCCAGCCCTCCTATTTTTTGGAGGCCCAATCTCAAAACAATAGGATTCTGTAGGGTAAAAGTATGTACACACACGCCAAGTTTTATGAAAACTGATTAACACGTTCAAAAATGAGACATATTCCAAACAGATAGACAAGACAAATACGAAACGGTTACATTTAAAACTGAGAACTTTCTTCGCTTGTTCAATTAACTAGCAGCTTCTAGTGACAGGAAAATCTGTTTATAATAAAATCTGACATGTTTAAGTTATGAATTTGTTGGAGTATTTTTAAATGAGTCCTGATTATCGGCAATCAGCAAACCAGACACTACTGCCAAAAATTGGGAGTACTTGCCATACCTGATCAATCACATCCTCCTTTGAAAATTAAGCAGTGTGGCTGCCCAAAAATTCAGTGACACTGTTTGTTTCCACACCAACAGTTGGCTTTACATTAATGACGTTGGATTTTGGTATATATAATTGACGTTAATGCAATAGATACAAAATAGTAAGAAAAGTGACTCAACTAAATTAACTATCATTTTGTAATGTTGAGGCTAAACAGTAGTAACAATCTTGAGACTTCAACCCAATACAACAGTCCTCCAATGTCATGATCATATTCCAGATATCTGGAATCCTTCAGGTTGAAGTTATTTCCCAGCTCTCTATACCTAATGGTATATTGTGAGATGTTAAGTTTTTCTTCTCCTTACAATATACCTACAAAACAAATCTCTGTAAGAGGTCTGTATCATTTCAAAAATGCAATTAGATAGAATAATTGGTATTGGCACCATAAAACATACCATTAATATATTTTTTTACACTTTTGTATTGGCAGTCGAGGCTGTGCAAAAAAATTATGCTGCACTAAGCTATAGAACTATATATTTCAGATCCAAACTGGAATGTGTTGCATTTCACTGAAAATAAAATCTGTGTTTGTTTCACGATACGAACTAGCAACATTCATCAGTTGCTAAGCGATAGGTATGATCTATATATTAATACGTGAAGAGAAAACTTTGTACCCCTTTTTAAGCATATTGCGTGCACGGAGGAGTGTGAGATTTGGCATAGTTAAAGTTTATATATGGAGAAGGAGTGCAGAAATATTATATATTAATACGTGAAGAGAAAACTTTGTACCCCTTTTTAAGCATATTGCGCGCACGGAGGAGTGTGAGATTTGGCATAGTTAAAGTTTATATATGGAGGAGTGCAGAAATATTATATATTAATACGTGAAGAGAAAACTTTGTACCCCTTTTTAAGCATATTGCGCGCACGGAGGAGTGTGAGATTTGGCATAGTTAAAGTTTATATGGAGAAGGAGTGCAGAAAGCTAAAATTTATATATAATATGTGTTACAAATACATTAAATTAATTAAATAAAATAAAACATTCATTTGCACTTGAAAATTCATTTAAACTTTTTCAAACAATGGTAATTGTTAAAAATAAAAATAATTTGTTGCCAGGCAATAAAATTATAATTTTTTCATTTTAGTGTACGTTCATACTGCCAATGTCAAACACATAATAGTCTGTCGTTTGTTTACGTTCATACTGCCAATGTCAAACACATAATAGTCTGTGGTCAAACAGTCGCACAGAGTAGAGATTGTCGCCAAAGAATTTTAAAATGTTGCCAGTAAATAATTACTGACAGATTGACTGAATGAGCTGTGAATTTTGTGTGATTTCAAATGTTCTTTTTCAATAGTCTGTGGAGTGTATGTCAAGGCAAAAAAGCGTTTATTTTGTATATTAGATATCTGTGTTTTATATATTAATGTGCAGTTGAAAGTGAAATACAGCTTGCTTAATATACACCTGTTGCAAAAGGAAAATTTTGTAGCAGCAATTTGAATTGACTTACTCTCGCCTAATTATTATTGGTGGTTTCAAAAAAGTGAGTACATTTTATTATTTTTAAATCAAACCCTGTCTAATCTTAGTTTCAATAATTTCATTACACTTTTTTTTATATTCAGATATTCGCACCTACTTCCATTATGCCTCGACATAGAACATTGACGGGTCGGAGTGAGAGACAAAGAAGAAGGAATATATATTCGCGTGAAAGTCAAAATGATAATAGACCAAATGCAAATTTAAATAGTGTAAATAGTATAACATTGACGGGTCGGAGTGAGAGACAAAGAAGAAGGAATATATATTCGCGTGAAAGTCAAAATGATAATAGACCAAATGCAAATTTAAATAGTGTAAATAGTATACAAAATGATGAAATTATTTTGAGGGATACATTTAAATGCGCACTGAATGTCATTCCAAGAAATTTTAATACTTTTGATTGTGGATTAATGCATTTACAATGCAGGTTTTGCAATGCAAAACATTTCGAATCTGAGGTCACTTTAGGTGAAAGGACTGCATTCACTTCATGTTGTCATAAGGGTAAAGCAATATTACCGGCCTTAAGTCAAAATGAATACTTTAAATCATTGTATGATGGACTTACTTCAAATGAACCTTCAATAAAAAGAAAGTCAAAAAATTATTTTGAAAACATTCGTAAATACAATTCATCATTTGCTGTGGTTAGCTCAGAAGCTAAAATTTCGGATACAGTTATGCGTGGAGTGTATCATTTTAAAATACATGATGTTTTTTATCACAGATCAGGTCCAATGACTGCTGGATATGGTCGCTCACCATGTTATGCGCAATTATATTTTTATGATGTTGACACTGCTGTCAATTATAGATTACGTGAACACTATAATCAAACATGCCATAACAATATAATGCGCGAAATCTCTCTTGAATTGGAATGCATTAATCCTTTCGTTTGGTCATTCATTGCAATGAAAGATCATTGTCAGAGAGTTGAAAATCAAAATAAAGAAATTTGTATGCTCATTAAAGTAAATCGTGATTTAGATCTACGCCGTTATAATGATGCAGTTCAAACTGATGTAGCAGTAATATTTAGTACAGTTGATGGTGAGCCACCCTTTGAACGAAATATGGTTTCGTTTTCAAAAGTTAATGGTACCATTAAAAATATCTCTGTTTTGGATTCATCATTGGAACCTTTAGCGTATCCATTACTTTTTCCAAATGGTGATACTGGGTGGCATATCAATATTTCTCATAATGTACCAACTACATCTAATTCAAGAGCGCCCAGAAATAAATTAACCATGCTTCAGTATGCAGCCTATCGACTTGCAATTAGAGATTTTAGCATGTTGCACCATTCACAAAAATTATTTCTGCAGTGGATAGTTGATATGTATGTGAGAATACAGGGCACAAGGTTACATTTCATTCGACAAAATCAAACAAGTCTTAGGTCTGAAGTTTACAACAATTTAACAGATTATTTAGAATTGAACCCCAATGCCATAATGTTGGCCGTAGAGTAATTTTACCATCTTCATTCAATGGATCTCCAAGAAATATGTATCAGAATTATTTAGATGCAATGTCAATTGTACAACATTTCGGAAAGCCTTCTTTGTTTATTACAATGACTTGCAATCCAAGTTGGCCTGAAATAGTTAGCAATATTGGTGTAGGTTGTATGTAATGGGGCTATTTTGAACGGTATATATTTTTTATTTTCAATTTATCAATTATTGGGGACTGATCTGTTTGGACACCCTTTACGGTAACTCAGACATGTTTGTTGGACAACCTGTATACAATCCAGTACCGGGCTGTGCCTAGTACACAAACGATAACAGCGTTGGAATGTAAGCCTATGCGCACATGCGTGTATCCTCCATTGGGGAGAAGTAACAAAAACTTCGTGACTGACGTCCAACTACAATGGAATGTGGCGGTGAGTGTGCGCTCGTGTGCCGCTATCTGTACTCTCGACACCAAAGTCGATCACCGGAACCGGCCATGTAAGAGCCGCAGCCAATCACAGCGCGAGCTGACGGAAATTTTTTTTTGACCAATTTGTAGCGTCACTAAGTCGACGAAATCACCCGTTCCCGGCCGGGACAAGTTACTCAGCTCGCGAACTTTAAATTTTGTATTTTAACATATTCCGAAGTGTAACAGAAAGTTTGAAGAGAAACAGATAAATCCGACAGTTTAGACAAAGTTAGCGGAGTGGACAGCAAAATCGAGAAATGTGACAAATAAACGAAACATTCATACACATACGAGATGCAGCACGTGGTCATCAGAAGGACGCGGGGGGTTAAGTAGTCGACTCAAAATTAAATTAATCAATTAATTTTCAAATTTATAAAAAAGGGGTTATAACTAAATTATGGGGAATTTTACAGTATGAATATGTGAGCATGGCAAACTGGGTCGTCTTAGTAGTTTATTTAAGTAGTTTGTCAGTTTTTTAAGTTGCAACTAGTTATGTTAGTGTATTAGTTATGTAAAAAATAATTCCAAGTTCTTGTAATTCTTTAAGAAAAATAATAGTAGCAGTTTGAGTCGAAAATGAATATTAAGTAAAGTAAAAGAAAGTAAACAGAAGAATGTCAGGAAACAAATAAAATACCATTTTTATTGTTTGCAAAATATGTGTTTGTCATTGCATTGCCTGTTGTTTTTCTCTGCCTAAGTACATCAGACGACACCCTGGTAATTCGCGAAGAAGGTAAGTGGTACAAATTTAAATTTTTTTCATTTTAAAAAACAAGTAAAGTTTCAGTTGCCACTTATTAATAGGCACAGATTTCTAAATTTTTAATATTTATTTTAAACTCGTAACGTTTTAAATGGCGCCCGTCTAACAGTGACTTTGTAAATTAAAAAATTTAAGTTAGTTTACAAACTGGTCGAAAATGGCAGAGGGAAATAAGAATGCAACTTTGTGTGAAGGTGAAGAAGTAAAAGTAAATTTAAATGTGACACAGGACAGTTTAGTATCGACAAATATTGACGAGCACGTAAACGACACCGACAATACAACAGACGAAACAATTGAGACAGCAGATGCTAAGAGTAGCAAAAGCAATAGTGTAGATATATTTAATCAATTAGCGTTGATTATGGAAGTAATGAAAAAGAATAATGATAATTTGAATGAGTTTAGAACGGAAGTCAAATTAGAAATAAACATAGTAAATGATAAACTTGACAAACAAGACGAGAAAATGAAAGCAGAAAATAATAAGTTAAAATCTGAAATCAAATCAGAAATAAATGTAGTCAATAATAAACTTACAGACTTAAGTAATGAGTACGTGAACATAAGAAGCGAACTAAAAATGAGTGATGTAAATATGAATAGCAAATTAGAAACTATGAATAAAACTATTGCGGGCATGAGAGGTGAGATAATTATAAATATAAATAATATTAAAGACTAAATAAACGAAAGTAGAACGCGGAAGGAGAAGGTAGAAAATGACACAGTTACGAGTGATGGTGATGAAATAACAGACGACCAGAGTAATAATAAAATAACAAATAATTACAGAAATGAATTAACAACCGATAGTAGTAAGATAGTTGAAAACGAGATATATAAAAATAATACAGTGAAAATAATTAGCGATCATAATAATATAGAAACAGTGAGAAAGAGAGGAGAGAGTGTTTGTAAGTTACAGAGAGAGTTTGAAGAGAATGATTTTGTGAATATAGGGCAGAGGGTAAATTTTCCCCAGTTTTATGGTAAACCAAGCTGGTTACGAATGTTTTTGAAGGGCAAGAGTCCCTTACAAGAAAGCGATGTATATCTAAATAATTTTTTAATTTTTAGTAGGCGTTTTTATGAGTTAATACCCTCTGTACGGAATGATAGAAAAAGTGTGAATTGGTGTTATGATGAAAGATGTGTTGACAAGAAGGTAATGTTATTTAAGGTTAGTAGAGATTATGACGAATTATTGCAGAGATTAGACATTGAAAGAGTTATTGATAATAAGTACTTACCTTGTGAAATAGTTAGTACAGCAGTTGATGTAATAGACTACTTACTTTATGACAAAGCGAATACAGCAGCAGATAATAATGATAATGAAACTGTAATTGACATAACTATGACAGATCGTACTAAAGGCGACTGGACTATACTCGATGATAATAAATTACATAATTTAATAACAGAGAATAATCCAGTTGATATTGTGGAAGAATATAAGAATTTGGATAATCTTTATATTAATAAAAATAATATAATGTGTTTAGTAAAGAATGAACTGTGTAAACGTAAAGCCAGATTTTTGTACGATGATTGGGGTTAAAGAAAATGAATGTTTATGAACGTTTAATCATGTATTTAATGGTTTTGGAATGGACTGCTTTACCAAATGAAGTGTGATAAATTGAATAATAATGATGAAGAATTGTAAATAAATGTTGAGTGAAATTAATGGTGTATTGTAAATGTTAGGTAAACAAGGTGTATGTAGGTAATTGTTGTGATAATAATAACAATTTGTTACAGTTTAAATAAGTAACACAAATAATTTGGAAGAAGATAATAAATGAATTTATTGTACTTGGTGAAAGTAATTAAAAATGTTGTTTTCAATAATTAATTTAATTAAAATAATTTGAAATGTTTAAATATTTTTGATTGATTTCAATGTTATATAATTGAGTTTTCTAATGAGTTTAAATTATTTTATGAGATGTGAATTTGATAGTAATTAATAAATAAATGTTAAATTGTTTGGTATGAAATAACACTGTTGTTAAATGTTTCAGAGGTTACGTGGAGGTATTGGTGTGTATATTTTGTGTTTATGTAAACAGGTGAATAATGTACTGTAAGTATAAAATTTATAATACCAGTCAGATATAATAAAATGTTTACAGGTGTGAAAAGATTTTGATTTAATAATGAAAATAATTTGAGATAATTGTGTTAGATGGAAACTATAATTAAAAAGAGTACTAGTAACTGAAAGTTGATATAAAACAAATGTTAATAATCAGTTGTCTTAATTATTCATCTCTTCTTTCACAGCACTAACACTTAACTAAAAATGAACTTTTTTCATGTGAAAAACTTACTATTTTATCGGACGCGTTTCGGCTTAGTATCCGCCTTCTTCAGCTTTTCCTGAAGCTGAAGAAGGCGGATACTAAGCCGAAACGCGTCCGATAAAATAGTAAGTTTTTCACATGAAAAAAGTTCATTTTTAGTTAAGTAAAAGTAGTTAAGTGTTAATAATCAATTTGAAATTTTTTTAAGGAATATTATTGTAGTAAATGAGAGATAATGAAGTGATATGATTTGGTAAATAGGTGTTCACATGTTCATTATACTGTGTTTATTCTGTTTTATAAATGTATTATTTTATTGTGTTAGAGATAAGGATGGATAAAAATATGTATTTCATGTAATTTGTATAATTTTGAAATGTGTTTGTTGTAAGGTCATTCACCTTGCTGAGAAAATCAGCTGATCAGCTGTAGAATATCACTTATGAATGATTTGCAATTTTTTCAAGTTAGTATAAATAATTAAATCACCCAAATTAATGAAGATTGAGAATAGTAAAGAAGAGAGTTATAGTAAAAATATAAAATTTTGGTTGAAACAAGTGACAATTTTAGTAGAATTTGAAAATGTAAAGTTGAAAACTGTGTAATTTTGGATTAATTTAAATATCAATTTTACTGTTAATTATAATAATACTTTGTTAATTTTAGATGTCTTATTTTATTATGTTTTTGTGTTTAAAGATAGTACAGTAGAAGCCCGATATAGCGCAGTCCGATATACCGCGGATTCGGATATAACGCGGTGAAGAGTATGTCGCCCGTTATTAGCGAAAATTCTTACTTGTAGAGAGTCAGTAAATTATGAATTGTTTATCGTGACTTCCGTAGCCACATTGGAATGCGTTGAGTTTATTGTAAACAAAGGCTTGTTGTTGGAAACGGCGTTGTAAACAACAGCCAGAATTGCCAGTTCAAGTGTACCTGTAGACATAAACAATTGCCTCGTATTTACATTCTCTACGTTTCTAAGAATTCATGCCAAGGCAAGCCTATAACAAAAAGTGGAGGTGGTAAATATTAATGTCACCAGTCTACTAAAACGATTTCTGTACGTTCGCAGAACCACGTTTAAACCTTCCTAAAGAAAATAAATCATTACAGTGTTTTAGCCGAGTAGGGAATTTCGGAACCATTGGAATGTCTCAAAACCCCTTCCCCCTGGTCAGTGACTGAACTGTTCACAAATACGCAGAATCACGATTCAGAAATCGGTGACAACTTTACTTCCAAGAAACGTTCCTTCCAAATACGTTGATAGTAAGTTTGCGATTAGACCAAAAAAAGCGTTTAGTCGTTGCACAAACTGCAACGTGTGTGTCAGACAACACACAGTTCAGATTAATGGGTGTTTACTGGTTAATGCTCCGCTACGCTCTGCTTACATCCTTGATATCTCGAAACTTTTCCTTAACACTTTATCGGATTGTGATCTTAAAATTTTATTTTGACTTTCAGAAAACGGTTAAGCAAAAAAAAAGTATAGGTCATCGCTTTGGAAAAAAAGTTCCCCGCTGGATGAAAAAATGGTTACGCTGGTGTACTTATTCGATACCCTTGAGTTTTGTAAAAAAAAATCGTTACAGGTAAACTACCCCTTTCCCTTAACCGATCTTCACCAAAAACAAAAGGTCTTGAGTACTCTACAAATCAGGGCTGTATGCAAAAAATTATTTGATTCTGTATGAATTTGCGGCTGTTATCGTTTGCCAAACGAACGCGCATGACGATTCTTCGTGACGCTTCTCTCGTAACGATTTTTTTCTGTTCACTCCTCTCCGTGCAGACGCCCGACATAAAAAGCTTGGCTTTAACAATTAGGCCTACAGTAGGTCGAGTGAGCAATGTATAAATACTGTAGTGTATTTTATATTCCATTGGATTAAAATAGATTAAAATATTGGATTAAAATACAGTTTTCTTATTTTTTATTTCTACATTTGATGACGTAATTTACGTACAGTATATAGTAGTGCATTATGCTGTAGCCTTTTTCCCGGTCCTCCCTCCCCATCATTTGTCACTGTACAGGTCACCTTCCGATATACCGCGGTTACGCCTATAACGCGGGGGAAAGTATGTCACCCGACAACCGCGCTATATCGGGCTTCTACTGTATTTTAAAGAGGTTCAATGTATTTTCTGATATAACTTATGTATAACTTATGTAGGTCAAGGTTCTTGACTTGACCCAGTTTTATCAGCTGACTGGTGATGTTCTATACTAGACCCGTTTTGGCAATGAAGTAATGCCACTTTTGATGCTTAATGGATTTAAATAATTTTAAACTTTTTCGAAATAAATAAAGAATAAAATTTTGATAAATTTAAATTTTTTTGAAAAAAAAAATTTTTTTTTTATTCTCTGTGCCTGCCATCTGATTGATGTTTTGACTTCTGATTATATTATTGTTTAGGTGTAGTACTAGTGTTTTTTATAGAATTGTATTGTGTAATATGTAGGTATAATCAAATGTTAGAATAAATGAGTTTGATTTAACAATAAATATTTTTGAATTTAAAAAATGTATTGACAAGTATGTGTACGCGCCCAGTATTTGCCAAAGGCGACCCAGTGTGCATGAAAAGGGGAAACATATCGGTTGAGGATGTGGCATGATATAAGACCAGGGATTTGGATTTTGGGATAGCATGTTAGAAGGTTAGGTGCGCTGTGGTGCGTGTCTGTTCGATTTTATGGTGTTGGGATCTCATAGAGAGAAGTCCAGTGATCTTCTCGTTCAGATGCGGCCATAGTCGCCGAGCCAGGGGGGTTGTTTACCCATGATGTGTAAGAACAAATGGGGGGTTGTTGGCCCCATATCCTCACCGGTCCTCTTAGGGATTTTAGCAATGAGATTTCTTCTGTCTCGGCAGAAGATCTCTCATTGGGGGGGTATTGTAATGGGGCTATTTTGAACGGTATATATTTTTTATTTTCAATTTATCAATTATTGGGGACTGATCTGTTTGGACACCTTTACGGTAACTCAGACATGTTTGTTGGACACCCTGTATACAATCCAGTACCGGGCTGTGCCTAGTACACAAACGATAACAGCGTTGGAATGTAAGCCTATGCGCACATGCGTGTATCCTCCGTTGGGGAGAAGTAACAAAAACTTCGTGACTGACGCCCAACTACAATGGAATGTGGCGGTGAGTGTGCGCTCGTGTGCCGCTATCTGTACTCTCGACACCAAAGTCGATCACCGGAACCGGCCATGTAAGAGCCGCAGCCAATCACAGCGCGAGCTGACGGAAATGTTTTTTTTGACCAACGCACCTGTAGCGTCACTAAGTCGACGAAATCACCCGTTCCCGGCTGGGACAAGTTACTCAGTTCGCGAACTTTAAATTTTGTATTTTAACATATTCCAAAGTGTAACAGAAAGTTTGAAGACAAACAGATAAATCCGACAGTTTAGACGAAGTTAGCGGAGTGGACAGCAAAATCGAGAAATGTGACAAATAAATGAAACATTCATACACATACGAGATGCAGCACGTGGTCATCAGAAGGACGCGGGTTAAGTAGTCGACTCAAAATTAAATTAATCAATTAATTTTCAAATTTATAAAAAAGGGGTTATAACTAAATTATGGGGAATTTTACAGTATGAATGTGTGAGCATGGCAAACTGGGTCGTCTTAGTAGTTTATTTAAGTAGTTTGTCAGTTTTTTAAGTTGCAACTAGTTATGTTAGTGTATTGGTTATGTAAAAAATAATTCCAAGTTCTTGTAATTCTTTAAGAAAAATAATAGTAGCAGTTTGAGTCGAAAATGAATATTAAGTAAAGTAAAAGAAAGTAAACAGAAGAATGTCAGGAAACATATAAAATACCATTTTTATTGTGTTTGCAAAATATGTGTTTGTCATTGCATTGCCTGTTGTTTTTCTCTGCCTAAGTACATCAGACGACACCCTGGTAATTTGCGAAGAAGGTAAGTGGTACAAATTTAAATTTTTTTCATTTTAAAAAACAAGTAAAGTTTCAGTTGCCGCTTATTAATAGGCACAGATTTCTAAATTTTTAATATTTATTTTAAACTCGTAACGTTTTAAGGTGATTCAGCTAATTTTCGACCTGATATTGTTGTGCGTGTATTCAAGTCCAAACTGAAAGCATTAATTGAGGGCCTTACACTAAAAAAAATCTTCAGTAAAGTTGAAGCACTCATTTATACAATTGAGTTTCAGAAGAAAGGATTGCCTCATGCTCACATTTTACTCTCTTTAAATGAGCAAGATAAAATTGTTAACACTACCGATATTGATAAAGTTATATCTGCGGAGATTCCTAACATTCAAACACATCCTACATTACATGAATATGTTGTAAAACACATGATGCATGGTCCATGCGGTGTACTTAATCCAAATTCTGTATGTGTGAGAGATGGAAAATGCACAAAAGATTATCCAAAACGATTTAATGAATTTACATGTGAATCATTAAATGGATATCCATTATACAGAAGGCGTGATAATGGTATTAATGCTGAAGTTCGCGGTAGTTGCCTCGACAATCGTTATGTTGTACCATACAATCCGTATTTACTTGCCAAATTTAATTGCCATATAAATGTTGAAGTATGCACTACAGTTAAAAGTGTTAAATACATTTATAAATACGTGTATAAAGGCTATGACAGTGCATCTGTTGAATTGGGTTCAGAGAGAAATGAACCAGGTCAAGAAATACAAATTGATGAAGTTAAAAATTTTTTAAATGGCCGTTATGTCGGATCAACTGAAGCTGTATGGCGCATCTATGAATTACCAATGCATTTTCAATCACATGTCATCGTTAGACTTGACATTCATTTACCGTGTAGACAGAATGTTTACTTTCGAGAAGGGCAAGAACGTCAAGCAATTGTAAATGCAAAACAAATAAAATTATTAGCATTTTTTGAATTGAATCGATCAGATCTATCAGCGCATGAAGATAAGTATATTGAAATTCCTTTGCATTATGTGTGGGAAGATTCCCGAAAAAATGGAAGAAGAGAAGGCATGGAGATGATAAAATCATTACACGCATATATGTAGTATCACCAAAAGACATCGAACTTTTCCATTTACGATTGCTTTTATTACATGTCTGTGGTCCAAAATCATTTGAGGATGTTAGAACATACAATGGAATTATACACACTTCTTTTGTTGAAGCATGCCATGCTCGCGGCATTGCTTCAAATGATAATGAATGGCACGAATGTTTAAATGAAGCAAAAGAATTACATTCACCAAAACATATGCGAAATTTATTTGGTTACATTTGTGCACTAAATGTGCCAGCCAATGCATTGGCGTTATGGAATGAATTTAAAGTATGTCTTAGTGAAGATTTTTTGAGAGATTACAACGAAGAAGTATCCTTTAACATAGCTCTATTAGAAATTGAAGATATTTTGAATGTTCATAATTTGTCATGTCAAGAACTTGGTTTACCAGTTCCCATGTATTTGCAGAGAACATATGAAGCAAATGCTATTGATCCAATAGAAAAAAGAGTTTCTGTTTTGTGAGCTTTATGAAACTGCAAATATTGAACAGCGTAATCTAATTGATCGTGTGATTCGTGAAGTTTTGCACCATGATACTGGATCTAATGTTTTTTGTTTAACCGCTCATGCAGGTTGTGGAAAAACATTCACACAAACAGCAATCATTCACAAATTAAATTCGCTTAATCTTAGTTGCATTGCAACAGCGTTCAGTGGCATAGCTTCAACTCTATTACTTGGAGGTAGAACTTTACACAATGTGTTTAAATTGCCTATACCCATTTTGGAAAATTCTGTAGCGAATATTACCGCTAATAGTAGCTATGGACGTTACATAAATTCATCATCATTGATAATTATTGATGAAATTTCTATGTGCCCACTGCAAGTGTTGAAAATCATAGATAGATTATTGCAGGATCTATGCGATGAAAATGATAAACATAAACCATTTGGAGTGAAAACGATACTTCTGTGCGGTGATTTTCGGCAAATCTTACCAGTTGTCACACATGGATCACGTGCAACTTTAATTGAAAATTGTGTCATGAGTTGGCATAAATTTGTTTATTTTCATAAAGTAACGTTTACTCAAAATATGAGAGCCTTACCAAGTGAAATAGAATTTGTCGAATTCTTGAAAAAAATTGGTAATGATGAAGCCCCACAATTCCCTCAGTTTGGTGAAAATATTATTGAAATACCTCAGCAATTAATAGGAGATGAAAATAATATTATTAATGAGGTGTATGGAAATATTTCCGAAAACATACTCTCAGATAACATATTGAAGTCAGTTATTTTAGCACCTAAAAATGATGATTGTACTTTTATTAATACTGATATACTTAATCGAATACCAGGTGAACAGAAAACATATCATAGCTACGATAAAATAATTTGTGATGATGACAATGAAATCAATAACTATCCAGTAGAGTTTTTGAATTCTTTGACTATTAGTGGTTTGCCACCACATAAGTTAGTATTGAAAGTTAATTGGATTGTTTTACTCATCAGAAACTTAAATACAAAGGAAGCATTAGTCAATGGAACAAGAATGCGCATCAAGTGTATGCATCGTAATGCTATTGATTGCGAAGTTTTAACTGGAACCGCACGCAATAAGAGAATTTTGATTCCACGTATAAATTTAACATATTCCGGTACTGTTTTACCATTTAACTTTCAAAGAACTCAACTTCCAATTATACCTGCATTTGCGATGACAATAAATAAGTCTCAAGGACAAACATTCGAAAAAATTGGAATTTTATTGAGGCAGCCAGTTTTTACACATGGTCAATTGTACGTCGCAGCAAGTAGAGTTCGATCATTCGATGGTTTGAGATTTTATATTTCCGAATATAATGGCCAAGGGCATTTAGCAAATGATGAAAGAGTTTTTACAAAAAACATCGTTTACACAGAAGTTCTGAATCATTAAATTCACTTTCAAACTATTTTAAGTTCAATGGACAACATTTATTTTTTTAACTGCCCGGTTTTTTTATTTAATGAAAAATATATGAAAAAATATGAGGCCCGTATTTTTTATTTCACTTTTTATTTTGTATTAATTTTTTATTTAAATTTTATATAATTTGAAAAAGATAGGCAAAATAACTGTGTAGCCTTGGCGAAACCTGGTCAGTATGGCAATAAAAAAAAAACCCAAGGAAATGTCAAAAAACCCGTTATTGCTTTTTAAATATGGCTTAGCCAAGCTAAACCTCATTTTTCCTATCTTTCATATTTTTCAAATAACTCGAAAATTAATGCATAGAAAAAAAAATTAAAAAATTATATAAGCTTTGTAGCAGATAATCTTCAAACTGTTTTCGAATTTTGTACCTTACCAAAAATGAAATGTAATCCACTGGACTTGAAAACAATGTATCTTATACTTCTATGAATGTCAAGTCTCATTTTTATTAGTGTTTATTTGATTCAATAATAACATGAAAAAATTAAAACTGACAATGAATTATATCAAAAAATAAATACGAATACAAGCTGTAGTTGTGTTTTTTTTTCAACTGTTACTAACATTAAATTTCATAGGTATTGCAGGGAATTAAGGCAAACAACACACGCTAATGACGTATTTGTACACGCTCGCAGCTGACGTAATAGAACAAAATTCAAAAAAATTATATGCAATGATTATAGAGGTATACTCTTTGACAAAAGAACCTCAATAACGTTCAAACTTAAAAATTTAATGAATTACGGTCGAATATCGACCACTGGGCGACCACTAGTAAACATTAATGGTTCACTGACCGCTCTATTAAAATATAATTTGGTTAGTTCAAAAAATTCCAAATGTCCACTTCCACTACTGTATGTACCAGAATATCAAAATGGATATAAACGTTTAATGGATATCAAGACAGATATAAACGTTTAATTTTAATTTGATACGATTTATGAGATTTCAACATTAAACTGTTGTGATTCAGTTCTCAGTTTAATGCACATGGGACTTGCTACAAACAACTCAACCCGAACATGTAAATTATGAATCCTGCAGTTTCCATTAGCCTGATGTTTTCATTTCTTTTATTTCTTGAAAGTGAATATTAATGATTTTTTGTACATTAACTTCCCTTATACCAAGTAAATACAATATTCCGATAAAGTTAATGATACACTGGCGTAACAGTTACTTAAAAAAGAACTCACTGACGTTTGTATAATTTATTTAAAAACAAATTTGTATTGATGTAAATTTATATACATTACATTAAAAAAAGACAATTCTTTTAAAATGTATAACCTAATAATAAATATTGCATGAACTTGATGCTCGTCTGGATATTACTTTTAATTGAAACAATAAAAATATGCTAATACATGTATGTACAGTTTATGAAGCGTTGAAGTATATATATATATATAAACCATAAACAAATCATATTGCTTATGCTTATGATCTCAGTCGATACCTTATGATCAACTCATAACATCTCACAAATGAATAATCTATAAAAATTCCATTAAGTTAATGATATCAAAGGGAACACTTGGATTACGTTAAAAAGAATATTATTATTTAATTTAAACGGGAAATACTGTACGTCCATAATATTTACTTCATGTACGTAATACTTCAAACATTCACGTGCCTTGTTTGTGTGTGTGTCTTCATTTTGTTTCTTGCTATACAATCAAGAAAATTAAGTGCATGAAAACTGAACAGGAATTGACCAAACATTCACATCTCTTTTACGTTATGTTAAATAAATTTATTACTTATAAAAATTTAATACAAATTTGGATTTAATATATTATTACAGATTTAGTGGTGAAACAGAGATTATATTTTACTGTTTGGTTTTTACACATTGTACAAAAAATTTATAGTTATGTTATATTTCAAAATAAAAATTTATTTTCAAGTCTACCAACTTACAACATCTGTTTTCTACACACATAGTTCAATATAAAAAAAGTGAATTAAATAATAAACGTTATTTACTGGTAACACTGGTAACCTCCCTATCATATGTAACTATATTTTGATATAATGGATAACACATTGTTATACAAAACAAGTGTCAAAGAACTTTGTATCCAATTAAAAGTGTGAATGTTAAACTAAACAAAAAAAAATATACAATTCCCATTTCAAAACAAACAAAAATATAGTAATACAATATTACTATAATATATACTTTTAAGTACTCGTTACTGCTAAAACTTTTATCAATTTCACATGACATGTGTTCATTTATTAATAAACATCTACAAAAAATACAACAAACACACTATAAACCATGATGTACCATAATGTACCGTACGGCAAATAAAACCTACAATACAATTACAATTGGTACTACACAAGTTTTGGGGAAAATGAAAAAAAGTTTCCACCTTCTGAAATATGATGAAACAAAAATTTTTAATTACATCGCTATAGTAACGCAGTTAGTATACAGATTACTGTTATGCAATATTAAAAAAAAATTACTTGTACTGTTACTCAACAAAAAGTTTGTATTAAGTTATTTTTATTAAAACATAATATATGAAGCGGAAAATGCCAAAAAAGATGGTTATATCACACACACACACACACACACGCGCCCGCGCGTACGTGTGCACAATAATGCCAAAACTTAAATTTTGCACAAGATATTTTTCAAAAATAAAGACAACTTGATAAGGATCGTCCAGATTTTATCATCTTTTGCTGTCACGTGTACACGATATGTACAGTTTTTGATTTAAAAATTATTGTTTTTACATAAATTTATAGTTTTTTTTTTTATAATATACTTGTTTCTTTTTTAACAGCTTGAGTTACAAAAACTTAGTTTTATTTTTAAATAAAACTTTAAAATTTCATATTATGACATCAGTAGTAAGCATTAATTTTATGGTAACTATCTCAGTAATTTGTATAAATAGTGTTTTTTCCTCGTTCAAACATATACTTTCTGCAATTATACAAAGCCATATAATAAAACAAGTTTAGAGTGTGGCTAATGTCTTGACAAAACAAAAACACAAATTCTGGCCTTAAAAGTACAAACTGAAAACTCTTCTTCAAAACATCTAAAGGCAATTTCTTTACCAAGAGCAGTTTACAACTGAGTATTTTTACTGTCATTTGTACCTAAGACATTGTACAGCAATTGAAAACAAGTTATTAAAATCTGTTAAAAACTTTTTCAATGAATGTGTAACTTGACTATTCTAAAAACTATACAGTTTTTTCAAATTATACAAAGGAACGGTATACACACAATATAATAAAAGAAATAAATAAACAACCATGTGACAAATCCTTTAAACCACATCTTAGTTGTGCAAATATAACTTGTACTAAATTATACAGAATATAATTTCACAAACATCCATAAGTTAATTGTGTAACTAAATTACATTTTGTTTTAAATCCTTTCTTAGGTGATAAACTTTAATAAACCGTTTTACGGATATTTTTGTATTTAACTTTCAGCTACTAACTGCCAGGAAACATAAACATGAACAGAAATTTGAATTAATAAACAAGTTAGCACCACAATCAATTACTATGTTTAATAATATTATTAATAAAGTATGTTTGTGAATAAACATGACAATTTGCAATATTTTGTAAAATAAAAAAAAAAAAAAAACTGTCAAGAGTGCTTTACCCTCAACTCACTGTTAAACTGGTCTAACTTGAAATGATGGTAACGCACAGAAAACAAAACGTTAATATGCATACAGTAAATAATTGAAATCCTTTTTTTTTGTTTTATATAATTAAAAACAGAAATGTTTACTTTATTTTGAATAAGTATCTGGGATATACTTTCTCAACAGATAATAATATTAATAATAATAATAATAATATAATAATGACAATAATAATAATGATAATAATAATAATAACAATATTACTAAAACAACTGTTAACAACACAAATCAGTGACTAATGACGAGAGATGATAAGGAACTGTTTCACTACCACTGACACATACAAGACAAACCAAAGTAAGAGATTTTTAGTTCTGTAAATCTGACAAAGCTGACGTGCCAGATCAACACCATACTTTGCCAAACCACTATACAAATACAAAATGCTAAACAACTATACAAAATTAAATATTGTGGGACATTATTAACTTAATTAGTGAAGAAACTATTAGGACCATCCTGAATGCTGATATTTTTTTTTACAACTTTAGAAAATCTTATTTTTATATTATACTTCCATTCACATACACAAAATTACAAAATTCATATCTGCACATCAATACTTATAAAAAAAACTTCAACATTCATTCTCACACACAGACATACACATGCACATACCCGCACACAAGCAGCTACAAATTCTCACATACAAACTACGCATTTAATTACAGTTCTTATTTTCAGGTAAGTAATTTACAGTATTATTGATACAGATTAAATATCAACAGAAATATTTTATACACAAAATAATACTTATTTATATTATATAATATGGTAAAAATAATAATAATAAATTGTAAACTTTTCAAAAACCACTGGAAACATTAGCCTATTAGTTTCTTCTTCTTAGCAATGGTACAAATATAAACAAATAATTTTTAACTATTTTTATGAAACAAACTTACAGTTTCAAATCTTACTAAGAAACAGCGTAACATTACCAAATCACTGGTATCTATATTTCTGGTCCCTAACACTCAACAATAGTTTTTCTTTTTCTTTTTTTTTCAATTATTATTAAAAATCACCTAGATTGTTATATATATATATATATATATATATATATATATATATATATAAATATTAAGCTATACAAGACCCGGTGGTCATTGTTTATTGTTTTTGGCTAAATTGTGTGACGCCCAGTTTAAAGACGTCTTCCACGAGTTACACAAAGCTTCATCAAACTTGGAACGAAAATGTGTTAATGCATCACTTTCAGATAAATCCAAGACCTGAAACAGAAACAGAAATAGTAATTTATAAGTAAACACTTAACTACAGCATTTAAACTAAACTATGAGAACAGGCTCTGTCATGTTTATTTTTTACTTCCATGTTCCTTAAGGAAATGGAAGTATGGTGATGGCAAAAAAAAAAATCGTGTTCGAGATTATTGCAGATTCTGATTGTACTACACTCAAAACATGAAAAATAATCGGTATGGAGAACCATACATGACTTCCATAGTCTAAGATTTATATTTAAAATCATTTTCGAAATGAAATATTACCATAGAAACTACTTCTTTCTACTTACTGCTTCAGCCTTAACCACAGTACTGTGGTCACTAACGTATACCACCTCACGTTATCGCACTCGATTTTCACTGATGATGGAAGTCGATGGCATTGCTGAAACGTCTGGTTTCGTAGAAAACATTGGACTACGGCCAAATATCCCGGGAAGGAATTTTAACAAAAACTACTTCTTTGTTGCCGATAACGTTGTAGACATATATATATATATATATCTATAAAATATGCATAAAATTTATGGCTTGTATAAGTTAATACTGATCTCCATTAAGTAGTGCTCAAGTTTTCAAAGTTTTAATATTATGATGTCCGTAATTAAAACATCAGAGCAGGTTTAGTGTGAATGAGGGTACACCGTGGACAAAAATTTTCAACATTTCCTATTGAGCGTTGCTTAGAGTAAAGCTGCGAATCTACAGTGTATGTTTCACAGAACAAACACGCGAAAAAGAAGGAGCGCTCCGAAGTCACTCATGGACCCTCAGCATCTTGCAGAGGGTTCATTCCCTAAAGATGAAAAGTCTGTCTATGAATCTGAAAAGTCTGTCTATGAATCGTTCCTCTGTAAACATGTGCAGTTACACTGCCCAGCGATCCACAGGAAGCAAATTGATGTTCATTTTTTTCGGCTTGCACGCGTTATGTTGGTGTGGGTTTTGGCACTTTCCATTTAAAAGGCGTGCAAATGTAAGAAAATAAACATCGAGTGAGGCCAGAAATAACGCGAATTTTGTGTGTGTGTGTGTGTGTGTTTGTGTGTGTGTGTCTTCCCTGCCTTTTTATTGCTGTAGTCATAATAATAAAATGGAAACGTAAACATTACATAACTGAGATATGCTTACCTGCCACGAACGATATATTATTTTATACATGTATATTAACTCATACATAATTTACATTAAAATGAAAAAATTATAATTTTATTGCCTAGCAACAAAATTATTTTATTTTTAACAATTACCATTGTTTAAAAATGAATTTTCAAGTACTTTACTGTTGTTAAAACGTAAAAGGTTGCAGGTAAACTACCCCTTCCCCTTAACCGATCTTCACCAAAAACAATAGGTCTTGAGTACTCTACAAATCAGGGCTGTATGCAAAAAATTATTTGATTCTGTTTGAATTTGCGGCTGTTATCGTTTGCCATACAAAATACTCTTGTTAAAAAAATGTTGCAGGTAAACTACCCCTTTCCCTTAACCGATCTTCACCAAAAACAATAGGTCTTGAGAACTCTACAATTTAGGGTTGTATGCAAAACATTATTTGATTCTGTTTGAATAAGCAGCTGTTATCGTTTGCCAAAAAAAAAATTACCCTTGATAAAAAAAACGCTGCAGGTAAACTACCCCTTTCCCTTAACCGATCTTCTCCAAAAACAATAGGTCTTGAGTACTCTACAATTCAAGGCTGTATGCAAAAAATTATTTGATTCTGTTCGAATTTGCGGCTGTTATCGTTTGCCATAGAGAATACCCTTGTTAAAACATAAAACGTAGCAGGTAAACTACCCCTTTTCCTTAACCGATCTTCACCAAAAACAATAGGTCTTGAGTACTCTACAAATCAGGGCTGAATGCAAAAACTTATTTGATTCTGTTTGAATTTGCGGCTGTTATCGTTTGCCATAGAAAATACCCTTTTTAAATCATAAAACGTTGCAGGTAAACTAAAAAAAATCGTATTCGAGATTATTGCAGATTCTGATTGTACTACACTCAAAACATGAAAAAAGTCATTTTTCGAAAAGTGTGCGTGTGCGTGTGTGTGTGTCTGTAGATTTTTTTTTCTATGGCAAACGATAACAGCCGCAAATTTAAACAGAATCAAATAATTTTTTGCATACAGCCCTGATTTGTAGAGTACTCAAGACCTATTATTTTTGGTGAAAATCGGTTAAGGGAAAGGGGTAGTTTACCAGCAATGTTTTTTTTTTAATCAAGGGTAATTTGTTTATATGGCAAACAATAACAGCCGCAAAATCACACACAATCAAATAATATTTTGCATACAGCCCTGCATTGTAGAGTTCTCAAGACTTATTGTTTTTGGTGAAGATCGGTTAAGGGAAAGGGGTAGTTTACCTGCAACGTTTTATATTTTAACAAGGGTATTTCTTATGGCAAACGATAAGAGCCGCAAATTCAAACAGAATCAACTAATTTTTTGCATACGTCCCTGAATTGTGGAGATCTCAAGGCCTTTTGATTTTGGTGACGATCGGTTAAGGGGAAGGGGTAGTTTACCTGCAACCTTTTACGTTTTAACAACAGTAAAATACTTGAAAATTCATTTAAACTTTTTCAAACAATGGTAATTGTTAAAAATAAAATAATTTTGTTGCCAGGCAATAAAATTATAATTTTTTCATTTTAATGTAAATCATGTATGAGAGAAAATATATCGTTCGTGGCAGGCAAGCTTATCTCAATTATGTAATGTTTACGTTTCCATTTTATTATTATGATTACTGCAATAAAAAGGCAGGGAAGACACACACACACACACACACACACACACACACACACACACACACACACACACACACACACACACACACACACACACACACACACACACACACACACACACACAATTCGTGTTATTTCTGGCCTCACATGTTTATTTTCTTACATTTCCACGCTTTTTAAATGGAAAGTGCCGAAACCCACACCAACATAACGCGTGCAAGCCGAAAAAGTGTCCAGTGTGGATAGCGATTTGCTTCCTGTGGATCGCTGGGCATTGTAACTGCACGTGTTTACAGAGGAACGATTCATAGACAGACTTTTTGTCTTTAGGGAATGAACCCTCTGCAAGATGCTGAGGGTCCATGAGTGACTTCGGAGCGCTCCTTCTTTTCCGCGTGTTTGTTCTGTGAAACGTACACTGTAGATTCGCAGCTTTACTCTAAGCAACGCTCAATAGGAAATGTTGAAAATTTTTGTCCACGGTGTACCCTCATACACACTAAACCTGCTCTGATGTTTTAATTACGGACATCATAATATTAAAACTTTGGAAACTTGAGCACTACTTAATGGAGATCAAACATTAACTTATACAAGCCATTAATTTTATGCATATTTTTTATATATATGTGTACAACTTAATCAGCAACAAAGAAGTAGTTTTTGTTAAAATTCCTTCCTGGGATGTTTAGCCATAGTCCAATGTTTTCTACAAAACCAGACGTTTCGGCAATGCCATCGACTTCCATCATCAGTGAAAATCGAGTGCGATAATGTGAGGTGGTATACGTTAGTGACCACAGTACTGTGGTTAAGGCTGAAGCAGTAAGAAGAAAGAAGTAGTTTCTATGGTAATATTTCATTTCGAAAATGATTTTAAATATAAATCTTAGAACATGGAAGTCATGTATGGTTCTCCATACCGATATTTACCTGTATTTACAGAAACAAGTCCACAAAATTTTAGAATTGTCCACAAGACAATTTTAAAATGGACAGGGATGAAATAAACAATTTTTTGTTAGGCCATAATACAGCAGCAATCATGTGAGGATTCTACAGAAGAGCTAGATGAAAGATGAGGTAAACAAGGATTCATCTTAGATCCAAAGTTTGTGGAGAAATAGCACACAAACATTTAAAAATAATAACTGCATATAACAAACTAATCATAATGTATCTGAATAAATGAAAGTCTAGTACACAAAAATGCCCAGAAATCGTGTGTAATATGTTGCCCTCCCTAAAATAAATGAAGTCAGACAGATGTTTATTTTTAAAATTGTATACCTACTGTCATAAGAGAGTATACCTACTGTCACCTTTGTTCTAACTACTAAAGGAAAATATAATAAAATATGAAATATTTGTGTGGCCTTTGTCTTTAAAAGTCCTAAACAATGAGTTAGTTCCATCAGGTGAACCCTCTGCTCAGACTGGTACTTGATGCTTCAGCTCCCAGAACCTGGGGTTCTTTTCAGAAGATGTGAATGACAGTTGAAACACCTAACAAACCTGTTGTTAGGTCAACTGCCACTGACAACTTCTGAAAACAACCCCAGATTCTGAGGACTGAAACACGAAGTGTGAAAATATTACAATGGAGGCAGTCTAAGTAGATGGTTTACCTGATTTTTTATGGTATATGTGATCATAACACATTATGTCGGATAGCTTATAACTTACCACAAATTACACATTTCCAATAAACGTCTTTCAATAAATTACATAAATTTTTGAATATATTATAACGTTTAATTTTTTATTTATTTATTTTATTTTAATTTAAATTTATTCTGTTTATTTAAGTTCTGTATTGATTATTGTGAATCTAGATTATTTATTATGGTACTCTTGAATTAATCTGGGTTAGTCTTAACTTCGGGGTGTCAACGTTGAAATAATTTAGTTACTCTTGAATTAATCTGGGTTAGTCTTAACTTCGGGGTGTCAACATTGAAATAATTTAGTTATTATAATTTGATCTGAATAACTAAAAAAAAGAATTTTGAGTAATTTTTTTTGAAGTTTCAAATTTGACTAATAATAAATAAAACCACTCTCTTCAAAATAGAAAAAAAGAAATAATTTATTTTCTTATTAGTTACCTTAGTTTGTAACTATAACATTACACTTACAAATACAATTGGCTATGCTAGTTGAATTTTGTGAAAGTTGGCAAGACTCATCTCAAGGATTAAAAAAAATATTACTTTTATTTTAATTTGATTAATATTAGTGGATTCTTTTGACTACAAATATTAATGTTACGAAAATACCAAAAGAAAGTACAGAATAATTACAATATTTTTTGGATCTTATTTAATACTATATGTGGTTAGTCAGCTTAACAGTTGGCAACACAAATTTCTTAACGATGGCAAGATGGCAGACCTATGTTTACTACAGTTCGTGTTTTCGATTCGAAGTGAATGAGTTGAAAATATAATAAATTGCTTACTTCTCTCCAATCAATGATTACCAGTGTCAAAATGTACATAAAATACTGTGATTATACGTTCTAGTGTGTGCAGTGATCAATAAATTTCATCAGAAATAAGTGTTGTGATGGTTAGTTCAGTTCGGGTTATATTAATATAAAATTGTTTTTATCTCACCAATTAATAATATTTGTGACTGATTTTCTGTTTTTTTACTATTTTCACTTTAACTACCTCTTCACTAAGATAATTCCACAGAATACACTGTCTCTACTAAACACTGTTTGGTTCAACCTAACCTGTCTTGAGTTCGATTATTAACTTTCTTGCTATGAATTACTATGGAGAGTATATCTGTACACAACCACGTTCAACAAACGAATGACATTTTTTCTTCTCAATTTCGCTGGCATCCCTGTCAAAATGTAAAAATTTCTGATTGGCTGGATTAGACTGGCATTGTTAACTGACCAGCATGGCTTCTGGCAAAATAATGAGTTGATTTTTCTTTCACAAACCCTGAACTTATGCAAAATTTAATTTAAAATACATTGGTAGATCTAAAATCTCTGTTTGATGCTGATAATTTTGATATCTCACAAGCCATATCTTGGTTGCAATATTAACTTACTAAAATACACTGTCCAAATCCACAAACTAAATTTTATCTGAATTTACAAACATTTAACATAAAAAATAAACTATAATGTGAGTTGCTTGCCAATTTCACTCCTAATCCCATTTTACAAATGGTGAACATGAATTTACTTAAGTTACTAAACAAAATATATATTACATCTTTTAGTTATCAACATAAGTCTCATTAATTGTAACATTAAGACTAACATTATGAAAACTGAAAAGCACAAACAATAACACAGAATTAACATTTAACAGCTAGTGTACTGGGTCACTGTTAAAATATTTAAACAAACTTATATAGTGAAAAGTCAGTACCCATTACAATTTTTCAACAAATTGCGATCATTATGTTTTTATAGACACAAACATTATATAGTATATATTATATAGGATAGTGTACATTACAAAATGCTTTAATGCTGCGGGCAATTAATGGTGTCTAAAACATATTCAAAATTTGTGTCCTGGTTCACAAAAACAAAAATTATCTACCTCATAATTCATTACAAAAATATTCACTGGTTACTGGTCACACAATAGTTACACATTCTAACAAAATTTCTTACTAATTGAAACAATTATATTGATGGTTCAGAACAAAAGTAAAAATTCTATGTTTCATAGCAATAATTAACCATGTCCCTTATAAATCTTACCTTTATGTCAGTTTTGTCTGTTATTATATCTAGTTTAGAGTTTATTGATTCTCTTTAGACTAATATACAGCACTTTATTTGTATTTAGTGTCACTTCTCACTTACTATATCTAGTATGTCACTTTTACACACAGAATTATTTTTTAACATTAGAGTGTCAATTTCACTTTCTTTTGTTTTCTTAGTCCTTCATTAGTTATTTGGGCAGATTACTTATTACTGAACATCTCTGATATGTGGTTAATATAAACATAATTAATACTTTAATACAAAACCTCTAACTATATAATAATTAATTAACCTAACTTATTTTATTGACATTGTGCCTAACCTATCTGGTCTAGGCTCTGTTTATTTTGTACTTTCTTATTGATTTAGTACATTTTTGTAGTCATGGTGCAAAATAGTTACATATTAATAATCAAGCTTTATCATTTAATTTTATTCAGTCTAGTTAAAGTGGTTTGTTAATAGTTAGGTTTAATAGAAAAGGTTTTTTGGTGATCATTGGGTTTTAATTCATAGTTTGTTTATGGAAGGTGCAAACTGTCACATTACAATATATATAAATTGGTTCATAACGTTATCCTACATCTTCTGATCCCTAGTCTCCATTGGTCTCGATCTAACCAAGATTCTTCTTCCAATTCCCGGTCTCTCATTGCCTGGTTGATGCCTTCTCTCCAACTCAACCTAGGTCTTCCTCTTCGCCTACAACCATATGGTGTCCATCTCAAAATTTGCTTGGGGAGTCGATTATCTGGCATTCTTTGTACATGCTCAAACCATCTTAGCTGTTTTGATTTTATGTCATCGACAATAGAGTACTGTACCCCCATTATCTCCCGGATTCTGACGTTTCTTACTTTTTCCAGTTTTGACCTCCCTGCCACTCCTCGCCAATAATCCATTTCAGTAGCTTCCAACAACTTTTCTGTTCTTTGTATTATTGCCCATATTTCACACCCGTATGACATAATTGGTTTCACGATTGTATTGTATATACGATGTTTATTGTTGGTCCCACAATATGTCGTTCAGCAATGCTATTGATTTTCTTCCCAGGTTATTTCTTTCTCTTATCATTTTATCTAGGCTACCATCTTGTGTAACTGTTGTTCCTAGACATTTATAGCTACTGCAATTTATTATTTCTTGTTCGTCTTCTAAAATTAAATTCTTCTGTTCCCCACCAATGCACATATACTCCATTTTCTTTGTGTTTACTTCAAGGCCCCATAGCTTATATTCCTCTATAAGTTTTCGTGTCATGTATTTCATGTCGTGATAGTCCTGCACTACCACAACTTGGTCGTCAGCGAAACAAACAGTGTGTACACTGTGTTGTCAATTAGAGGTATCCCTATTTTGTGGCATTTCTTTTTCCAGGTTTTGAGGGCTTGTTCCAGGTATATTTAAAAAGCGTTGGTGAGAGACAACATCTCTGCTTCAGGCCCTTACTAACATTAAATCCTTTTGAGACTATACTTCCAATTTTTACGTGCACTTTCAATCCGTTGTATAAAGTCTTAACTGCTTCGATTAAAGTGGAGGCGATGTTTGTTCGTTGAAGTGCCAGCCAAAGTTTAAATTTTCGAATAATGGAGTATTTTACAACCATTATTATTTTATGTAATTTACGTACACACCATAAACATAATTTTCTTTTCTATTAAAAAGTACTCATGAATGCTGTTTTCATCCTACCTGTAAGTAAACAAATCCCAAACCGTACTAAACTGTTACTCAATATGTTATGGAAATTTAAAGATTCGCTACAAAAATTTGAGAGCGTCCTTCCTACACGTTTCTTGACTAGCCTAGCATGTGGCGTCTGTGTCAAGGCCGTCCACTCACGCAGCACTCTATACTTTTCGAGAGCACTTGTAACTACGAAAATTATGCTGGTATGCGGCCAGGAGTATGGAAAATTATTCTGGAACATCTGCGGGATCTATATAAGCATCTATGGCCCACTTAAAAGCCTGTTACACCTCGTGAGATTGTAGTGATCAAGTGATTGTGGCAAGCGATTACTGTGTTATAATTAGTGCAGAACTCTTAATAGTTGACGTTATTATTGCGTGTGGACAAATTTAACTTGAATTAGTGTATGAGAGCATCTTGTCGATTTCAAATTGTTGTGACTAATTAAAGCTGGTAATTAGTGACTTCACTGCTGTCTGTATTTTGTTTCCACCATACAGTATGACAATTTGTGAGACTGTTGTAACAGTTGTGTCAGGAATGGGACAGAATTTTTAACAGTGGAAACAGAGCAGACTGTAACAGAGGATTATATTTAATAGAATCCCCATCTAATTTACCATACTGTTGTAGCTAAGAGCATAAACCTGGACCTGTTTTATAGACATATGAGCAAAAGGACTTTAATTTAATACTGAAACATGTTATGGAATACGTCTGCATACACTCATGTTGTTGTTGTAGGGTAACAATTATTAATCAATCCACCAGTCAGTTGTTAGTTATGAGTACACTAGAGTCTCGATTAACTGAATGATAACGCAGTAATTTTCTTTTTCAAGAAGTTTGTATATTTTAAAATTTTAAACAAAAGAAGATTTCTAATTTTTTCAAAACGTTGAACTAATGTGAGATTATTAAGGTTTATTTTCTATTTTCATTTCATTCATTCATTTTCACTGATTTTTCTTCTTTAATTTTTTAATGTACACCTACCGGAATGACTTAAATACATACTACTGTATTTGAAAATGTTGTTTGAAAAATAGTTTTTAGTTTGATTAAAATAAAGTTGTTCCTTTACATTTGTATACAGTAATATTGTATGATTTTTACTTAAAGCCTGTTGATTTTACAGACGTCTGCATTTTAATAGAAGAATACAATAACGGTGCATGTATACTATTAGTTTCTCTACAAAAGGATTAAAGGTGTTTGTTGTTCTTTAGCGGGTTTTCTCACTACAAAAGTGTAAATTACAGTACAGTACTATGTTTCCGATTTAACCGAATTACCCTTGGTCCCATCAAATTCGATTAAATGAGATTCTAGTGTACTTCATTATTCTTCTGGAATTTAATCTCTAGCGGCCACTAACAATAGGTACTGTTACAACAGTTACAAGGATTGTTGTTTTTAAACAGTGGAACAAATAACCAGAAATTATGCTGTTGCTCACCATTATATAAAAAATTCCCAATTAGTGCTTTCGAGGTTCTCAGCTTATCATGAGATTGGAAACATCCGATCCGATGATAAGCTGAGAAGGTCAAAAGTGCTAATCAGGATTTTTTTTATATACTGATGTGCAACAGTATAATTTCTATTTGTGGTTATAACCACTAACACAACTTTATTAATTAAATAGTTGAATAAATTACTGAACATATTATCTATATTGTAACGGGACAGATTTGAGGGGTTTTTCTTTAATAAGAATTAATGGTTAAAGTGCATTACCCATATGGGGCCTCAGTTTTAACAATAGGCGTTCACTTATAGAACACCCAGTTGCATGTTAGACTCGCGCTAAGAAAAGGAACTAATGAAGAGAGATCACGTGGCGTTTTTACCCAATCATGGAGCAAGTTGCCGATCCAGAAAACATTTTAGGCCATTTTGGACGCCTAGTGTTCGAGGTCTGTCGTTCTACAGCTGCGGCTTCGGCCAGTTCAGCACAAAGTGCGACACGTGGTTTGCAGAGACGCCGTGAGTTAAGTAACCGATTATCAAGTCACTATATAACAAATTGTAACGTGTCCAAAATTGGGTTATTTTATTTATTACAGTAGGGGGCATTTGTATTTTTATTTATTTCATTTTGTGTGGGATTTTATAAATTTATTGTGAAAGTTTTATTTCCCGGCGAACGTTATTTCCATTACCACAGAACACATGGCAAGTGGAACATTGTTGAAACAAAGCAGAGACGCAGTTTGTGTTGAGTAACTCGGTAAGGAATTCGCACCACCCCGAATTTCTCAGAAATGTGCACATGTGTGACCACGCTCACACTTAACATCTCAGGACGGGGCGCTGAAGTGACGCCGCGAAACTCCAACGTCGATGCCAAAAAATGGCGCTGGAACGAACAGTTTGTAGCACCAACCAGCCAGCTACAGGAAATGTATTTAAGCCACGCCTACTGCTAGTGACATCAGTATAGCAGAGGCAAATATCGTCCCCGGTGACCACACAAATAACGACCATGTGCCATGCATAGAACTCATAAGTCACAGCAAATTAAGCATGAACGATGACGAAAATCAGGTGGCAGTGAACCGCCGCTTCCTCCCGCTCGCGGTCCACGTTAACAGTCTACATTAGGCAGAGACGCTAAGCGGTCGGCGAGAAACAAAGTACCGCTACAGACACTTACAGTTTTCGTTTCGGGCCCGGTTGGTCGAGTTTTCGTAAATGCAATTAATTCAATAAGACCGACCGGGACCCCAGAATTTCCTAAACATATCGCCGTCATAAGTTGGTACAGTGAAATGACGACAAAGTGAATTAACGGACATTGAATCGGGGACAAAACACGTGTTCGTACGGAATCGCGGTAGTGGACAGTTTCAATACAAAAAAAAAGGATGTGTAAAGTATAATAAACAAAGGGGTAAAGTATTAAATTGTGTGAGAGTGTGTGTGGGCAGAATGGGCTGTCTTATATAATATTTAAATATGATCCATAAATGTATATTTCAAAATGTGTTTTAGTGTTCTTGTGCTAATCATTAAAATGGTTTTTAATTAATTAAAATTATTTAGTTTACTTCAAAACAATGTGTTAGTCTAAGTTATTTCGTCATTACCACTTTCTCATTTCTGTGTTGCGAAATTCGTCTAACGGACCGGAATCTTTCTGAATTATTAATTGGGTGGGGTCAGATCGCAAAATTGTCCTTTTTACTTAAGATGGAGTGTAAAGGTTTTCGATATTTTATCCTATATAAAAAATAATCATGGCGACCTTGGTCTTCTGGTGAAATTTGGATATGGTAAGTAATTGATTGCGTACAGGTAAGTCCTGGTAGTGTAGTTTATGTACTAAATATATTTCGGCTCTTTTTTATTGTTACATTTGTCTCGCGCTGCCAGGATTTTCGTTTTAATTTTATTTATACGAGATAGACCTATTTTAATGCACAGAAAATAGGATGTGGTAATGACGAATGTATAAAAAATTGTATCGCACATATTTACGTAGGTTATGTTTGTGGTGTGATTCACAGTAGTTATTAGGCGTTTTGAGTATAGAAAAATAGTAGTTTTATATATAAGAGTGTTATACAAATGAACTTTAAAAATGTCTATAATACAAAGTAATGATAGTGATTTTGCGTGGGATGAGTGGGAGAATGAATTTCGAGGTGTTGTGGGTGAGATGACAAACGAGGAATGGGGTAATTTAGACGATAGGTTAACACGAATGGAAGAACAGGAAGAAGGGATATTTGCAGAAATCAATAAACATAGTGAGATGACCAGTGATAAAGGTAAGATAGTTGAAACAACAGTGGTAGAGAATAAGACAGAAAATAGGCCTAATGATAACGATAGTGTAGGGGTGGAAGAAAAAGAGTATACAGTATATGACCTATTTAACCTACTTAATGAGTTAAAAACAAAAATGGATAAGGGTTCTGATATGATAAATAAACATTTTAACGAGTGGGACAAAATAATGGATGAGGGTTTTAATAAACTAAAAAATGCTATTGATAAACCAGACGAGAAGCGGGAGGAGAATAGAGGTCAGTTAAAAGAGAGTACAGAAGTTGAGTTAACACAGGTAAGTGGTAATAATGTCTTTGACAATAGTGAAGAAATAATTAACCCGGTGAGTGATAAAGATAATGAGTTAATCAATAATAGTGATAAAATAGTGGGAGAAGTAGGGTTAACTAGCGAAAATAATGATGATGATTACAATTCAGAGGTAAGTGGTCATGTTGATATAGTTAATTCCAGTGATGTAATAATGTTAAATAAAAATAATGAAGTATTGGATAGCGGTGAGATAGAGATAGTGAGTGAGAGAGAGAAAGTAATAGATTGTAAAGGCGTAGTAATTAATGTTGATGAGTTAGATAATGAGTGGAAAGAGAGTTATATTGTGGGTATGAAACAGGGAGCAAATTTTTATGGGGTTAAATGTGAAGCAGAGACTTCACAAGTGTTGATGGAGGACAAGAGTTCCTCAATAATTTTTGTAGAAGACGAGAGTTCTTCAGAAGGTAAAATAAGTTTTTTGTGTTTATCTGGTAGGGCCAGATGGTATTTAGATAATTTTATGGTATTGCCCTCTGCATGGAATGGGAGAGTTCAGTGTGGTTATGAGAGGTGTTGTAATGAAAGAGAGAGAGAAATAAAAATTTTTGAGATTAATAGAGGTTATGAGATGTTGGTGCAGGTGTTAGATATTGAGAGAAATGATGAAAGAGAGAGAGAGGAATATCTGAATAACACTGTTATAAATAATGATAAAATAATTTACTGGGTATTGAGACAATTTACTGACGGAGACTGGATAACATTAATTGATCGTGACAGGTTGTATGAGATAATAAATGGTATGATGATGAACTTAGAAATAATGGTTTATGAAAACAATAATAATAAACTAAAGGTGGACAAAAATCATTTAGTCTATAAATATGTGAGGTATCTTTTTGACGATGGAGGCTAAAATATAAAACAGTAAAAGACAGTTAAATATTTTGTTTTAAGGGTTTTGACTTAGCTGAGTTGGACATTGAAATGTGATAACTGAATAAATAATGAATCAGATTTGTAAATAAATATGTAGTAAAGCCAATTGTATGTGTTGTGGTTAAGTGAACAGTGTATGTAGGTAATTAATTGTTGTAATAATAAGATTAATATTTTGCAATTTAAAGAAAGAATAACATTAATTTTGGAAACAGTAATGGGCTAATTTGTATAATGGCAAACAATAATAATGGATTTTGTATTTTTCAGTAATTAATTTAATTAAACCAGTCTGATATGTGTTAAATATTTTGAGTGATTATGTAAATGCTAATTAATTAAATTCTTTAAATGAATTCAATTTATTTTACGAGATTTGGAAATTTGAGAATTAAAGGATAAATTGTTTGATTTAAACTAATAATTTTTGTGAAATGTTTCAGAGGTGAGGTGAAAGTATGAGGGTGTATGGTGAGTGTGTTTTGGGTATATCATGTTGAATGGAATGTAAGTATAGAACTTTTACAATATGAATCATGTATAATAAAAATGTTTACAGGTAACTAAGATTTTAATTCAATAGTGAGATTATTGGAAATAATTGTGTTTAATAAAAATGATAATTAAAAAATTTAATAATAATTGAAAATGATATATACTAATTATTAATAATAAATTTTGGAAAATTTTAAGAAAGTCCAATGGTATAAAGTTATGAATGAGTTAAACGATTATTGATGAAAATATTATTAGAATGTATATAAAAACTTAGTTAGAGTTATTAAGTTGCTATTGCGGGGGTGGCCTGTGCCCTCGTAGATAGCGAAATGGGTTGGGGGTAACAGAGAGTGTTACCTCCATCGGAGGCGAAAATGGCGAAAATGTGCGACACACCTTTTCGTGTAAATTAAATTTGCACACTGATAGACGACAGTGTCGCACATAACTAGAACGATGTAGAACAGGCAGTGAAATGAAGTTAGATTTCCCCGACTTTTCGGGCGATTACTGCCTTACCAGCACTAATCGTGGATTTGGCTAGCGGCCAGCTATGGTCATATCAAGTCCCTTGACCATAGCTGACTTGAAATTGGTATATAGTAGAAATTCAATGGGGGGTGACATTTAGGGGAAATCCCGGCACTATGGAACAGCGGCTACCACTCTGCCCGCTTGGGGGCGGCAAAGCCAGGTGGTAGACCCGCATTAAGGGCGTTTAATTATATAACAAAGGTATGTTGATATCTGAACCTTTTAAAATGTAATAGCGGAAGCAAAGACACGGAGAGGTCAAACAACTCCAAAATATGCCGTCTTTGTGAAAGCGAGGGGGCGCAACAGCCTTACATAATTTGCAATAGAGTGTGTGGCCGGGAGGTGTCTCAGATGAGCTACGAATTTAAATTTTACAACATAAAAAATTTTTGTTTTGCTAATTCAAAGTTTGATCCAATAAAATTGCTTGTGCTCTGTTAAATAACTAGCTGCTCAGACATTCAATATGAGGTGTTCATTCCATGATTTTAAATGTATTATTTTATTGTTGTACGTTAGATATAGGTATTGATAGAAATATGTGTTTTCATTATGTGTGTATTTTTTCAACTAAGCAGATAGTTAAACTGACTGGCAGGCAGTTAACGTAATAGAAGTGAGTATTGATAAATATATATTTCATGTAATTTGTTCAAGTATGAGAGGTATTTTCATTGTGTTAGGAGATCAGCTGATCAGCAATAACAGGTCACTGGTATATTGGTTATAAATGTTCCAAGTAATTAATGTTCCATGTAATGTTTTAATGTATTACAGATGTTTTAAAGTAATGATAAAAAATAATTTGATAAAATGAGAAATAAAGTAACAATTTGTGAAAGTTAACAAGACATAGTTTTGGGTGATGAATATTTTGTGGGACATGTAGATCTGTCCAAGTCAAAGTTGAAAGTTGAAGAAATAGTAGAGATGAAGATAATGTAATGTTGTTGTTGAGTTAATGTAATGTTATAGAATTTTGAGAAGTATTGTATTGATGTTGACACAGTAGTAGTGGAGAATATATGTAGAGTTTGGAGTGATATATTGATGTTTATAATTAATGATGTTATTTTGTTGTATTGGAAGTAAGGTAATGAGATTGAGATTTTGGGGATGGCATTTTTGTAGTAGGGGGTAGTGTAATGTGGGAGTCCACAACATAATGATAAGTTGGGACAGGATAGGGATCGATTTTAGTGAGGGGGCCGCCTTAGGTAGAATCCAGGGGCCAAATAAGGGAAATTGAGTTTTTTCGGGGGAGGGGGACACGTATCCTATGTACAAAGGGTTAGAGAGTTTTTTTTTTATATATATATAGAGAAGGTGGCGATTTGAGTTAAATGATAAGTTGGGGTTAGAGAGTGTCTTGATTAGTAGAGATTTTGATAGAGATGGGTGTCATGTGAGTTACAGTTGTTAGTGGTTAGAGTCAAGGAGAGATAAAGATTATATGTGTATACAGATCAAGTAGTAAATTAAATGAGAATAAATAATTTAAATCACCCACAGTAATAGGGAATGAGATTGTAAAATGAAGAAAGTTGTAGTTGAATATGTAAAATTTTTATTTTGAAACCAGTGACAAAACTTTGAGAGAATTGGACAATGTAAAGATATAAGGTGTTTATTTGGAATAATTTAAATGTCAATTTGCTTATTAATTATAATAATATTTTGTTAATTTTAAATGTTTTATTTTATTGTTTTGTGTTTCAAATTAGATGGTTACAGATGTCAAATGTATTTTCAGATAGGACTTATACATAACACATGTGGGTCAAGGTTAGTGGACTTGACCTAGTTTGGATCAGCTGACAGTGAGGTCATATAATTTCATTTGGAAGTCAATTCAATTTGTTTATTTAATCAATTTAAACAAGTTTTAAATAATTTCTACATGTAAAGGAAACCTTTTAATGAACTTAAATTTTTTTTTGAATTTTAAATTTTTTCGGAAAATATTTTTTTTGGAAATTTTAATTTGTGAAAAAAAAAATCTTGATTTTGCGCCTGCCAGTTAATGAATATTTTAAGTATTGCTTATTTGATTGTTTATGTGTTAACCATGTTTATTTTATTGATTTATTTTGTATTGCATTGTATTGTTAGACTCTAAGTGATTACATGTTAGGTTAAGGATATGTTCAATTAGAAGAAATGTTTAACTTAAGTCATTTTAAAGAAAACAGAAAATAATGATGAGAATATTTTAGACTTTATTCAAAATTTATGAATTAATTTTATCTGAAAACAACGTGTTGTAATTTAACGAATTTTTAAAATTTTTGCAATTTTATAATCTATAATGTCAGTGTGTAATGTGAGAGTGTGTGAGCCCAGCATCTGCTAAAGGCAGCCCAGCTTGCATAAAAGGGGAAACATATCGGTTGAGGATCTGGCATAATCTGAGCCAGGGATTGAGGATTTTGGGGGGTAGCATGTTAGACGGCAAGGTGGACGGTGGTACTTGTCTGTTCGATTTCTCGGTGTTGGGATCTCTTACGGAGAAGTCCAGTGATCTCGTTCAGATGCGTCCATGGTCACCGAGCCAGGGGGCTCGTTTACCCATGAAGTGTTAGAACCAGGGGGTTGTTGGCACCAGTTCCTCACCGGTCCTCTTCGGGGCTTATCAATGAGATTTCTTCTGTTATGGACAGCAGAATTCTCATTGAGGGGGTATTGTAACGTGTCCAAAATTGGGTTATTTTATTTATTACAGTAGGGGTCATTTGTATTTTTATTTATTTCATTTTGTGTGGGATTTTATAAATTTATTGTGAAAGTTTTATTTCCCGGCGAACGTTATTTCCATTACCACAGAACACATGGCAAGTGGAACATTGTTGAAACAAAGCAGAGACGCAGTTTGTGTTGAGTAACTCGGTAAGGAATTCGCACCACCCCGAATTTCTCAGAAATGTGCACATGTGTGACCACGCTCACACTTAACATCTCAGGACGGGGCGCTGAAGTGACGCCGCAAAACTCCAACGTCGATGCCAAAAAATGGCGCTGGAACGAACAGTTTGTAGCACCAACCAGCCAGCTACAGGAAATGTATTTAAGCCACGCCTACTGCTAGTGACATCAGTATAGCAGAGGCAAATATCGTCCCCGGTGACCACACAAATAACGACCATGTGCCATGCATAGAACTCATAAGTCACAGCAAATTAAGCATGAACGACGACGAAAATCAGGTGGCAGTGAACCGCCGCTTCCTCCCACTCGCGGTCCACATTAACAGTCTACATTAGGCAGAGACGCTAAGCGGTCGGCGAGAAACAAAGTACCGCTACAGACACTTACAGTTTTCGTTTCGGGCCCGGTTGGTCGAGTTTTCGTAAATGCAATTAATTCAATAAGACCGACCGGGACCCCAGAATTTCCTAAACATATCGCCGTCATAAGTTGGTACAGTGAAATGACGACAAAGTGAATTAACGGACATTGAATCGGGGACAAAACACGTGTTCGTACGGAATCGCGGTAGTGGACAGTTTCAATACAAAAAAAAGGATGTGTAAAGTATAATAAACAAAGGGGTAAAGTATTAAATTGTGTGAGAGTGTGTGTGGGCAGAATGGGCTGTCTTATATAATATTTAAATATGATCCATAAATGTATATTTCAAAATGTGTTTTAGTGTTCTTGTGCTAATCATTAAAACGGTTTTTAATTAATTAAAATTATTTAGTTTACTTCAAAACAATGTGTTAGTCTAAGTTATTTCGTCATTACCACTTTCTCATTTCTGTGTTGCGAAATTCGTCTAACGAACCGGAATCTTTCTGAATTATTAATTGGGTGGGGTCAGATCGCAAAATTGTCCTTTTTACTTAAGGTGGAGTGTAAAGATTTTCGATATTTTATCCTATATAAAAAATAATCGTGGCGACCTTGGTCTTCTGGTGAAATTTGGATATGGTAAGTAATTGATTGCGTACAGGTAAGTCCTGGTAGTGTAGTTTATGTACTAAATATATTTCGGCTCTTTTTTATTGTTACAAAATTTAAATTAAAAGAGCTCTTTATAGTAGATGGGGTAAAACGAATGAATGTGAGCGTATGCAAATGCTGGGTCGCCTTTATCTAATATAATATAATGAACCATTTATTTTAAATAGGCTAAGGAAAACTGTGAATTCTGTTCTGTCTTGGTTAAATTGAGCACGTGTCTCAACATTAATATTTGTCAGGCTTAAATCCTAATGGATACAGAATAAATTTGTCATCATTTTCGAAAGAAAAAAAAAAATAGAATATTAATCACATGTCTAATAAAGGTTGAACTAATTAACAATTATAATGAGACTTGAGTACGTTAATAACGTAAACCCTAAATCACGCTTATAGATACGAGTTCGTGTGCAGAACCCTGGACGACACAAGGTAAGAGAAGTTTGTTTTCTTATTAATTAAAAATGTGGTAGAGTAAAAGGTAATATTACAATATGTTACTCTCAACAACAACAATTTCTTACTGTCTTTTCTCATTTTTTCTAACTATTAACATCCTAATAATTATGCACAATAATTTTTATGGACTTAATAGACACTCAAATATAACATGTTTACAACGGGCCAATACATAATGTATCATAATAAATAATGTAAGTTATGCTTGTAAAGCTAAATGACTCTACACACTAAATAGGGCAAAAACCTTTAATTTCAAAGTTTAGAAATTAAATGCTTAAATTTGGTGCCGAAACTCTGTGTACAATGTATATTAAACTATTGTCAACATGAACTTAATTATACATTTTATTACTTTAATTTCCAATACACCCCCACAATTACAAATCAAAACTACTGGCTGGGTGCTTTCAAACACTGCTATTTATATTTCAGCTGTCCATGTAGTAACAGTGTGAAACATGGCAGTAGAATAGTCAATCATTGTCAGAAAGGCACAAGATGAAACATGGTAAAGAATAGAAAAAGACAATGAAAACTAAAACAGAGAAAGAAATAGGATACTATGTTGGCAATAGTGCAAAGAAACCTTGAGTAACAAATAAATTTATTGAGAAATTGGAAAAAAGGCATCAAAAACATAACAAAAGGAGAAAATAATACCACCATTTACTGTAAATTAAATAACAAATTAAGGAAAGAAATACATACGGCTAAGAAAATATGGCTAAAAGAAGAATGTGAAAATACAGGTGGTCTAGAGAGGGACAATATGACATGATGTATAAGAAAATGCGAAGAAATAAATATTAGGATTAGAAGGAAAGATCCAATAAAGTGAGAGAAACTGAAGATAATGATATTTCAAGTGGATGGTATGTAAACATATACGAAATGAAGTACAGAAGTGGAACGAAAGAGATGGAAAACAGAACATTTTTAGTTACAATCGTGAAGAGGAAAGAACATCGGATAAGACATGTTATAAGAGGAAAAAAGGAAAGTAGAAAGTGAAACTTTCTATATTATTAAAAAGAATGATATCGTAATAATTTAAAATTAATGTTAATTCACTCCTACTTACCATCGCGTGGCTTCAAGGTTTCGTCATACGTATGTTTGGGATGCAGACGTAATTTCTAAGGTTGTATGAATGAGTTACACACATTTTTTATGAAGAGAATTAACATTTTAATTATTCAGAATCATATTTAAATTTTGTTCAAAAACTCTTGATCATTGTTTTACAGATTCAGTTACATGTTTCTTTTTTTTTTCTTTTGTTGTTGGCGTCTTCTACATACTAACTTACGCTAATCTCTTACCTTACTGATCACTATATAAAACAGACATACAGACAGAGCCCAGCCTGCAAATTTTTCACACTCACTCAAACACACTAAATTATGAACCCCTTAACATTTTCTAATAAAACCCCCAGCCCTTACACTTAAACCGCCGGCAACGTGGTTCGCGCGCGCACTCATCTTCTGTTAATTTCTTGTTGTCTACTGTCCGAAAATTATACAGTTAATTTCTTTACCCTTTTCTACTCGACCGCGGTCACATAAACTTTCCTCCTATTAAACTTTTTACTGTTAAAATATATAAATTTGTGACGAGCCCGGTTGACGGGCGGCCTGCGCAGGCTGGAGTCGATAACGAACTGCCGGCGTCTTTCCGTTCCCCACTCCGGGAGCATTTTAGTCAAGACGACGGACATCAATGCCTTCCAGTCAGTCGTCCCAGTTTCGAATCATACTAGTCACGTAGTTGTTGGAGTGACGATAGCAGACGATTTCAAATAGGCACTGGCTAATGTCATAAAAGTGGGTGGGACTTAACACAGCATTTCCGTAGTGAAACCAAATGAAGGATGAAAATTTCTCTCTCTGGCCATCTTAGTTTTTTGCCAGAGCGTCACTTGGAGCGTGATTGAGCAGTTGCGTATGTGCGCTGCCACACACAGGTACAAAGTTCTCAGAATTTTGTGGAGGTGCAGATATTCTGCCGCATTCCTCGACAACAACTGCGTCTTACGTTGTTTCACTGTTCTGTTACATTGACTGTTATACTGACACATACGTTGCACAATGATAATCCGCCCAGAATGAAATAAATAAAAATATAAATAATGTCCCAAACGGTTAAAATAAAACACCCAAAAATCGACCCGCTACAATACCCCCTCGATGAGAATTCTGCTGTCCATGACAGAAGAAATCTCATCGATAAACCCCGAAGAGGACCGGTGAGGAACTGGTGCCAACAACCCCCTGGTTCTCAACCTCATGGGTACACGACCCCCTTGGCTCAGCGACCATGGACTCATCTGAACGAGATCACTGGACTTCTCCGTAAGAGATCCCAACACCGAGAAATTGATCAGACTCGCACCACGGCACACCTCGCCTTCTAACATGCTACCCCCAAAATCCTCAATCCCTGGCTAAAATTACTCCAGCTCCTCCACCGATGTGGATCCCCTTTTTGCAAGCTGGGCTGCCTTTAGCAGATACTGGGCTCACACATACTAACATTACATATCATTATAACACATTAAAGTAAAAACTTCCTTTTAAAATTCAAAAAATTCAATATTCAAAAAAAAATTTTTTACCAAAAAATTCTCTTCCTCTTTTTTCTAATTTTTGTTTCAATGATTTAACCTAAACATTCCTATTAATACAAGTACATCCTTACTCTAGCATGAGAACAATTTACAGCCTACCAATACAAAGCAATACAACAAAAGGAACATCATTAATACATACACAATAAAATAATCATTACTCAACATATTCACTCGCTGGCAGGCGACAAATCAAGTTTTTTTTTTTTTTTTTTTTTTTCAAAAAAATTTAAAATTTTCAAAATTTTAAAATTCAAAAAAAATTATTCATTAAATATTTATTAAATTTATTTATTAAATAACATTTATTAAAATTATTCAAAGATTAGTTTGAATTAATCAAGCAAACAAATTAAAATTGAATTCCTACTCTACAAGCTTAGTAGGTGCATGAACTCATCAGCTGATCCTAACTAGGTCAAGTACAAAACCCTTGACCTACATATGTTATGTATGATTTCTGAAAACACTTTAAATATCTGTAATATCCTACCTTGAAATACAAAACATAACAACATAAAATATTTAAAATAAACACAATACTAATATAAATAATAATCAAATTGGCATTTAAATCATTTAAATTAAACACTTCTTGACTTTACATTATTTTCAAATTTTATCAACATTCTGTCACTGGTTGAAAAAACAATTGTACATTCTTTATTATAAATTCCTCTCCTTAGTTAACAGTTAATTCTACCTTACTGGGGGTGATGTAAATTATTTATTCTCATTTATTCTGTCTACCTATATAATCTTTACCCCTTTGACTCCAATATTCATCAACTCAATTATCATGACACCCATCTCTATCAAAATATCTACTAATCAGGACACTCTAAACCCCAACTTATCATTTAACACAATACGCCACCTTCTCATATATAAAAAAATACTCTCCAACCCTTTGTGCATAGGATACGTGTTTCCTTCCCAAAACTCATCCCCTTATGTTGGTTCCTGGACCCTCCCTAGGTAACCCTTTCCGGCGCCAATCGGTCCCTATCCCGTCCCAACCCTTGTTGCGGACTCCCCAAATACACTACCCCCTAATACAACATTGCCTTCCCCAAAAATCTCAATCTCATTACTTTACTACAAATACACAAAATAACCTCATTAACTATAAAAACAACCATATATCATTCAAAATCTGCATAAAGTCTCCATTACCACTGTGTCAACATCTATATTTCACAAGATTCTATTACATTACATTAACTCAAAAACAACATTACATCATATTCATCATTTCAACTTCACTTGGAATTCAAATTGGACAGGTCTGCATGTCCCATAAAACATTTATCACCCATGAATTATCTTTTATTAATTTGCATGAATTATTGTTATTTTATTTCTCATATTCTTTTTGTCTTTACTTCAAAATGTCTGTAGTACACAAAACATTAATTATTTGTAACCTTTACAAACCAATATACCAGTGACATTATTGCTGATCAGCTGATATCCTAACATAATTAAAACACCATGAATACCATTCAAAATTGGACAATTACATGTAATACATTATCAACACTTACTTCTATTATGTTGATTGCCTGCCAGGCGTCTAATGATTGGCTTAAAAAAAAATTACACACATAATGAAAATACATTTTACCAACAACTATATCTAACACACAACAATAAAATGATTGCACAAATAGCAATAAACCTGGGTTATTAGTATACATCAACAAACAATTCTCTTTTAAATAATTTATATAAAAATTTATAAACATTATTATTTAAAATGTTTCATTAACTCTTTTTATTTATCCTCATTATTTATTTATCCTGTGTTGCAATCAGATTTTCAAAAATTCTAAATTTATTATTAATACATATTTTTAATCATTATGTTCCACAAAATAAACCATTTACCATTTATTTACTTATTAATTATTATTAAATCAAAATCTCACCAAACAATTTAATTACCTTATAAAATTCAAACACATAATATTCAATCACACTATCTACACATCTCCACTTATTTAATTCATTTGATTATTAAAATAACATATCTCATTATTATCAACATTCTACAAATCATTAACTATTGTCTTCATCATTATTTTGTTATTTAATTAGAGTGCAAAAATATTAATAATATTATTATTATTAATACAACATTTTCTAAAACATATACCCATTACACTTCACAATACACACAAATGAATTCACTATTATTTACAAAATATACGTCAAAGCTGTTCAAGTGTATCTCACTTCATGTCCAAATCTGCCATGTCAAACAACCATAAAACAAAATGTTTAATTGTCTTTTATTGTCTTACAGTCTACCCTCCATCGTCCCAAATCAACCTTGGTTTTATATAACACTGTTGCTTTTTATTTACAAACAAATGGTTACTTTGTGTGTCATAACCAGAACAACCAAATTCACTCATTTTACCAGAATACTCATTAAACCAGTCTACGTTAAGTATTTTTGTTAAGTCTCCGTCATTCACTATCGGTCTAATTATTTTTTTCAAATCATTGTAATCATTATTATTCAAATATATTTCTAAGCCTTCTTTCCATTCATCATATTTTCTATGCAAATTATACAATTCTGTTACATACCATTCTCTATTTACCTCTCTCTCTTCATAACACCACATCACACTCTCACAATTATTCCGGACAGAGGGTACACAATTACTCCACAAAAATAAACACCTCAATTCATCTACCAATACGGGACTCTTGCCCTTCAACCACAACACTTGTGGACTCAATAAATCATCATAAACATCATAAATAATAAAGGGAAAATTTGCCCTCTGTCCCCATTCTACCACATTATTTTTCCACTCTCTCTCTAACTCACTGACACACATTAACATTTCATTATCAACTTCTACTCTTTCTACCATTACGTTATCACTCTCAACATCTACACCATCATTTTCTAACACCACATTTTTATTTGTATTATCATTGTTATTACTTGTCAACTCATTATCTGGCATTGCATTCATCACCTGTACTCCCATTCGCTCTACACTCTGTTCTAATTTATTCAAACTGGATCTTATCGTTTCATTAGTACTTTCTACACATTTACTCATTTCTTGTATTTCATTTTTTAACTCATTATTCAGATTTTTTAATAACTCTTGCATATCGTTTTTTTGTTCATCTAACTTTACATCAAATTTATTGAAACTGGTACAAAGAAATTGTATCATTTTCATTATATCTTGATCTTCAGATTTTTTAATCGGGACTGGTGTCGACTGACTTTCTGTTTTATTGTCAGTGAAGCTGACTTCACCATTATTATTTTTACTTTCTCTATTCGATTTTGGGGTCGTTTGGATCCCCGAATCATCTGTACTATCTTTTTCATTTGTTTTGCTTACATTCATAATTCTCTCGTCTTGACCTACATTCGGTGTTGAATGTATGTCAAGACTACTCATCACAGCTGATTCATTTAATTCAGCTATTTCGCTTATCACAGTCGAGTCGGACAAATCGACTCCGTTCTCTGTATTTTCCATTATTATTATTATTATTATTATTTTTTAGGTATTTATTCTGTTTACAATATAAATAATATATATTTTAAATATATATTTATATTTTAAATATTCTTTTCTTACTTAGCGTAACTTAACTTTACATAAGTATCTTTTGCGTATTCTCACACAACTTCCAAATTACGATTGCATCCCATTTATAGGTATGGAATTTATTTTTTAAATTCGTCCCTGTTCGGGCGCCAATGAAACTTTCTATATTATTAAAAAGAATGATATCGTAATAATTTAAAATTAATGTTAATTCACTCCTACTTACCATCGCGTGGCTTCAAGGTTTCGTCATACGTATGTTTGGGATGCAGACGTAATTTCTAAGGTTGTATGAATGAGTTACACACATTTTTTATGAAGAGAATTAACATTTTAATTATTCAGAATCATATTTAAATTTTGTTCAAAAACTCTTGATCATTGTTTTACAGATTCAGTTACATGTTTCTTTTTTTTTTCTTTTGTTGTTGGCGTCTTCTACATACTAACTTACGCTAATCTCTTACCTTACTGATCACTATATAAAACAGACATACAGACAGAGCCCAGCCTGCAAATTTTTCACACTCACTCAAACACACTAAATTATGAACCCCTTAACATTTTCTAATAAAACCCCCAGCCCTTACACTTAAACCGCCGGCAACGTGGTTCGCGCGCGCACTCATCTTCTGTTAATTTCTTGTTGTCTACTGTCCGAAAATTATACAGTTAATTTCTTTACCCTTTTCTACTCGACCGCGGTCACATAAACTTTCCTCCTATTAAACTTTTTACTGTTAAAATATATAAATTTGTGACGAGCCCGGTTGACGGGCGGCCTGCGCAGGCTGGAGTCGATAACGAACTGCCGGCGTCTTTCCGTTCCCCACTCCGGGAGCATTTTAGTCAAGACGACGGACATCAATGCCTTCCAGTCAGTCGTCCCAGTTTCGAATCATACTAGTCACGTAGTTGTTGGAGTGACGATAGCAGACGATTTCAAATAGGCACTGGCTAATGTCATAAAAGTGGGTGGGACTTAACACAGCATTTCCGTAGTGAAACCAAATGAAGGATGAAAATTTCTCTCTCTGGCCATCTTAGTTTTTTGCCAGAGCGTCACTTGGAGCGTGATTGAGCAGTTGCGTATGTGCGCTGCCACACACAGGTACAAAGTTCTCAGAATTTTGTGGAGGTGCAGATATTCTGCCGCATTCCTCGACAACAACTGCGTCTTACGTTGTTTCACTGTTCTGTTACATTGACTGTTATACTGACACATACGTTGCACAATGATAATCCGCCCAGAATGAAATAAATAAAAATATAAATAATGTCCCAAACGGTTAAAATAAAACACCCAAAAATCGACCCGCTACAAAAGTTACGAGAAGAGGATATTGGAGAACTAAAGAACAGGTCTGGAACAGGGGGACCTGAAGACAATAGCAGTGGTGTACAGTACTTGGCCATCGGCTGAACACCGTACCATGACAATGTATTGTAGAGATATTTAAAATATCCTTCCACACTCATCAATAATTATTAATAATTATCCTACACAACAAAACTTAATAGATAATGCACTTAAAAACTGACTCATTAACCTGATATAGAGGCAATGAATGTTCGCTTTTTTGGGGGTAGAAATTTTGAACACCTACACATTAAAAATGTGTGTGTGTATATGCATACATGTTTCAAACAAAATACTACAAAGTAACTTATGCTAAACTTGTGTTGCTACCACTAATACTCACTTACACTTCCATGAGCGCTTTCAAGCCTCTCGGCTCATCTTCAGATGGAAACAACAACCTGGTTAAAAACCTTCCCCGTTTATATATCTTCCCTACACCCAGAAGCATCAACTTAACATAGCAGGTAAACACCCTTGTTTTGTAGACGAAAACCATAAATTTGTTAATCCATTAGAAAAATATGAAATTGTAAAGGTTGAACAAAATCCAGTAGAAAGGAAGTTGAGAGAGGAGTTACAAATACTAAAGGAAAGAAAAAAAGAATTTAAACAGTTTAATTAATTCAAAGGTACAATTTGAAAATGAAGATATGTTTTACCATATATTAAGTAAGATAGAAATATAGTATAAAAAAGGTTGGTAACAGTATGATATTTGGTGATAAAGTACATTACTGGAAGATTACTGAGACAAGGGGTGGTAACCTGGCTGGTTGTTTGTTGTGTTTTTGTTGAAGCGTAACAAGGGTGTTTACTTGAACTATGTTAAGTTGATGCTTCCGGGTGTAGGAAAGTATATAAACGGGGAAGGTTTTTAACCAGGTTGTTATTTCCATCTGAAGATGACCCAAGAGGCTTGAAAGCGCCCATGTAAGTATAAGTGAGTATTAGTGGTAGCAACACAAGTTTAGCATAAGTTAGACTTAACCACTAAATTGTAGTTAGACTTAACCACTAAATTGTATTTATCGTTTAAATACAAAGTAACTTAACCTAAAATTTGTAACATATATCGCTAAAATTTTAAAATGTAGTAACTGGAATGAGAAAATAAAAACAATTTTATATAAAAATTGATATATAATTTACCTACCAGAGTGTCTCTTAAATAATTGAGATCCTTCTCTGAACTAAGCTCTGGTAAGCCCGTGGAGATCATCATTGCAAAAAGTGACAGTATTAAACATCCGTGTCTCCGCAGAATTAGGAAGGCCTGTAAAAAGTTTATTACTAAATAATCAATGCACGACATACTTAATTCATCAGCAGTGTTTTAATATTTCAATCATAACTATATGTTTCACAGACAGAAGACAGCTGTCGTCCCACACTCATTGTCCACCAGCACAAGAAACAAGACTGAATGGCTTGACTGATCAACGTAAAAACATATTAGCTTTGTGTATTATGGCAAAGAAGCTCTGTAACCTAATCTAAGATCCTTTTGGGTTGTAACAATTTATATTGCGGAGTCAACTTTTAAACAATATCCGACCAAAATCTTCAGCCGTTATTGACCAGTTTTTTTATTGTTCTATATAATATTCTGTTGGAATAACGTATTTTCATCAAAACATAAAAGTTGCTTTATATAGTTCTCAACTTCTGACATAAAAAAAACTGAAAACATTACTCTACACACCAAATAAAACAAAAAACTGTTAATTTCAAAGTTTAGAAGTTCACGTTAAATTTGGTGGCATAGTTCTTGTCTGTAATCTGAGGTGTATGCATGATTAAAATAAGTTAAGCATGTATAATTAACAAATTAATAAAATGTAGATAGTTTTGGGGGAATTATTATATTTACTTATGGTTGAGTAACCACTGAACCAATGATTAGACAAAGCTGAGTTCATCTTATTTCCATACAAAAACACTATTACTTTTCCACATTCAATATAGAATTGAAGTTTCTAACAAAAGTCTTATGGATAAGAGTAATAATATTCATTACAATGGTTTCTGACACTTTGAAGATCACTCCTTTTTCTTCTGTTATTCCTCGCCAGACCATCAATTTTAGAAATATTTTGAACAAACTAAAGCAAATTTACTTTTTAACAAAACGGTATATACATACATCAAATCAAAAAATTTCATTCAAGCAGACTTCATATAGATTGCTTGTATATTGTATGCATGTACATGTCTGTAACAAATGAAGCTTGAAAATTATCTTGGTTCACAAAAAAATTATCTTCATTACTGTAATATTTCTATGTAATATATCTAATATTCATTAATATTAATATACTAATAGAAATTATGTTTATACTCAAATATTCCAGATTCTCAGATCCTAAAGATAAGCTTAGGTCATCCATCCATGAATTTATCGGCATTTATATTAAAGTAGATGGACTCTTATACTTCCATAGGTTTGTTTGGTATGAAGAGTAATATTTTAGTTCTGCTATACAACTGCAGAGGGCAGCACCAGTTTGAAAACAACATTACTTTGTAAACACGTGCATTTTGAGGGAAGCTATTCTGTGTTAACTACACTATGTTGTGACATGCACTGAGTATTTTGTTATGTTAGTTTCGTGGTTTATTAAAATGAAATCATGCAAACATCTTACCTAAGATGAAATTTATAAACTTTTATATAATACTAATGTGCAGAGATACTGTGAAAAAAATTAAGACTTTTGAAAATGGTGTAATCTGGATGCCTACAGTGGAAAATATTTCATATGTTAGTGGAGACATATTACATCATATAAACTAGGGTGATTTAAGCTTTCAAGCAGTATGAACATTGGGATTTAAAAAAAAATTAGGTTCAAATTTATATAATAATTATCAGGCCATAGAAGTAGGCAGCCAAGATGGCTAGGGCCCAATGTGTTAAATGAACACAGGTGTTTTATCGTCTATAGCCTATAACCTGTTACAATTGGAAAGTGGCAGTTTTATCAAAAAGATACAAAACTTTGTTTTACAATGTGTAGGTGTGAGTGACAATTCTTCCCTCTGCATCACTGTATTCATAGTTCGATGAAATAATAATGAAAACTATATAGCACCTTTATCCACCTTTATTCTTACGCAACTGATCAAATGGAATAAATGACTCACATTTAGGCCAACTACCAATTTCAATTTAGAAGCTTGGTAAACCAGTTCGTATGGTGCTTGGCTACTAATCTAGAGATCCTGGCTCCATTCCCAGGTGGATCATGAAATCATGGTTGTGGAAACGAAAATGTGGAATAATATCATGGTTTAATAATTAGCAGATGAATCATAGTGCAGCTGGAAACTGCACTGCCTTTCCTTTTATACAAAATGGCTCGCACAGGTAGCCTACTATGGCTAAATCTTAAGCTAATATGGTGACTGAATGATACTTTGGAACCATTACTATTAATTTTAATATAATTTCTGTGATTTTTAACAACTCTTTTGATTGATGATTTAATAATATGTTTAATATTACGATGACTTGCAGCTGTCTTCTGTCCATCAATGGTACACTTCTTTTTTACTTCCAACAATAATTATTTTTTTTTATGTATATGGTGTATGTGCAAAAGTATTTATTTATTTTAATCAGTAAGTGTGTAGAAAATACAACACTCGATGAATACACCGTCACTGCCTATAAAACACAATGTTTTATTAAAATTGTCTTTATAATTAATAAATTACTGTTACAACATTTATGCTGTTTTTGAAAGACTCAATTGCTTGCAGGTCATAAACACATAACTGGCGTCGTAGGGATAGATAGTTACTGAACAAACACCAAATAAAACGATTATAGACAAATACCTCAGAAAATACAGCATTGTTTTTTTACTTGCAGAAATTGAAATGACTATTAAAATTCTAAATACTGATTGTAAAAATACTTTTACAGTACAAACTCATATAAACATTTAACCTTCTTGTTCACAATGTTCATATAAACTCACAAAAGTCAGTATTTTGTTCTACGAATGTGACAAACGTACTTGTTCACAGTGCCTCTGGAAAATCTGGAACTCTAGTGCTTCCTTTTTTGTCTGCCCTTTGTTGATTACATGTACAAAGTCGTGAGTTAATACAAATGGCACACGTTCTCTTCTAAATCCAAACTTCTCCTTGAAATGGCCAAGGATATGACCAAAATCTATGTGAAACAACTGTAACAAAACACAACAGCTTTTCAAAAGACATACAAACGTATACGTTAAATATAAATATAGTAACGTCTCGCGGTTCTTCTCTGAGTTATAATATACGTTTCCTAAAAGGGTTTCCTAATTAATCCCCACGTTTGTACATCATCTTGTAACGTCTCGCGGTTATCTCTCAGAGTAGTAGTAATTTTACGTCTATTTATACTCTTCGAAAATCTCGCTTTATTAAGAGTCACAGAATTTGTTATATTTTATGTTCGATGTTTCCAAAAATCGAGTGTGTGTGATTATGCAAATATTTTCTTAGATTTTATTTGTGTGAAATCAATACCGTTGTTTGACAGTAGTTAGGAGAGAGAGTGCAAAGAGAATTACTCTCTTAGTATACGATTAATTATTTCAAATTTCTCCGCTCGTGATACCAGCTGACTTCTACGTTTATGAACACATATGAGGTTAAATTAACTCCAAATGGTAAGTAATATATTCTGGATGTCTGTTCTCTTTTCAGTCTTCTGACAATCTGTAACGAACTACCATCTACTGAAAATAATACACATTTTTATTCAAACAACAAGGCATTCAATGAATTTATTTAGCATTTTTTTATATTCTCCCAAAACATAAAGGGATAATCGATTCTTACTGACAACACAGAATTATTTCGATCTTATTTTTAAACATATAGTATATAACAAATATTTTTATTTCAATATTAATACAAAGAAAGAAATAATGAATTAATTTCCCAGGGTTATTTTAGAGTTCTTTGTACTTTGAGAAAGTCAGAAATGAATATGGGTTAATACCAAGCTTTACATAAATAAATTTTTATAATTTGTACTATTTATATTATGCAGTTGATTTGTTGGCCGCTAGAGTGCAGTTAGCTCTTCTTCACTGATGACCACAACCACTAGGCATCATGGTGGCAGTAATGTTATTAACAAAACTACGTTTTGCTGGTTTTTTGGTTAACAAAAATAATAAAGTTTATGTTCACCTCTTTTCCAGAAGTATTTACAGAGATTGTGCTGTTTCTAGTGTTATAAGTTTATAGTTGCGGTGTAATTTAGTTAAATTTTTACTAGGTAACGATCTCACCAACAAAGTCGAATTTTCGTTAGGCTAGGCTTGGAACTCGAAGGTTGATTTTTCAAGGTTTCATCAAATTGCGTTTGGGAATTGTTCTATTCGAAGGAGTTCTAATATGTAGTGGACATCACTCGTTAATTTTATTAATTTTACACTGATTATTTCAAATGGTATTTATTAATTTCTTAAAATTTTATAGACATTACACTTTTCAAACTGCTCACTTCCAATATCTTTTAACAATCAAATCAATTCTTGTTAGTTAGTTACTCTTAGTAATAATGAATTTTTATGGTTTTTTATTGGTTAGTCTATATACTTTTTAGTATATAGGCTATTGTTAATTATTATAAATTCATTTCTTCTTTTTAGAAAAATAATCCTTTTTAGATTTTATTTATAATCGAATTTAATTTATTTAAGGTTTTTCCTTATATTTTTCCTTAAACTTGTACACTGGTTGAGATATGATTAAACTCATTAAATATATAAAATACAGAAATTTGCTTCCACCTACCTGCAAAGGTTCTGTCTGGGTCCAGAATTCTCGCACGAACGCAAGATGTTAGTGTGATTTATAGGTTACTGAAATAAGTGACTCGACTCATTTTTTAATGAAGAGAAATGATATTTTAATTTGTTAAAATCATTTAAAATTTTATCCAAAATTGTTATTCCTGTTTAGGCAGATTAAATTACATTTTTTCAATTTCTTCACTCGGTCATCTGTTACAGGTTAACTTATTCTAAAATCTTACCTTAATTATCACACTTCATTATAAACACACACACACAGCCCAGCCTGCAATTTTTTCACACCCACTGATACACAGAAAATTACAATACCCTTAACATTTTTACAATACACCCCCCCAGCCGGCACGCGGTGATCATTCGAGCTCGATTCATTTGGTAAAAAATTGTGTCGTCGTCGAATAAAACCGATTTGGTTGTCCTCACATGCGCACTACTACCGCGGACACATGGTGGTTGCCTTAAATTTACTTTTTAGATTACAACTTATAAAATCTTGGAAGAGCCCACTTGGCTCTGTGTCTGCGCCGACACAATCAGTGACGAACTGGGAGAATGGCGTAGCATGCGCGGTTGACTGGATTGAGTCTCTCGTGGTGGAAACCAAAGCCTTATAATTGTTCGCCGCAGCTTTCGTCCCATTTAATTCATGTAGTTGTTGGTGTGCCGACAGTATATGATATTAGCTAGGCACTGGCTAACGTCACGAGATGGGCGTGACTTAATTTACATATCCGGCGCCGCAGTAGATGAAAGTTGATCAAAATCGTTTCTTGGCCATCTTAGTTTTGGACGGTAGCGTCACTTCGCGCGTATGCCTGTGTCATGCATACGAGCGCACGGTCACACACAAACAAAGTTCTTGGAAAGGAGGCTTGGTGAATTCTTCTACCGATTGCACAACGTGAAATTGCGTTGCCGCTTCGTTACAACACTGTTCTTTCCACGTGGTCTGGTCACCGTTGAAATAAAATTTACACATATTTTTTATAAATCCCCGAAAATGCAATAAATAAAAATACCCACAAATTTGGTCCGTTACAATACCCCCTCAATGAGAGGTCTTCTGTCAAAACAGAAGAAATCTCATTGATAAAAGCCCTAAGAGGACCGGTGAGGAACTGGTGCCAACAACCCCCTTTTGTTCTTACACTTCATGGGTAAACGACCCCCTGGCTTGGCGACTATGGACGCATCTGAACGAGATCACTGGACTTCTCTGTGCGAGATCCCAACACCGAAAAATCGAAAGACATGCACCACAGCGCACCTTACCTTCTATCATGCTACCCCAAAAAATACAACTCCCTGGCTAAGATCATGCCAGATCCTCAACCGATATGTTTCCCCTTTTTCTGCAAACTGGGCTGCCTTTAGCAGAGACTGGGCTCACGCACACACTTATATTACCTACTGAAAAATTGAAATATTCTTTGAAAATTTATTTAAATTACAACTCATTAGATGTTTTCATTGAAAATCAAAACACAAATTTTGCATCTATACTGAATTATTCTCTTCATTAGTTTTTTTTTTGTTATTGAAAAATAATCAAATTAAACATCTCTTAAAATAGGAACATCCTTAACCTAACATGTGATTACACCTATACTCTAACAAAACAATTCAATAAAATAAATCAATAATACTAAACACGGTTAGTACACAAATAATAAAATAATCAAAGTTTAAACATATCCATTATCTGGCAGGCGCAAAATCTAAAACTCCTTTTTTTTTCCAAAATTTTAAATTCAACATTTCCAAAAAAAATTTAAATTTCTTAAAATATTTTCTTTCCATATTGAAATTATTTAAAGTTTGTCAAATCAATTAAAAACAAAAGTTGAATTAGCTTCCTTGCTAAACATGCCTAGTATATGACCTCACCCATCAGCTCATCAAAACTGGGTCAAGTCAAGAACCTTGACCTACATACGTTACACAAGTTATATCTAAAAATACATTGTATATCTGTAAAATTCTATCTTGAGACACAAAAACATAATAAAATAAGACATTTAAAATAACAAAATATTATTACAATTAACAATCAAATTGATATTTAAATTATTCAACATAAACACTTTATAACTTTACATTTCCAAATTCTATCAAAAATTGTCACTGGTTTCAATTAAAAATTTTATATTCTTGTTATAAATCTCTTTCTTTATTATTCTCACTCTACCTTACTTTGGGTGATTTAATTACTTGTAATAACTCAAATTGCCACTTGGCATTTATACATATATAATCCCTATCTCTCTCTGATTCTAATACTCACTAACAACTTTAACTAACATGACACCCATCTCTATCAAAATATCCATCAAACAATCTCTAAACCCAACTTACCATTAAACTCAAATCGCCACCTTCTCTCAATATATATATAAAAAAATACTCTCTAACCCTTTGTACCTAGGATAAGTGTGTTTCCCCCCCACAAGCTCATCCCATTATGTTGGTTCCTGGATTCTACCTAAGGTAACCCTTTCCGGCGCCAAACGGTCCCTTCCCGTCCCAACCCTTTTGTTGCGGACTCCCATATTACACTATCCCCTCTTACAAAATTGCCATCCCCAAATCTCAATCTTATTACCTCACTTCAACTACAACAAAATAACATCATCATTTAATAATATCCATATATCACTCATTACTCTACATATATTCCCCATATCTACTGTGTCAACATCAATACTTCTCAAATTCTGTTACATTAACTTACAACAACATTACATTACTTCAAAACAATATTATTCGCGCCACTACTTCAACTTTAACTTCAACTTGGACTGATCTACATGTCCCAACAAAATATTAATCACCCCATTTATCTTTTATTAACTTTCACAAATCATTACTTTATTTCTCACTTTATCAAATTACTTTTCTCATTATTTTAAATAGCATCTGTAATACATTGAAACATTACATTTAACATTAATTACCTTGAACATTTATAAACAATTTACCAGTGACATTTTACTACAGATCAGCTGATATTCCCAACAAAGTGAAAACACATTTCTTTATTATACTTGATTCGTACTATAAAATTTCTATACTTACAGTCCATTTAAATTGACATACACAAAATATATACACCATACCCCAATACTTGCACGTAACCTCTGAAACATTTACCAAAATGTTATTTCAAATCACACAATTTAACAATTAATTACCAAACTCACATCTCGTAAAATCATTTAAATCCATTATAAAATTCAATTATATAACATTCAAATCAATCAAAATATTTAACACATTTCAAATTGTTTTAATTAAATTAATTACTGAAACTACAAATTTCATAGCTATCAAAACAATTACACTTAGCCAATTACTGTTTTCAAAATTAATTCGGTTACTTATTTAAATTACAACATTTTAATATTATTATTACAACAATTACCTGCATACACATTGTTTACTTAACATTCTACAATACACACAAATAAATTTACCAAACTTATTTACAAACTTTTGTCATTGACTGTTCCATTTTTTCACACTTCATTGTCCAAGTCTGCCAGGTCAAAACCACAAAACAAAAATATTTATAATTGTCCTTTATTGTTTTATAGTCTACCCTCCATCGTCAAAGATTAGTCTTTGCTTCAGATAGCACTTTTCAATTTTATTGACACACATATTGTTGTCTTGTGTGTCATAACCAAACAATTTCAATTTATCCGTTATATCATAATAATCATTCACCAAGTCTACGTTAAGTATTTCTGTTATATCTCCGTCAGTAATTATATTCATTATCGGGTTATTTACTTTTGTATTATCAATCAAATCATTATTATTTAAATACATTTCTAACCTTTCTTTCCACTCCTCATAATTTCTATTTAATTCATACAATTCTGTTTCTCTCTCATCATAATACCATATCATATCTTCAATATTACTCCAGACAGAGGGTACCAAATTATACAACAAAAATAAACACTTCAAATCTTCTACTAACACGGGACTCTTGCCCTTCAAAAACAACACTTGTGAAGACTCTGGTTCATTACAAATAAGGGGAAAATTTACCCTCTGCCCCCATTCTACCACTATACTATCTTTCCACTCTCTCTCTAACTCATAAACACACATTAACATTTCATTATCACATTCTACAAACTCATCAGTACTCTCTTTATTTATTTTCACCGTATCACTCTCCGATACTACATTTTCGATTACATTACTATTCTCATTATTTTTAACATCATCGTCATCATTTGTTAACTCTTTATCTAATACAACATTTCTACACATGTCATTACAACTTTCATTTGTATTATTTTTACTCTGTTCTATTTTATTCAAATTATTCCTTATTATTTCACTGGTATTTTCTAAACATTTATTCTTTTCTTGTACATCATTTATTAAATCATCAAATTTTACACTAATACTCTGCTGCAACTGAATATTCTGTTCTTCGAATTTTTTATTAAAATTAATATTCTGAACGTCAAAACGACGGTCTATTTTATCAAATTTTTTGTCATTAGAATTAAAACGACTCTCAAATTTTTTGTCAATTGTATCAAACTTTATGTTAATATCACTAGACATGGTTCTCATGAAATGAAATAGATCGTCCACAACTCTTTTGCTCTATTTGTTACAGGAGTAGATTCTGCTTTTGCTCCACTCATTATTACCGATTGTGTCAAATTATTCTCGTCTATCAGGTTTGGAGTTGTCTCCAATCCTGAATCATTTATATTATCTGATTCATTGGAAACGCTTTCTTTGACCACCTGAATTAATTTCTCCCTCCCCCGTGACAGTTACATCGCTCATACTAACTTTATCTCTGCCTTCCATTTTTATCTTATTTATGAGATTTTGCTCTATATAAAATTTCGATTTTAAATATTTTCTGTATTACTCAGTATAGTATAATCTAAGTATCGCTTAACTACATCTTAACATCATTTGTATGTAATTAGTTCTCATTTCTACTTAACCTCTAAATCGCTTACATCCTATTTGTAGGTGCGGTTTTTACTTTATTTTTATTTACTCATAAAAACTGTCCCTGTCGGCTGCGCCATTGAGATATGATTACACTCATTAAATATATAAAATACAGAAATTTGCTTCCACCTACCTGCAAAGGTTCTGTCTGGGTCCAGAATTCTCGCACGAACGCAAGATGTCAGCGTGATTTATAGGTTACTGAAATAAGTGACGACTCATTTTTTAATGAAGAGAAAGATATTTTAATTTGTTAAAATCATTTAAAATTTTATCCAAAATTGTTATTCCTGTTTAGGCAGATTAAATTACATTTTTTCAATTTCTTCACTCGGTCATCTGTTACAGGTTAACTTATTCTAAAATTTTACCTTAATTATCACACTTCATTATAAACACACACACACAGCCCAGCCTGCAATTTTTTCACACCCACTGATACACAGAAAATTACAATACCCTTAACATTTTTACAATACACCCCCCCAGCCGGCACGCGGTGATCATTCGAGCTCGATTCATTTGGTAAAAAATTGTGTCGTCGTCGAATAAAACCGATTTGGTTGTCCTCACATGCGCACTACTACCGCGGACACATGGTGGTTGCCTTAAATTTACTTTTTAGATTACAACTTATAAAATCTTGGAAGAGCCCACTTGGCTCTGTGTCTGCGCCGACACAATCAGTGACGAACTGGGAGAACGGCGTAGCATGCGCGGTTGACTGGATTGAGTCTCTCGTGGTGGAAACCAAAGCCTTATAATTGTTCGCCGCAGCTTTCGTCCCATTTAATTCATGTAGTTGTTGGTGTGCCGACAGTATATGATATTAGCTAGGCACTGGCTAACGCCACGAGATGGGCGTGACTTAATTTACATATCCGGCGCCTCAGTAGATGAAAGTTGATCAAAATCGTTTCTTGGCCATCTTAGTTTTGGATGGTAGCGTCACCTCGCACGTATGCCTGTGTCATGCATACGAGTGCACGGTCACACACAAACAAAGTTCTTGGAAAGGAGGCTTGGTGAATTCTTCTACCGATTGCACAACGTGATATTGCGTTGCCGCTTCGTTACAACACTGTTCTTTCCACGTGGTCTGGTCACCGTTGAAATAAAATTTACACATATTTTTTATAAATCCCTGAAAATGCAATAAATAAAAATACCCACAAATTTGGTCCGTTACATGGTATTTTATATTTTAATCCCTTTTAATTTGATTTATTTATTATTTATCATTTGTAATGGGGCAAATGAAAAGGTTCTCTTTATTTTATTAATTTTGGTTTTGATTTTATTAAATTGCACAATTCATTTCATATATATGGCTAGTCACCAGTTTGAATCTAACTCGCAGTCTAAACAATGCCAAAGTACGCTGTAACTGTGTTGAAATATGTGAAAAGAATGCGTCGTCAACTGTAGCACACTTCCGAGAACTTAGCGGTTGTGTGACGTCCACTCACAAATGCACAAGCACCCACATCTGCGGAGCGCCTAACTTTACATAAACGAAAGTAAAGGCAGTGAAATATCGTCAACGTACAGCACACGTAAATCCTGTGTGCCAGGTGTACAGCTACTAAAACTTGGACAACTAAGGCTGTGTGCGGCGATGAAATTTGTTCGCCGGCAAGGCAGTGATGCCCGCCCGGATGTGACATCGAAAATAAAAGTTCTCTTCCCAGTCAACTACTAACACAGACCGCGCGCGGTCGCCTAAAACTTTATACCCGGGCAAAATTTTGTTCCATCAAGTCGGCCGACTAATCGAGCTTATATCGGAGTTGTAAAGCAGTTAAAAAAGTGAGATGGACATGTAACGCCATAAAATCAAGTGAGTTCGGAGTAAAAAATGAACTAACAACAGTTGGGACATAGTGCAAGTAATTTAAAGGACGCGCCATGTGGTCGACAGTGACGCTGTTTAGGAAAGTAACACTATTCTTTTACATATATTCTTATGTTCTATAAAAAGGGGGTTGTAAAGGTCTGAATGTGAGAATGTGGCAAGCTGGGTTCGCCTTGATTAATTAAAAGTATATTAGAATAAAAAAAAAAGTGTTTAAATAAATGTGCATGTTGTATCTGTCTTAAAAGGAGAGAAAGTTGAGTTCAAATTGAAATTCTATTTAAAAGGAAATAATTAGATAATTAAATATTAGATAATAAAATTTTTTTATTCCATCAAACAAAGAGTGTAGCGTACGTTTGTTGGGTAACCTGATAATCACACTTGCATCTTAAAGTTCGTGTGCCGGATCCTGGTAGAAAACGGTTAGAAGGTAGGTGATAAAATAATTTTATGTATTTATATTTGTATGTATTAAAATGTAATTAACGTTACAAATGGCGCCCGAACAGGGACTCGAATTTGAATAATTAAAATTCCACACCTACGATAGATGCAAGTTTGAGTTGAGGGTTAAGTAGCTACGTAAAAATTACGCAGCACATACAAATTAGTACATCAATGTACAGAGGTTAAGAGTGAAGTGGTAGATATTTTAAGTAAGAAAATCTAGATTAATAAACTTATAGATATGGCAGATAATAACGAGAGTATAAACAATGAAGTCAGCTTCTATGACAGTCAAACAGAGAGTCAAATAAATACCGACTCAGGTATCCAAACAGAGTTACTTTCAATAGGTGAACGTAATGTAGAAGAATCTGTAATTAGTACGCCGGGAGCGATTTCCACTCCCGTAACAATTAAAACAAAAGAAAAAGAGATGTCCATGAGTGACTTATTTAACCTTATAAGTAAACGTTTTGACAGTAACGACATGACATTGAATGAAATGAAAAGTGACTTTAACTGTAAATTAGAAGTACAGAACTGTAAATTAGAAGTACAGAATAACAAATTTAATGAATTAAATAATCGTTTAGACAATAACGATATAAAATTGAATGAAATTAAGACCGAAATTAAAAGTGAATTTAATTGTAAATTTGATGTACTTAAATTTGACATTGATGAGGTAAAAATGAAATGCGAAAGTAGTTTTAACGAGTTGAAATTTGAATTAAACGAGAAATTGAGTCATTCATTAAATAGTATGAATAATAGAATTGACGAAGTTGAGAGTAGTGTGGTAGAAAAAACCAATAAACAAATACAGAAGGTAACCGAAAATTTTGATCGTAAAATAGATGAATGTAATGTTAGTAGTGAGTACAAGTTGAATTGTGTAGTTGATAAGATTGAAACATATGAAATTAATACTAATGTCAAAATCAATGAAATAGAAAGTAATTGCAAAACAGAGATACAAGCTATACAAAATACAGTGAATACTATAGATAAGCGTCATGTACAAATTGAGAGTTTAAATAACAATATATTTGCATCAATTGAGCAGAGCATAGTTAATGTTAAAGATGAATTGAATATAGCTATAAACGAAAAACTTAATAGTGTTACTGAACAAATAGTCATTACTAAAGATGTGAATAGCGATATTGATTTGGAGTTGTTTAATTGTGAAAACAGGGGGGTACACCCTATGCAGTTTTTAAATAGAGTCAAAGAATTTAATCAGTTTTGTAGAAGTAGCTGGGAAGTACAACTGTTAAAAAAATGAAGTGCTTTAGAGGGAATTCCGCGGTATGGGCGGAGGTACATAAAGTAGACTGGGTAAATTATCAGTGTTTTGAGACGGCCTTTAGAGAGAAATATTGGTCGGAGGAGGAACAAGAAATATTGCGGAGTAAAATTATGGGACCAGGTAATTTTGGGACCCAAGGGGGCAACGTAACTATGTATGTAATGCGATTATACAATGAGGCCAAATATTTAGAGCCACCATTACCGTTTCGGTCATTCGTCCGTCACATAAGTAAGCATTTGCCCAGGGAATACAGATTACGCTAATGACACGTGAAATTCTAGAGATTACAGAGCAAGAAAAAATATTGGATATTTTTCAGAATATACGGGAACGGGATATGAGTAGGCGAATAAACGCACCAATAACACATATGAATGGTAATCATAATCAATCCCGGGGAATACCAAATTTTCACCGAGGGGCGAGAGGGGGAAATAATGATAATCGAGGCGAGAGTTGGTGTGTCGATTGTAATGTAAATAATTATTCAATAAGAACTACATGTTTTAGATGTCACAAACCAAGAGAATGTCAACGCAGTGAGCGGACATATCAGCCACAAAGTCAACCGCAGAGAGGAGGCGAGAACGCTAGAGGAGCACCGAGGGGAAACGGAAGTGGAAATAGAGGCAGAGGTGGATACAGCCAGGCAGTAGCAGGTCCATCCACGGGAAACTAGAGGAGACAATGGAGAACCGGGCCCATCCATTGTCGGAGGAGAACCTGGGGGTCCAAGAGGAGCATAACTACCGCAGCGACATAATTATCAGAGATATGGCGGAGGAGTTACTGGAGGAGGACGCTGCACAAATGACAGAAACCAAAACCGGACTGACGGAGGTATTTATAACCATAGAAGGTAAGGATTACAAAACATTGATTGATACGGGTAGCGAGATATCAGTAGTTTCAGAGAATGTACTGGGTGAATTACAAAGGGTAAATAAGAATATTCCATCATTACCAGTAGCGGGAGTAACAGTAGTGGGGGTGACGGGAGTACGAAGTAAACGAGTCACTAAACAAGTTCAATTAAACATATATATTAATGGAATAGAATTTGAGAATACTTTTCTAGTAGTTAAGGGTTTGAATTTAGACATAATTCTGGGAAATGATTTTTTGAAGAGAAATAAAGCAGTAATTGATTTTAACCGGAGAATAGTGGAATTTAATAAGGGGCATGAACCAATCAGGGTAGATTTTAAGAGGGTGTTAGATAAGGCTAGAGTTACAGTGTAAAGATGATACAAAACCGAGTAGGTGAGGGAATTATAGAAACAAGAGTGAATGTGTGTCAAGAGAGTGAGAGCATGGAGAATGATGAGAGAGTATGGGAAAATAGGGCAGAGGCATTTTTTAAAGAGGGTGGGGTTATAGGGAGCCCCCAACGACAGGAGTTGTGGGCAGTTATTGAACGTTTTAGAGATGTATTTGCTGAGTTGCCTGGAAAAGCCAGGGACTATGTATGCGAGCTGAAGATTCGAGAGCACTCACCCTACATGCAGAGAAGTTATCCAGTGCCATTTTCAAAGAGGAGAGCCGTTCAAGAAGAGTTGGACCGCATGATGGAAGGGGACATCATCGAAAGATCCATATCGCCATACTCGAATCCATTGGTAGTGGTCATCAAAAAGGATGGAAAGGTAAGATTGTGCTTAGATGCTAGAAAAATTAATCAGATTATAATACCTGACCGGGAATCACCGGAAGCCATGAACGAAATTTTTCAAAAGTTTAGTGGAGTCAGATATATGACGTCTTTAGATTTAACGGCGGGCTACTGGCAAGTTCCATTAGCGCCAGAAAGCCGTAAGTTTACTGCGTTCCTTTTCAATGGAAAAAACTATCAATTTAAACGCCTGCCATTTGGGCTTAACACTAGTGTAGCGAGCTTTATTAAGTGTTTAGACATGATATTACAACCGAAAGACTTATATTTTCTGACTGTATATGTTGACGACATACTAATAGCATCAAGAACATTCTCTGAACACGTAGAACACATAGAGTACGTTTTAAATAAATTACAACAAGGGGGATTAACTATTAATTGGGATAAGTCGAAATTTTTACAAACCAAAATACATTTTTTGGGTTTCATTATAACTCCTGAAGGAATTTTAGCAAACCCAGATAAAGTAGAAGCTATCATACGTTTTCCAGAACCGAAGAATATTAAACAGTTGCAGAGCTTTCTAAGATTATGCAACTTTTATAGAAAATTCCAGAGAAATTATGCACATATTACCTCTAAATTAAGTGTTGTTTTACAAAAGAATAAACAATGGAAATGGGGAGAGGAGGAGAGAATTATTTTCAATGAAATTAAAGAGAATTTATAGACACGATAATGATGAATCACCCCGATTTTCAGAGGAAGTTTTATTTACAGACGGATGCCAGCAACATAGCCCTCGGCGCAGAGCTTTACCAGGAGGGTGAGGATCAGGAGCACAGGACCATCGCTTTCGCCAGCAGAACCTTATTGGCAGCAGAAAAAAATTACACCACTACCGAAAAGGAATTGCTGAGCATCGTCTTTGCTGTGAAGAAATTCCGCACTTACCTGCTAGGAAACCAAACCGTCATCAGGACTGATCATAAGGCCTTATCATTCCTAAATACATGTAAGCTGACGCATAGCAGATTAACCAGGTGGGTATTAGCTTTACAAGAGTACAACTTTTCTTGGGAGTATATTAAGGGGTCAGATAATAAAGTACCGGACACTCTGTCCAGAGTAGACACTATCGATAATAAGACAGGGAGAGACCTGAAAGAAATAGAAATTTTTCGATTAACTCGGGAAGATAGAATTTTTGGGGAGGATTTAAGGGAAATTAAAGATAGACAAAGATCAGAAAATAAATTAGGTAAGATAATAAATAGTTTAGAAGCAGATATTAATGGTTCAGAGTATAATACACATTTCCAGATACATAAGGGAATTCTGTTTAAGAAAGTAGAAGGGGGTGAACGGGATTGGAGGTTAATGATACCTAATGAATTAGTAGATAGAATTATTTGGGATTGCCACATAAGATATGGTCATTTCAGGGCGAAAAAATGTGCAAATGTACTAAAAGAATCTTGTGTTTTTAAAAATATGGAGAAGAGAGTTAGAAGAGTATTAAGAGTTTGTGATCTGTGTCAAAAGTCTAAAGTAGTAAATTACAGGGTTGAAGGTGAAATGAAGTATATTAAAGTAGAAAGACCTTTTGATTTAGTTGCAGTAGATTTGTATGGGCCATTGCCTAAAGGTAGAGGAGGAGTGGTATACATTTTTGTTGTTTTGGATACTTTTACCAAGTTTGTTAGGTTATATAGTGTAAAGAGAGCTACTAGCAAAGTACTCAGCGAGAAGATCACCAAGGACTACATGATCAACGTAGGGAAGCCGAAGGTAATTTTATCCGATCATGGACCGCAGTTCATCAGCGGCAAGTGGAGACAGACTCTTGGCTGGGAGGGCATCATACCCAAACATACGGCAGTTTACGGTCCACAGTCGAACCAGGCAGAGCGGGTGATGCGAGAAATCGGCAGAATATTCAGGGCGTATTGTCACTCCAAACACACAGAGTGGCCTTTGTATGTGAAGAAAGTGGAGGATTGGTTAAACAGCACAACCCACGATTCTACAGGATTTACACCGTACGAACTAATCAAGGGAAGCCGTCCACCCAGAATATTAGAACAACTTTTTGAATATCCACCGGAAGAAAGAGTTTTGGACAACGATGTAAAAATACGACTTGCCAACGAGAGTCTGCTCACTAAGGGAGAGAAGAGAAAGCAAAAGCATGATGGCAAAGGTAAGTGGGTCAAATATGAGATAGGGCAGTTAGTATTAGTGAGAAAGAAGACACGATTTATCAAGTGCACAAGATAAAGAGATCAAAAAATTCTTTTTGTTGTATGAAGGACCGTATGAAGTTGTTGACATTAAAATGGATAATGCATACGTTTTACGAAACCAAATGACGGGGGGAAATAGTGGGTACCCATAACGCCACCAATTTAAAAAAGTATTGGTTAAAATAAAATAATACCTTGAATCTTGTAATTGAACATAAAATAAATAACTATAAAATTAGGAAGTTAATATAAAACAGTAAGTGGTAGCGGGTAGATGGTCCCCACTTGTCCCAGTGGGGTTCGTCTACTTCAGGGACACGCCCCTGCCCACGCGAGCCTTGGTTTTCTCCATTTACCCTTATTTTCGGAGGAAGCTTTGTCCTTACCTTTAGTCCTAGCTCTCGACCTTTTAATGATCCTTACCCTTTTTATCTTCCCGATTTCCCTAACCCTCCCCTTAGAGTAAACATAACAATAGTCACACAAATTGGCACACTTTTTGGAACCATTTGATTGCCTTAATTCTAAATAATACATTAGGGTAATCTTCAAAATTAAATAAACTGGCGTTATTTATGAATTGTAAACTCATCCCTTAATTAGGTAGGTAGTGGAGAAGTTTTGTGGCTGGGTAGACAAACGAGATAAAGTTCTGTATAAGCTAATAGAATAATTGTCTATTGAGATGAGGTCGTAGATTAGTGGTTGTGGTTTGTTTATTATTCTTGGGAAAAGGCGACAGGTATAGAATTCAGCACCGTCAGAAAGGCAGTTAGTCAAAATCATGAAGTGGGGTTCTGTTCGTCTTCAATTGCATCTCGATAGACAAGTATTCTGTACATGTAACATATAACCTATTTATGGGTAATTAAGAAAAAATAATTTGTGAAAACATTTTACAGTAAAAGCTATGTAACCAAACGGTTTAATTATTATTTTGGGGTACCTGCTATGTTAGGTTATGAGTAGGGGATAATGGTATTTAGAATGCGATGGTGGAGGAATTTAAAGAGAGATTTGAAACAAATGATGGAATGTTTGTAAAATTTATTGAAGTATTAAGAAAAACTGAAATATCAGACTAATTAGAATCATTTTGATAAATGTAATTAAAGCAATTGAAATTGTTTTGAATGTACGAAGAGATTAAATTGAATTGTAGTTGTCCTTGGAGTAACTTAATAATATGAAGGTTAGTGATGTGTTTAACTTCATTTTGATTCAAATTGAAATTGTAATTTTATATATTTTTGCATATAACTGTAATTAAAGCTAAACTGTTTTGAGTGGAGGTTAGTAAAGAATTTGTAAGTTAAACAAATAATTTAAAAGGGTCAATTTTATTAATGAAGCAAAATTAAGTCTGATCTGAATTGGTACCAGTTGATAGATATGTTAACAAAAAGATTTATAGAAACAAAAAATTTGTAGGAAGTATATATGCCAGTGTATGGTGTAACCATGAATGTTGAAACAGAGTGTTTATAACACCAGTCTGCCAGACTATTGTTGATGTAAACAGGTGTGTTGTATGTTGTGACTAATGTCTACAGTCATGCTTGGTGACAATAACAAAAATGTTGTAGTCTGCTGAATCATTGCTGGTAGGAAAACCCTATTATGAAATAAAAGAAACATCTGATGTGATGGAATGTAGGTAATATTTATGTAGGATCATTTTGAAAAATGTAATTAATTTTGAAATTGTTAATTAAAACAATATGAATTAAATTTAATGAAAGGTAATTAAAATAATGGAAAAGATGATTTTAATAATGAGCTTGTAAGAATGAACTTAACTTTATTTTCATTTGAATTCAAACTGGAATTATAAATGAAATACCAATTGATGGAAATAACGATTAAAATATTCATTTAAAACTGACAACTGATGGAATTATTTGGGCTGAGATAGCGTTTGGAAAATAAGATGTGCGTATAACTGTTCATGCAAATTTTTATAATTGACAACTTATGTTTTAGGTTTAACTGTAGATTCCCCACCTAATAAATAATAAATAATAAAAACCTCACCGGATCATGACCGTGAAAGTAGTTAATTGTGGCAAATCATAAATTTTACCTGATATAACCGGCTTGTGGTTTGTTTTATTTTGTTAACCCGGTGGTTTGTTAGATTTAGTAGGGGGGTTATTTTTTGGGGAATCTACCAAATTTTGGAACAGGTCTATTTTCACCCAGATAGGGGTGGTAGTCCATTAGGGGTGTATAAATCAAGAATAGTAGGTGTAATACCGAATTTTATTGTAACGCCGAAGCAAGGATGGGGGTGGAATAAAAGAAAAAATGTCCACCCCTTCCGCACCAGTCCTTGTGAAAGCAACTGGACGCTACAGTCCAGGGGGGTAATAGTGAGTGTGGATGGGCGGTGACTCAGTTACAGGTCACGAGGGAGATGTGGTTTACGGCTAGTATGAGCCTGTAAAAGGCCAAGAAGCCTAGTGCAGAACACATGAATATGTAACGGGTATCAGGGGTAGTAGGAAAAAAAAAAATTTTTTTGGTGCCTGCCATCAAATTGGATGTTTTAAATTCTGATAATATTATTGTTTGTGTATATTAATAGTGTTATTGGATTATATTGTTTAGGATATATGTATAATCAAATGTTAGGATAAGGCAGTCCATGTTTTAATTAAATATTCAATTGATTTGTTTTTTTTTATCAGTAATAATAACAAAGAGAATTAATCTATTCAGATAAGAGATTTTCTTGTTTTGATACAATCTGATTTTGAACTTATAAGAATAGTGAATTTAAAGATGAATATTTTGTGATTTTAAATGATGAGTTTGTTTAGAAAATATTATAGGTGTATGTATGCGCCCAGTATTTGCCAAAGGCAACCCAGTTTGCATGTAAGGGGGAACATATCGGTTGAGGATCTGGCATAACAGTAGCCAGGGATTTGGAGTCTGGGGAGGCATGTTAGGAGGTGAGGTGCGCTGTGGTGTGTATCTGTTCGATTTTTCGGTGTTGGGATCTCGCACAGAGAAGACCAGTGATCTCGTTCAGATGCGTCCATAGTCGCCGAGCCAGGGGGGTTGTTTACCCATGAGGTGTAAGAGCAAAAGGGGGTTGTTGGCACCAGTTCCTCACCGGTCCTCTTAGGGGTTTTAGCAATGAGATTTCTTCTGTTTCGACAGAAGATTTCTCATTGGGGGGTATTGTAATGGGGCAAATTAAAAGGTTCTCTTTATTTTATTAATTTTGGTTTTGATTTTATTAAATTGCACAATTCATTTCATATATATGGCTAGTCACCAGTTTGAATCTAACTCGCAGTCTAAACATGCAAAAGTACGCTGTAACTGTGTTGAAATATGTGAAAAGAATGCGTCGTCAACTGTAGCACACTTCCGAGAACTTTGCGGTTGTGTGACGTCCACTCACAAATGCACAAGCACCCACATTTGCGGAGCGCCTAACTTTACATAAACGAAAGTAAAGGCAGTGAAATATCGTCAACGTACAGCACACGTAAATCCTGTGTGCCAGGTGTACAGCTACTAAAACTTGGACAACTAAGGCTGTGTGCGGCGATGAAATTTGTTCGCCGGCAAGGCAGTGATGCCCGCCCGGATGTGACATCGAAAATAAAATTCTTGGATTTCGACTACAAAGATGAACTAAACACGATAAAATATCTAGCAGAATCTAACGGTTATGACAGAACAATAGTCAGTAAACTCCTACACAAAACACAAAGCAAACAACAGACAAAGACAGAAAACAACAAATTCATAACACTAACATACATCAACAAACAAACAGAAAAAATTGCCCACAAATTCAAAAAAGCAGGATACAGAATCGCTTACAAAACTACTAACAAAACAGAACACACACTATCAAAACGCATGCCCAAAGCACAAAACAAATTCGATCTACCCGGTGTATATAAACTAAATTGTTCAAATTGCAATAAATTCTACATAGGCCAGACAGGACGTAGCTTCAAACAGAGATACATTGAGCACACAAAAGCACTCCACACCACTACAGAATCTACCTTCGCAAACCACCTCATTGAAGCAAACCACACATATAAAAACATCGACAATAACATGAACATACTACACGTACACACAAAAGGCCGAAAACTAGACACTCTAGAACAATTAGAAATATACAAACACACAAAAACAAATAAAAACGACATCCTAAACGAACAGACACAATTCAAATCGCACGCATTATTCGAACACATCTCACCACACACACACAGCTTCGATCTTTCGAAACACTATCTCGTCGCCAACAACAAGATGAACAGCGCTACTAACGACAGCCTCTGATGAAGCCTTCTATAGGTGAAAGCCGGTTTAGGTTGTAAGGTAAAACTTTACGTTTTTACTTATAAAAAACTTAGTGTTCCGAGTCGTCAATATTATAGTGATATTTCGAAAATAAAAGTTCTCTTCCCAGTCAACTACTAACACAGACCGTGTGTGGTCGCCTAAAACTTTATACCCGGGCAAAATTTTGTTCCATCAAGTTGGCCGACTAATCGAGCTTATATCGGAGTTGTAAAGCAGTTCAAAAAAGTGAGATGGACATGTAACGCCATAAAATCAAGTGAGTTCGGAGTAAAAAATGAACTAACAACAGTTGGGACATAGTGCAAGTAATTTACAGGACGCGCCATGTGGTCGACAGTGACGCTGTTTAGGAAAGTAACACTATTCTTTTACATATATTCTTATGTTCTATAAAAAGGGGGTTGTAAAGGTCTGAATGTGAGAGTGTGGCAAGCTGGGTTCGCCTTGATTAATTAAAAGTATATTAGAATAAAAAAAAATGTGTTTAAATAAATGTGCATGTTGTATCTGTCTTAAAAGGAGAGAAAGTTGAGTTCAAATTGAAATTCTATTTAAAAGGAAATAATTAGATAATTAAATAATTAGATAATAAAATTTTTTTATTCCATCAAACAAAGAGTGTAGCGTACATTTGTTGGGTAACCTGATAATCACACTTGCATCTTAAAGTTCGTGTGCCGGATCCTGGTAGAAAACGGTTAGAAGGTAGGTGATAAAATAATTTTATGTATTTATATTTGTATGTGTTAAAATGTAATTAACGTTACACATTTACTTAATGTATCCTTACTCTAAACTATTTTTTATATGCCATTTTGCTAACATAGTATTATTTTATATTTAACCCTGGGTTATCTTATATTTAAACAAAATCATTATATTAAACACAAATAGTATTCCTAGGTACAAGACCTTTGTGGCCTACACAATACAAAATTACACAAAATACAAAACTTGTCAACAGCAATATAGTCTGCTGCTACAATATTGATTGTTTCTCATCTCCAGTACAAATCTGTGAGATGCTCTTTTTAAAGGTTTACACTTTCACCGAGTACACTATGTTTCACTTTGTACACTGCACTTTTATTATTATTGTTTACAGTGTTTTTGGAGTAAGAAGTTTTTTATAGCTTGGTACATAATCCCCATTTCTGACTTTTAAAAATGGGTGATTACTGGTTTTAACTATGGTGATTATGTTATTATATTTGGGCAGGGGTTATGTAACGTTACATAAAGCTCCCCCACTAGAACAGATTTATTTTTATTTACTTGTTTTAAAAATAATCGTTGAACTCTTCAGTCTTCGGATTCTTTCATCATTCTTCATAATATCTCTTTATTTCTGATTGGTTATACACCTGTTATTCAGTTAATAGTAATAGGCTTGATTTTATATTCAACTCTCTCTCTCCTGGAAGCACATTCATTAATGTTTTAATTTCTCATGGTGGTGGTCTTTCAAACATCCCTTGATAAGGACTGGTCACTCTAATCAATAAAAACTTGTTTTAATACTCATATTTCTATTTCTTTTATACATTTGCTTTCTCAATTGAGCTTCTGTCTGCTATCTTCTTCCTGTTTTCTTCCTTCATACTTCTGGAATCTGATATCAATCTTTTCAGATATTTTATTATCCCTTAAATATTCAATTTCCCTAACATTTTTTCCCTATCCTGTGCAGTGGTTCAGTTCGGGTGGCCACTTTTGGGTCCATTACTTCGCTGTCCATCCTTTCACCTTCTGAGACCAGAGGGACGTACCGTCTGCTCAGGAAAATGATTGCCGGAACATTTCTACGGTCAATTCATTATAATAAAAAACTTACAAGTAGTCGATTGGCGACTAATACTAAACACTTTTGGGATTCTTCACGCTGTTACTGTTTGCATTTAATAATATATTTCTTTTTCTTCTTGATTCCTTCTTATTTTTCAGTAATTAATTGCAGATAACATTATTGATAGGCATTATTTTAAAATCCTTTTGACTTTCCTTCTTGTGACAGATGTTCTTCGTATCATTTCTTCCTATATCATTTTCAACTCCAAGAAATTCTAAATCATAGTTGTATTATTTATTATCATTCTTTAGCTTCATTGTAGTCATTAAATTATTTGTTATTCTTCTTATTTTAACTTCTTATCTGAGCACATTACCATTAATTGTTTTTATTTATATATTTATTCTCCGTTTTGTTCCCATCAAAATATTATTTTTCCTATTATTTCAGTTTAAATCTGTTATTTATAAATATTATTTAATAATCTGTTCTTACATACTCTTGGTGTTTTGCTGTTTATTAAATCAAATTGTTGTGAAATATCTTAAGTAAGTTGTACTTACATACTTTTTGAATTTTGGGGTTTATCTTTCCAACAGGTTGCTTGGTCGGTATCAGAAAATCAGTCCCTTTTTTCCGGTTGGTTATTATTTAGTTTAACCATGGTCCATTAACTCATCGGCACTCGTCGTTCGGATTACTGCAGTGTCCGTAATGATTTTTGTCCTTGTGAAATACCTCTCTATCATCTGGTATTGTAACTCTGCTGATATTGAATTTTCATTAAATTCAATGGTTACCATCGTTTTCCGAACTCTTTCTTTCTTTGTAACATATTCTTCTACTACCATGTCTTTAATTTTTCTAATACACTTATTTCTATCATATTTATATGTAGTCTATTACACAAATATGTTGATGATATATCATTTACTGGTGATGTCACTAACCTTTTATTTACTGGTATATTTAATTTAAATATAGATTTACTTAAGTTTTTTCTATAACTTTTCAAAACAGTCAATTCTCTGTAATTAACGATTGGGAGATTAAGTACATTAACCAGCCCACTCTTAATCATATCTACTTCTTCCCGTGTATTTATTATTTTCTTTCTACATGTTTTCTTAATTATTTGTTCTTTACTCCCTTAATGTTAATTTCTATGTGCATCATCTTTTCATTGTCTCTGTTACTTTTATTCTCAGATAGCATTACACCTTGGTATTCTGTAATTTCTATTTCCTTCCCGCTCTCTTCTGTATTCGGACTTACTTTAATACCTTCGGAAGTGCTATCTAGTGTTTCATTCACATTCTTAAAATCACTGTCCATTGTTTCCTCTAACTTTCCGAAACTTTCATCCATTTGCTTATTTGTCTCCCCCTTGTATGTATCTGCTTTTTGGCTAAGTGTGTTACTGATCATTTCAATCTTCTCATGAATTTGTTTTATATTTTTATTACTTTCTTCAAATTTGGTGTTAATATATTCCCTTTGACCATTAATTATTTCTCTCAATTCATGGTTTTGTTCATTCATGGTTTCTCTGATATCTCCATGAATGGTCTCAATTTTTTCGTTTAGTTGTTTTACTAAACTTTCCTGAATACCCTCTATTTTCTCATTGGTTTGCTTGTTATTTTCCTCCTGTTTCCTAAAATTTTCAATCTATTTTATCATTGGTTTGTTCGTTTCGTTTCTTTGAAGTTTCCTCCTGTTTCCTAAAACTTTCATCTATTTTGTCAAATTTTTCGCTCAAGGTTTCATTTTGTTTCTTTGCGTTTTCATCTATTTTGTCAAATTTTTCGCTCTGAGTTTCATTTTGTTTCCTAAATTGTTCTGCCATAAATTTCATAATTTCCTGCCAATTTGGTTTTTCTCTGGCTACCGCTTTATCTGGTTGGTCCCCTTGGGCATCCTCTTCAACAATTTCCTTTTCCGCGTCCAGAATTGCTTCAGTTTCTTCTTTATCGCCTGTCTGTTGTTCCATTTCACTGTCCGTGACTACTTCTATTTCTCGTTCCTGTCCACCTTCTTCCTTCTCCTTGTCTTCTGCCCTCTTCCTCGATCTGCCTCTGGTATTATGCATTTCTTGTCTTCTCATAGTTGCCGGCCAAAATTAGGTTTTTTGTTATATTATCTTTCGTATATCTCGAAATTTCTTTCATAATTAAAGCCCCACGTTGGGCGCCATCTTGTACCGTCTCGCGGTTTTTCTCTGAGTTATAATATACGTTTCCTAAAAGGGTTTCCTAATTAATCCCCACGTTTGTATGTCATCTTGTAACGTCTCGCGGTTATCTCTCGGAGTAGTAGTAATTTTACGTCTATTTATACTCTTCGAAAATCTCGCTTTATTAAGAGTCACAGAGTTTGTTATATTTTATGTTCGATGTTTCCAAAAATCGAGTGTGTGTGATTATGCAAATATTTTCTTAGATTTTATTTGTGTGAAATCAATACCGTTGTTTGACAGTAGTTAGGAGAGAGAGTGCAAAGAGAATTACTCTCTCAGTATACGATTAATTATTTCAAATTTCTCCGCTCGTGATACCAGCTGACTTCTACGTTTATGATCATATTTGAGGTTAAATTAACTCCAAATGGTAAGTAATATATTCTGGATGTCCGTTCTCTTTTCAGTCTTCTGACAATCTGTAACAAACTACCATCTACTGAAAATAATACACATTTTTATTCAAACAACAAGGCATTCATTGAATTTATTTAGCATTTTTTTTATATTCTCCCAAAACATAAAGGGATAATCGATTCTTACTGACAACACAGAATTATTTCGATCTTATTTTCAAACATATAGTATATAACAAATATTTTTATTTCAATATTAATACAAAGAAAGAAATAATGAATTAATTTCCCAGGGTTATTTTAGAGTTCTTTGTACTTTGAGAAAGTCAGAAATGAATATGGGCTAATACCAAGCTTTACATAAATAAATTTTTATAATTTGTACTATTTATATTATGCAGTTGATTTGTTGGCCGCTAGAGTGCAGTTAGCTCTTCTTCACTGATGACCACAACCACTAGGCATCATGGCGGTAGTAATGTTATTAACAAAACTACGTTTGGCTGGTTTTTTGGTTAACAAAAATAATAAAACACTCCGCATTTGCCACACACATACACACAGAAAACCACAGTTACACCAACATAGACACTAATCTTGAAATTTTACATTACTTACCCAAAGGTCGAAAACTCAACACAACTGATCAATACGAAATATATAAACACCGCACAACACAACCAAACAACATACTTAACGATCAATTACAATATAAATCACACACTTTTTGACACAATTATACAAAAAACAAACATTAAGTTGAATCCCCGCGCCAATCCCCTTCCCCCACGCACCACCCCCACTACACCTTCCACACAACAACCGTTACTAAATGATGTCTCTAAGCTGAAGAAGGCGAATACGTACGCCGAAACGCGTTCAACGAGAAGAGAATAAACAGTAAGTTCACAAAAAAAGTTTCATTTTTAGATAAGTAAAATAATAAAGTTTATGTTCACCTCTTTTCCAGAAGTATTTACAGAGGTTGTGCTGTTTCTAGTGTTATAAGTTTATAGTTGAGGTGTAATTTAGTTAAATTTTTACTAGGTAACGATCTCACCAACAAAGTCGAATTTTCGTTAGGCTAGGCTTGGAACTCGAAGGTTGATTTTTCAAGGTTTCATCAAATTGCGGGCGGGAATTATTCTATTCGAAGGAGTTCTAATATGTAGTGGACATCACTCGTTAATTTTATTAATTTTACACTGATTATTTCAAATGGTATTTATTAATATCTTACATTTTTATAGACATTACACTTTTCAGACTGTTCACTTCCAATATCTTTTAACAATCAAATCAATTCTTGTTAGTTAGTTACTCTTAGTAACCAAGAATTTTTATGGTTTTTTATTGGTTAATCTATATACTTTTTAGTATATAGGCTATTATTAATTATTATAAATTCATTTCTTCTTTTTAGAAAAATAATCCGTTTTAGATTTTATTTATAATCGAATTTAATTTATTTAAGGTTTTTCTTTATATTTTTCCTTAAACTTGTACACTGGTATTTTATATTTTAATCCCTTTTAATTTGATTTATTTATGATTTATCATTTACTTAATGTATCCTTACTCTAAACTATTTTTTATATGCCATTTTGCTAACATAGTATTATTTTATATATTATTATTTAATATTTAACCCTGGGTTATCTTATATTTCAACAAAATCATTATATTAAACACAAATATTATTCCTAGGTACAAGACCTTTGTGGTGTGACAGTACAGAAATACCTAATACCATCATAATGGGATTCAGGAAATTTTACTGTAAATTTTATTCTGATCATAAATGTTAACAAGGGCTAAGTTAGTTTTGCACAAGTCGCAATAGATACGCAGATTCAACAAGAGGGGAGCCGAGCCAAGGTCATCATGGTACGAGCAGAATTTGACATGTGTAATGGCGGCATAAGTGAAACGAACTAATAATACGAACTTTTCATTGGTCCACAAAGCCAGATCGTCATAAATAAACAATGACGGCATGAAAACAAATACGTATTAACCAGGGCGGTGGCTATAAGACAATGAACAATGATGTCAGACGCACGACTACTTGCATAACAATTGCGTCTGATTCCGCCCCAGTCGTCTATAACAGTTCAGCGAGCACACCTGCTCGACCAGTGCAGTGGGCAGATTTTGCCATAAAATGCAGTAATTATTTTAAAAAATGCAGTAATTATTTAAACAATGTAAGAATTAACAATAATGTAGAGTCAGTGGACAACCTATATGAGAATGCAATAAATTCAGTGCACTAAAAGAGACAGAAAGAGGTTCGGCCGAACACCTGCCAGCCAATATGGGAGTCTTCTGAGGAGTCTACGCCACATCAATTTCAGGAAAGCCCTTCTTAAATTTCTTTTCTAAATTTAAAAATACAAAATATGAGCTCAAATCAGAATAAATAATGAACGTATGTAATATTACAGTATGATTGAGAGTGAAAGTGATCGTTGGCCAACCTCAAATAAATTATATTTGAGGCGTTGGTTTGTCTAATTATAGGGTAATTATTCAAATCAGAGAAATAAATAATAATTTGAAAGTAACTGCAGTACAGAATTTAAAAAGAATTATTTTAAAGAAAGCAAAAGCACATGCATATAGCATTAAATGCATGGCGAAAGCGGAAATAATGTAGCCGCCATTTTGAAATTTAACAATCGTGGATGACTCCCATTGTTTATAACCTATAGTGCAAGTAACTGAATAAAATATAATTTGTTATCCTTATGTTGTGTAAATGGTTATTTCAATACCCCGAAAACCTCTGTCTTTTCTGCTTAACGCAACCTTGCACCCAAAAGCCTAATGTACTTAACAAAAACTGAGCACGTGTTGTACCGGATGTGTGGTGTAAATTATGCAAATCACATAATACATGATCATCATACAATTATTATTAATTTATTTATTAAAAAAGAGTGAAACGTCAGAGATGTCGCCCAGAACTAGGGACTTTATTATTTTAATTATTTTGAAACGTCACAGATGGCGCACGAACTTGGACTTTATATAAAATTAAAATTATATAAATAAGCGAAAAACAGAGGTAGACGGGTAGTGAAATACAAGTAACAATAGAGGTTATCTATGTAGGTTATGTGCGGTATGAAGAGAATTGTATAACAATTAAGACAGAATTTATTACTATCAGTATAACAAAAATGGCAGATAACAATGAAAGTGTTAATATAGAAAACACAGCAACAGAATCATTAGTGTTAAACGAACCACAGGCGAACTCAACGCCTATTATAAACAAAGTTTCGTTAGAAGATCTTTTTCAGTTAATGAAAATACAGAATGGTCAACTAAATAATAAATTAAACCAGTTTGATGATAAATTAAACCAGTTTGATGACAAACTAAACCAGTTCGATGAACAATTTAACGATATTAAAAAAGAAATTAAGAACCAAAGCTGTCATTATGATAAAAGATTAAGTAAAATAGAGACACGGTTAGACGAAATAGAATCAGAAAATAAGAAAGTAATAGACAAATTAGAATTGAACAAAGATGACAAGGTAAGTAGTAGTGGAAATGATGATAAAATAAATAAAAATATAGTAATAGGAGATAATAGTGTGGATGTTGGTAGTAATAATGCGGTGTTATGGGGAATAGAATATGATAATAAGGGAATGATACTGTGTTTTGAAGGTTTAAAGAGAGTGTGTAGAGAAGGTATAATTGTAGGGGAATTGCAGGGGTTAGATTTTTCCCTTAATGGTGTATTTGGGGGTGACGTATATGTTTTTAGGAAGGACGAGAGTGCCTTCGATGTAGATTTGGGAGACAAAAGGTCTGAAAATAGTTGTCCCTGGATTTTTTGTACACCTGATAGGTGGTGCGAGAATAAAGTTGTAGTGTCCCATGCATATATTGAGAGAGAGAAATGGTGTGATAGTGAGAGATATATTGAGAGAGAGAAGTGTTATTGGGAGAGTTATTATGAGAGATATTTTAAAAGAGAGAGATGTTTTGAAAGTGAGAGATATTGTGAGAGAAAGAGGGAGGTAGAAATTTTTAAGATAAGCAGAGATTATGAAGAGTTTATGGGAAGGTTAGGAGTAGAGATGATATATAATAAATATAATAAGTACTTACCTTGGGTTGAAGCTGATATAGCAGCAGTGGGAGATGATGTTGATAAAGATGACTTTATAACTTACCTGATTGTAACAGACTATACCAAAGGCGACATGACCATACTCGATCGTGACAAATTATATGAGATAGTAATATGGAATAAGCATATTAATTTAAATAGTATTGTGGAAATATATGAAGAATTAGATAAGTATTATATTGATAGTAATAATATAAGATATCTAATATTAAACCATGTATATAGTTGTAAGGTTCGACTGTTATTTGACGATGGAGGTTAAATATTTTATTGTGCTATGAACATTTAATTATGTGGACAGTGTTTTTCAGGATGGACTGTTTATGACTGATTTTTGGTAAATGATAAGATGATAATGTGGATTGTATATTTTTGTGTATATTAATGTCAATGTATTTGTGTATTTTTGCCGTTGTGTATTTTATGTATTTTTTTTTTATGTAAACATGTATTGTAGAATTTTAAATAATTGAAGGAAGTCTAATAATGATTTTGAAATAATTATGGAATTCAGATTCTAATGGTTAGTAAATGATTAAGCATATGATATATTTGGATATTGAGTTGTTTTAGGATTGTAAGATAAGTGATGAATTTTCTAGTGGTATATTAAGGTGAAATGTTGTAAAAGAGTTTGGGTAATAAGGATAAATAAGGGCATTGGAGTTAGTTAAATAGAGTTATTGGGAGTTAGTGAAAATAAGAATGTTGAGATGCTGATAATACATAAAGAGGTGTTAGATATTTTAGGGACACAGTGGTTAGTGGTTATATGTAGAGGTGAGTAATGTGAATGGTAATTATATTTGTTGTTGATGATATTTTGTAGTAAGGATCCGGTGTAAGGAGTGATCAAGACGTGGCAAGAGACCAGCGTGCAGCGTTGTGGCAGGCGGAGCAATTTTGGGTTAGAGTGTTTGCCGATATTTGGTGGAGGGCAAATGGTTAGGAATGGATATGGCCAGGTAGGGAACATACATCCTTGTACAATAATGAGCGGTGCCAGAGGATTTAAATGGGATTAGAGAAGGGGTTATTATAGAGATATTGGTGTCATAATATGTTAATGGTTAGAAGCGGTTGTTAGTGGAAAAAAGAGGTGAGTAAGGTTAGATTGACAAATGCCAAAATAAGATAGAGAATAATGAATAATAGAGAGTCACCCAAACTAATAAGGATAAAAGGGTTAGAAAAAGAAAATTCATAGTAGAAAGGTGAGGTAACTGAAAGGTAGATGATAAATTTGAAATTTTTTTATAGAATCTAATGATAAACAAATGTTAAAAACTAAAAGTTGAAAGGAGTTGATAATAGTAATAATATTGTAAAGTTTTGCTACAAGTTATGTAAATATAAATTGTCTAATGTGAATTGTTCAATGTTAGTGTTTAATGTATAATGTACAATGTTTTATTATGTTGATGGTACAATAGGCTAGGAGGTTACTACAGGAGTAGTGACGGTAATAATGTTAAATTTTATAGTGGTTAGCAAATCTGTGTTAATGATTCTGTTATAAAAAGAAAATTAACATAAAGAAAGTTGAATAAAGAAATTTAATAGTTTTGAAGAGTTTGCCATGATAGTTAAATATACTGATGTTATTTGAAATAAATTAGTAAAGATAGTAGTTGTTGTTTGAGAGTAGAATTTGTTTTATGTTTAGTATAAGGGTATATTTCATTATGATGAGAGAAGTAAGTTGATATTGACTGGAGTCAGAGAATTTGATAAAAAATATCTATAGGAGTGTTGAAAAGTAGAAGGAGTATCTGTCTAAATCTTGTTACAATTTTTTGTGTATTATTTGGAATTTTACGAGTAAAGGAAACCAACGCCTCAAAACACAAACCAATTCATCTAAGGGGAGACATATCAGTTGCGGATATGTAGATAAATAAGGCCACTATTTTAAAATTTTATGTTACATGTTTCAGAGTTTTGTGGTGTTGTGACCGCGGTCCTGCGCTGGCCGGAGCGTCAGCATAGGAGCGTTCAGTGCCTCATGGCCTTATGGTGTAGGGATCTCTCCGGAGAAGTCCAGTAAGGTCAGACAGGTACGATCAGCACTATAGGACCAAGGGTAAGTGATTGAATTTTTTATATATTAACACTACAGGGGGTTGTGGCAACATATCTGGACTGATCCATTTAGAAACGTGTGAATGAGTCAATGAAACTTTTTGTGTCTCGACACCAAACCTTTCATTGAGGGGGTTTTGTGACAGTACAGAAATACCTAATACCATAATAATGGGATTCAGGAAATTTTATTGTAAATTTTATTCTGATCATAAATGTTAACAAGGGCTAAGTTAGTTTTGCACAAGTCCCAATAGATACGCAGATTCAACAAGAGGGGAGCCGAGCCAAGGTCATCATGGTACGAGCAGAATTTGACATGTGTAATGGCGGCATAAGTGAAACGAACTAATAATACGAACTTTTCATTGGTCCACAAAGCCAGATCGTCATAAATAAACAATGACGGCATGAAAACAAATACGTATTAACCAGGGCGGTGGCTATAAGACAATGAACAATGACGTCAGACGCACGACTACTTGCATAACAATTGCGTCTGATTCCGCCCCAGTTGTCTATAACAGTTCAGCGAGCACACCTGCTCAACCAGTGCAGTGGGCAGATTTTGCCATAAAATGCAGTAATTATTTTAAAAAATGCAGTAATTATTTAAACAATGTAAGAATTAACAATAATGTAGAGTCAGTGGACAACCTATATGAGAATGCAATAAATTCAGTGCACTAAAAGAGACAGAAAGAGGTTCGGCCGAACACCTGCCAGCCGACATGGGAGTCTTCTGAGGAATCTATGCCGCATCAATTTCAGGAAAGCCCTTCTTAAATTTCTTTTCTAAATTTAAAAATACAAAATATGAGCTCAAATCAGAATAAATAACGAACGTAGTTAATATTACAATATGATTGAGAGTGAAAGTGATCATTGGCCAACCTTAAATAAATTATATTTGAGGCGTTGGTTTGTGTCTGATTATAGGGTAATTATTCAAATCAGAGAAATAAATAATAATTTGAAAGTAACTGCAGTACAGAATTTAAAAAAGAATTATTTTAAAGAAAGCAAAAGCACATGCATATAGCATTAAACGCATGGCGAAAGCGGAAATAATGTAGCCGCCATTTTGAAATTTAACAATCATGGATGACTCCCATTGTTTATAACCTATAGCGCAAGTAACTGAATAAAATATAATTTGTTATCCTTATGTTGTGTGAATGGTTATTTCAATACCCCGAAAACCTCTGTCTTTTCTGCTTAACGCAACCTTGGACCCAAAAGCCTAATGTACTTAACAAAAACTGAGCACGTGTTGTACCGGATGTGTGGTGTAAATTATGCAAATCACATAATACATGATCATCATACAATTATTATTAATTTTTATTTATATAAAAAAGAGGGAAACGTGACAGTGGCCTACACAATACAAAATTATATAAAATACAAAACTTGTCAACAGCAATATAGTCCACTGCTACAATATTGATTGTTTTTCATCTCCAGTACAAATCTGTGAGATGCTCTTTTTAAAGGTTTACACTTTCACAGAGTACACTATGTTTCACTTTGTACACTGCACTTTTATTATTATTGTTTACAGTGTTTTTGGAGTACAAAGTTTTTTATAGCTTGGTACATAATCCCCATTTCTGACTTTTAAAAATGGGTGATTATTACTGGTTTTAACTATGGTGATTATGTTATTATATTTGGGCAGGGGTTATGTAACGTTACAATATTCACAGTTTAATTAATTAATTACATATAATGTTTGATGATAAAGTTCATGCAATTCTTGTCTATTTGAAAAATTATGTGTTTATACGGGATGTAAAAAATACTGAGACTTTATAGGTGGTGAAGACATTATAGTGTCTTAATACATGGTGGTATCACAAAACTGAGACTACGGTTAAATACAACAAAGTATATACTTTAATTTGGCCACCATCGCCTTTAAAGAAGTTCCCTTGTGTAGTGATACACCACCCATAGCACGCTTTCCGCTTCTAGGTTGCTAGACTGGGTTCTAGCTAGATGTCAGAAACAGAATACACACAGATCATAGAAAGAAGACATACTCGAGTAGATGGGTATAAGAGGCTTGGAACGTGGTGACTGGTACATCAGAAGACTTTGCAAGAGACAGCATTAACTGTAGAAGTCTCGCAATGGATGGATGAATAGAATGCATTGTTATACTACGAATTACTGCCAATATAACTTACTTAATAATTACTGAATAATTTTTTAAATATCGGGCGCCATCTTGTGATATACCTTTAAACTTACCTTAGGCCAGAATTCGGTTAAGCGAACGATATGATAGCGGAAAGTGTTATCTGAAATAATTACTATTACTTGAAATGGTTACCAATGTTTACCTTTTATTTACATCTTTAAATACACAACAAGTGATTCTATAGTGCGAAATGCGCACGCTACTATATTGCGCCAAGAAACGCAGTTCCTCTATACAAGTTAAAAATTATTATTGTATTTTAGAAATACATAATATGAAAATGTTTACCTACATAACAATGTTATACATATCTATATATGCATAATTTTATTGAAAAATTGTTCACAACCCAGCACTTGTTAATATTATTATGTTCACGCTCTCTCTCTCACATTCTCTGGTACAATTTTTTAGTTGTTTTTTATGAACTCATTTTGTTTATTTTAATATTAATTTTGGTCATTATGAATTTACTGAATGATATAAATATTGGACAGCTGATACTTAGCTTCCGTTTTTTATTGAACGTCGCACACCACGAGTTCGTCGATTCTGGACGTTCACATCGTCGATCACTTTTGCCGATTTGTACGGTACCGGACCACTGTTATTTAAACCACTTTTGGTGGTGTAAAATTTAAATATTCACACTCAGTGAATATGCCGGCCGCGTGAACTGCCTACCGGCCCTATTCACGGTCCAGGCGAAAATGACGAAAAGTCTTTGTTACAATGTTATATGTTACAATCTTGTTAGTCATATAGTCATCAGAATTATTATCATAATTTTCTACTACTACACCTGTTACTTCCCAAGGTAAGTGCTTGATACCATTATTATCATCATCTATTAATATTTTAATTTCAATCTTACTATAAGGTATGTATTTACTATAATCATCCACCATCTCTACTCCTAACCTTTCTACAAGTTCTCTGTACTTTCTATTTACTTTAAAAATCTCTATTACTTTCTTTCTCTCACCATATCTCTCAACACTTTCTCTCTTAATATATTTCCCACCATAACACCAAGTTACAATCTCTCTCTCCAAATATGCAGGGGTCACTAACTCATAATTTCTGTACCACCTATGAGGTACACAAAAACACCAAGGAACTCTATTTGTAGACCTTTCGTCTCCCAAATATAAATCTAAGGAACTCTCGTCCTTATTAAAAATACGTGAAGACTTGACTTCACCCCCTAACACAACATCAAAGGAAAATTCTAACCCCTGCACCCCTTTTACAAATGTACTTTCTCTTAGCTCTCTCTCTCTGACTCAACACACACAAACACCTTATTATCACTCCCAATATTATCATTATCATTTTCTAATATCATATCATTCTTACTACCTGTAAACTCATTATTCAAATTATCACCGTTACTCACCTTCTGATTCTCTATTTGGAATAACTTCTCATCCAACTTTTTAATTACTTTGTCACATTGTTTAACTAGATTTTCATTACGTCTTTTAATTTCGTTTTTTATTTCGTCAAACTTCTCATTGAAATCACTTTTAATTTGAACGTTTTGTGTTGTAATTTCAATTTTTATTTCAGTTTTGAAATTATTAAAATTTTCATTCTGTTTGTCACATTTACTGTCGATCTTTAATAGCAACTGCATCATTGCCGTTATGTCATTTGTTTTATTTACGTCTTGAGTTGAGATGGTGGTTATTGGAACCGGATTTAATTCAGTAACACTGGTTTGACTAATTTGGTCCAGTTTAACATCCATCTCACTCGCAACTGTTTCATCTACGTTATCACCTTTATTGGTATTCATTTTACTTATTTTAATATTACCTTATAACATAACCTCGTGAAAGTTGGGTTATGTTTACGTATTTAAAATTATGCAATTACCTCAGATAACTCCTCCGCTCTCTTCGTAGGCTTACCCACATAAACAAAAGTTTATGTCGAGTCCCTGTTCAGGCGCCAATTGTTATACTACGAATTACTGCCAATATAACTTACTTAATAATTACTGAATAATTTTTTAAATATCGGGCGCCATCTTGTGATATACCTTTAAACTTACCTTAGGTCAGAATTCGGTTAAGCGAACGATATGATAGCGGAAAGTGTTATCTGAAATAATTACTATTACTTGAAATGGTTACCAATGTTTACCTTTTATTTACATCTTTAAATACACAACAAGTGATTCTATAGTGCGAAATGCGCACGCTACTATATTGCGCCATGAAACACAGTTCCTCTATACAAGTTAAAAATTATTATTGTATTTTAGAAATACATAATATGAAAATGTGTACATACATAACAATGTTATACATATCTATATATGCATAATTTTATTGAAAAATTGTTCACAACCCAGCACTTGTTAATATTATTATGTTCACGCTCTCTCTCTCACATTCTCTGGTACAATTTTTTAGTTGTTTTTTATGAGCTCATTTTCTTTATTTTAATATTAATTTTGGTCATTATGAATTTACTGAATGATATAAATATTGGACAGCTGATACTTAGCTTCCGTTTTTTATTGAACGTCGCACACCGCGAGTTCGTCGATTCTGGACGCTCACATCGTCGATTACTTTTGCCGATTTGTACGGTACCGGACCACTGTTATTTAAACCACTTTTGGTGGTGTAAAATTCAAATATTCACACTCAGTGAATATGCCGGCCGCGTGAACTGCCTACCGGCCCTATTCACGGTCCAGGCGAAAATGATGAAAAGTCTTTGTTACACATTGCGTAGGTGGGGCAAAACTACGTCACCAGTCTTTTGTTTGTACGGCCAAGCCTCGTTTGTTTACAAAAGTATGCATTCTTTTGGCTGACGTCATCATGGGCCAGGCTTGTTTACTGCTATCTGTGACACATAGTTTTTTGCGACATTTGTAGCTTTACAACGAATTCGATCGAAATCCTGTTAATTCCAATATGCGTTGTTTAAAATATTCTATAGTTTATTCACCAAAACTTTATAGGGATTATGAAATATTACAAAATTTATTACAAAATAAATAGTTTGGGAATAAAATACAATAATTATGGTTTTTAGGACCATATTTTTATAAAAGTATGATTGTACCAGAATTGTACCATCACAGCATAATGAAATCATGTTCTTGAAGCGATTCATTCATGTCAAGTACCATCAGTGATTTGTGTTTAATCTCATTAATGGTTTTAAGACAGCAATCCTGCAGCTTGAGTTTCATCTTTGGAAAGAGGAACAAGTCGTAGGGGGCAAATCTGGTGAGTAGGAGAGTGAGGAATAATTACCACGTTGTTGCAGCCTTAAAACTGCAGTGGTCTGTGAGCAGACACATTGTCATGATGCAGCATCCAATTATCGTTGCAACACTGTTCAGATCTTTTTCACTGAATGTCCTCACTCAGATGACTCAGAACACTGCTGTAAAACTGGGCACTATCAGTTTAGCCCTTGACAACTGATGATGACAGCAATGCCTTGCATGGTTCCCAATGATCTTCATACACAAGCTCCTTAATTTTGTCAACTTTATTCGGCGCTGTACTCACAGAAGGTTGGCCTGATCTCACTTTGTCTTCCACTGAAGTTCTGTGTTCTTGAAGCACAAGTGCCACTCAAAACACCTCGCATGGCTCACTGCTTCACTGCAATAAGCTTGCTGGATCCAGTTATACCAAGTTTGATATAGAATTTGATGTTAGCTCTCTCCTCTAGTTTGAAGTGTATTTTGCTCCTGCATGTCATCACAAAAACTCGTCTAGTACAGCTACGTATGTTCACAGAATGGCAATACTAGGCATAATACCTTAAAAAAAACCTGGCACAACCCTGTGCTGCCATCTGTTTTTGTACATAATTAAACTGGAAATTTTTTAATACCACCTCTTATGTCTATGTGTATCCTTGAATAGGTTATCTTGACAAGGGTTAAATGATAAATGGAGAGTAGTATGCTAACTTTTTGGACTAATTAAATACAAAACTTGATGAAAAAGTCTGGGTTTAGCAAAGAAACTGTTCACTTCTATTAGGATAATGCAAAACCTCATGTAAGCATTGTTTCTATGGCAATAATTGGTGATTTGGACAATAGCAACACCTGCCTTATTCAACTCCATATGACTTTCAACTATTTCCAAATTTTTTTTAATTTTCTATTATATTGTAGTTATTGTTTATAGCCTAAAGGTACCATACATACGATGTGTAATAAAAATTTTATTATTCACATTCTTAAAAACGATCGATTTCGGTCATAGACCATCGTCAGTTATATACAGCACACTTGCGGACACAATATCGTAAAACACTATGTGATATTGTGATATATAATAGAGAAAAAAAAACTGAACGATTTAATAAACAATAAGAAAGAAGATTACAAGAAGAAAGTTAAACCAATCTATCCTCAAAACAATCTATTAAACATTCTATCCTCGAATTATTAATGAAACAGCAATGCGATTATCAAAGACAGAAGAAAAACTTTTAGATAAAGGCACTAAGTTTAATTTATTACTAGACACTACATCCATTAAATATTCCGAAGATTTAGTAATTGACTCTGAAATAAACTTGTTAAAAGTAAACTCAAATGTTCAAGAGAGAGTGCGACGTGAACTCACTAATAATATTGAATCCATTCTGAAAAAATGTAACAACCAGAAATACAAAAAGAGGCACAGAATACATAAAAAAACACAAAAGAACATTAAAATCACTTAAGAACAAATTAATTAAAAACAACTGTGTTAAATACCTGCAGATAAATCAAGGGCTGTCATAATTATACAGAAGAATGAAGTCGATCAAAAAGTCAACACCTTTTTAGAAAAGAATAAAGTAGAAAAACTAAATAAGGGGACGTCCATTAATTACGTGTGCTCAAAAGGGGGGGGGTTCGTCAAAATCTCACCAAATCTCCTTTAAAGGGAGGGGGGGCCAATGAAAATCTCACGTCAACTTTTTAATTCAGAGAATATACATTATTATAACGCACCTTAAACGTAGTTATCATTTTCACCTCTAATTTCACAGAAAAAATGTAGTACATAGAAGATATGCTTTAGGTATTTTTAGTGGTATGAAGCAAAAACTTGAACATATCAAATAAATTTAATTATTTAAAAATTATAGATTAAACCTCACGTGAGGGGGAAGGGGGTCCCACCACATCTCACCAAGGGGGGGAGGGGGTCCAAATTTAAAAAAAAAACCTCACGTAATTAATGGAGGTCCCCTAAGGACCCTATACGCCCCAATACAAAAAAGAAATAAGGGAAGCGATTGAAAATTCCAACATAATAAACCCAAAAAACAAAAAATGGTTAACAAAACACAAAATATCTGCACCTAAATTCAACCCAATTCTGAAGACACATAAAGCTGAAAAACCAGTGCATCCTTTAATTGATAATAGAACAGGACCTTCATACAGAGTGGGCAAATTTCTATAACATCTAATCCAAGATAATATCATGTTATCATCGAAGTCTCAAATCAAGAGTAGTTTTGAATTTACTAGTAAAGTGAAAGACTTAAATGTACCTAGCAATAGTAAATTTATATCATTTGATGTTTCTGATATGTACACCAGTATACCGAGAGATGACTTGTTAGTATTAAAAAAGAATTTAGAAAAAACCAATAAATTACACAGATGAAATTGAAAATTTGGTCAAATTAGTAAAAATGATAATTAACCAAAATTATTTCGTATATGTAAATCACCACTATGAGCACAAAAATGGTCTTGCAATGGGGGCTCCACTTTCATCAATCTCGAGTGAAATGTACCTACAGCACCTAGAAGAAAATTTTATACTCAACCAAAAATCCATTTATACAACACATCAAATACTGGTACAGGTATGTAGATGATGTCATCTGTTTATTTATAGGTACTACTAGACAAATCAGCCAACTTCTAGCATACATCAACTCCATCAATTCTGACATTAAATTTACAAAAGAAATAGAGAATAAAGGCAAAATAAACTTCCTAGACCTTACCATAAAACGCCATGGAAACAAACATCATTTCTCTATATACAGAAACTATAACTACTTAGTTAAGTGTTAAGTAGTTACGTGTTAAGAGTTAAGTGTTAAGTGTAGTTAAGTGTAACAGAAAAGATACTCAAACAGATATTACCATTCGCGCAGAGAGCAACCATCCCTACTCATACAAAATTTCTGCATACAATAGCATGGTATATCGAGCCCTCATATATCCTCAATGCAAAAAACAGTATGAAAAAGAGATACACATCATAAAGCAAATAACTCAAAACAATAGATATCAGCCTCAAATGATCGATAAAATCATTGAAAAACAAAAAAGAAATAAATCAAAAACAAATAACATATCAATCAAAAGGAAGAAAACCTATATACCTGAACATTACATTGACGACAACTCTCAAAAATTAGCTAGAACATTTACAAAATAAGACTATCAATTAGTGTTCAGAACAAACAATGACATCTACAACAATCTGAAAATAAGCAGTACAAAAAAGAAAAGCATTTATGAAAAAGCTGGAGTCTACCAATATCAATGTCAGCCTGCGAACTCGACAGAATGTAATGTACAGTGCAACAAAAAATACATAGGATTCACTTCAAGATCGTTTAAACACATATATATTGAACATACAAAACATTCTCAACACTCAAATTTGAACTCAAAGGTAGCAAAACACATAAAACAACAGTCTTGTGAATATGGTCCAATACAGCAACATTTAACTGTATTGAAAACATGCAGTGATAAAATAAGATCGAATATATATGAACAATACCGAATATACAAACATGTAAAAGAAGAGGGCCATGAAAATCTATTGAACATCATGACAGACTTCAAAAATCATATTGTAACGGTACATACCATGATGGAATATAACTTGGGGAAAGAGAGTGTTAAATTTTGAATGTGATTTCAATAAAACGACAAGCGAGAGGCCAGTTTGGGTGTCATTCAGTGAATCAAAAGCTATTTTTAGACTCACCACAAGCTGAGCCCAACATACGTCACGATGGAATGTGAGTTAGACGTCGCCAAGCCTTAAACTTCGCCCAGGTTGAGAACTTTTGGTAGCGAGGAAGTACCACGTGATCAACGTTCCATAAAACTAGAAGCGAGCAGTTTTTCTGCGCCAGATCTGTATACCATCTTGTGCCATACGGCCATATAACAGTCCGCGGACGAAATTTTGTGTGGGCCCACTGCCAAAAAGTATAAAAATGTAATTAAAACACTGTTCGGAAAATGACTACAAGTGTCGATTGTGTAAAAAAGTAAACCAACAGTTTTAAAACAGTTTCGGCAAGTTTTAGTGACGGAAACAAACCAGATTCTACAAGAATGACTCCACGCGCGGAACAAAGATCAACAAATGAGCGGAACCACTCAGCTAAGTAACAAATGGGGGGAAACAATTTTTTTTTAAATTTGAAAGAAAAACAACAGTAAATCAAGATCTCAAAAAGGGGTGGGGTTCAATAAATTGTGTGAGAGTGTGAGTATATAAAAACAAAAGAAGTACTGGTTTGCAATAATCAAGTTTAATTATATTTTTTTATGTGTTCCATTTTTTTTAATAGTACATTTTGTCTTTGTTCGCATTTTTTAATAGTACATTTTGTTTGTAATTGTTCTCATTTTTAATAGCACAATTTAACCATAAAAGGGTTCAATTTCATGAAATACTAAAGTCAATAAAATGAAATTTTGAAATATTTGAGTAAGTTATTTACTGAAAAATAAAACCATTCTGCTCTCTAGCTCGCCCAAAAGAACCTTGGACCACGGTAAGTAAGTTGGTAACAATCAAAATGGCGTCCGAATAAGTAGACGCAAGCACAGCTGATTTTGTGTAACAACGTAAATAAAAGTAAACAGTAAATAACTTTACAATATCACATCTGAAATATTGTGGCAAAATGAAAATCAACATTCAGTAATCAGCTGAAATAATGTGTAGAACGAATGTAAACATGAACACTCTTAGACAGCATCAGTTCTTGGGAAGCTTTGGACAACGACATATGCATCAAATTCATTAACAATGTCTATGAATTCATTTTTGTAAATAGTAGTGTTTTGATATTGTGACTGCAAGTGTGCTGTATATAACCTGATGATGGTCTATGATCAAAATCGATAGTTTTTAAGAATGTGAATAATAAAATTTTTATTACACATCGTATGTATGGTACCTTTAGGCTATAAACAATAAATACAATACAATAGAAAATTGAAATTATAGGTGCCATTAGTAAAACAATACGTGTATGTATATTATAAATACATCACATTATCATTATTTCCAAATCTTAAAAAATTCCTGGAGGAAGAGATGTTTCTAAGATGACAAGCTGAAAGCGGCAGTAAACAGTTATTTTGACAACCTAGAAGAATTGGACTTCCACAATGGGATAAAAGCACTGGAGCATCACTTGACCAAATGTGTTGAAATTCGTGGAGACTACAGTGAAACACGTTTAACACGAAATGACGGGGACCAGCTGTTTTTTTTGTGTTAACCGATATTTCGTGTCAATGGACAAAAAGTGAAACAAAATGAGATACAGTAGTACTGTACTGTAAATGGTCAAATACTGAAGAGATTACTTACTTAATTGTGTAGTAAAATAAATCAATAAAGAATATTCAAACTTACATATGAACGTTTTATTTAACCTCCTGGACTATTATACAGTCATTAATTTTTCTTAAAATGTAAAGTTATTGTAGTGACAATATTCAATTCTTTTTAAAACAGTCCGTTATTTTATTTTGTACACAAAATAACTTTCTGCACTACATTACTTTCAATAAATTGTTCTAGTTTATTGAAGTGCTCAAACATTTCACCTTCCGAGTTGGCTTCTAAAAATCAACGAACACATCTCAGCAACGAAAGCATATTGGTAGTGGTAGGAACTGCTGTCATATCATTTTCCGTGTCAAGTTCGTCGGCACTCTCATCATTTTCACAGTTTTCAGCTTGCACTATTTCTACAATATCACTTATACAATATCCCGTTAATACGGGAGTCGTAGTTACATTCTCGTCGACAGACATGTACTCATTTAGAGAAACTGAAACATTGAATGCTGATGATACGTGATTTAACATTTAGACAGGGTAGGCCCAATTTCATTTTCTTCGCATTCGGTTTCTTTAATCTCTGAATTCAAAATGAATGGAGCATGAGTCAAACAATTTTCAATAGTTTTAGGGGTCACGAGGTTCCATGCTGTTCCCAAGAAATTACAAGCGTCCCGTAAATTTATACAGAAATTGTTTTTCACCTCTATAGCAGTATTGTTTTACTTCTGCAGTGTAGAAGTAATTTTCTATACTGAAATTTTAAATTCTGAATAATACCTTGATTGCAAGGTTGTAGGACACTAGTCGTGTTCGGTGGTGGAAAAATAAGTTTAACTGCCGTCAGTTCAACGTCACTAGAGTGGACAGAACAGTTATCAACCATTAACACAACTTTTCTCTTCTGAGAAGAGAAATATTTTTCTAACAAAACTAGCCATTTGATAAATATTGTAGATGTCATCCACACTTGTTTGTTACCTGTATATTCAACTGGTAACTTTCTAACATTTTTAAAACAGCGAGGCTTTAAACTTTTACCTATAACAAGTAACGAAGTTTTTCTGACCCATCAGCATTGCAACCTACCATCACTGTCACTCTCTCTTTGGACTTTTTACCGCCAGAGCATTGTTCACCTTTAAATGAAAGTGTTTTATTGGGCATGCAATGGAAAAATAGTCCTGTTTCATCCCCATTGCAAATATCTTTTCACGGGTATTCTTTTAAAACTGCATGTAGCGTAGATTGCAACCAAGATGATGTCATTTCTTGTGATACCTCTCTTGACTCGCCACAGATGTTTTTATACGTTATACCGTTTCGTTTTTTGACTCTTTCTAGCCAGCCACTACTTGCAGTGAAATCCAAGTTCATCTGTTCAGCAAAAACAGTGGTCCAGAAATAGGAACATCTTGTGATCTCGCTTGCTTAAACCAGACAAGAGCAGCTTCCAAGTTTTCGTGGTTAGCCTTATGAAACGTTTTCTATCTGGTTCAAAATTGGTTGACTCATACAGGTCTAAAATTTTATCTGTTTTTTATTATGGTAGATAACGTCGAGTTTGGTACACCGAATTTTGTTACAGATCTCTGTTTTAGATAAAATACCCTCGTTAACAGCTGGAAGGAGGTCAATTTTCATTTTTTATGATATGGAATTTTGTTTACGCACTTTCTTCTCTATTTTTTATACTTTGACACTGCAAAAATGAAATTTACATAATTGTAACCTCACTTAGCACCTGTATATTGTAATGTGACAAACATTACATGCCCAGTCAAACAAAATAAAATGATCAATCCTACAAAACAAATAGAAAAACTACCTCTATCAAGGATAATTAATAGAAAATGTAAAATAAAACTATAAAATAAGTAAGAGTATAAAGTTAAAAATAATGTAAAATCCAACACAGAGGTACAATACCAAGTAAGAATAATATTGTAAATAATTATAAGCTGAACACTGTGGGAAAAAAGTGATAAGTGAAGGAAGAAAAAGTGTACTAATATAATGAGTGATCACTAATAACAGAAAAGACTGTTAAAATTAATGATTCACCCCAAATGTATGAAACAAAAGACACAGACTGTAATGGGGCAATCCTGAGTAGGTGTCATTTTATTCAATAATATTGTGAAATAAATATATAAAGTGTTGTAAAAGTGAATGTAACCAGTTGAAGGGCGGTCTGCAGCAACGGTGATTCATACTTATTCTGGCCTAAGACATTATCTGTGCGACGATGTCAACAACCAATCGCATATCTAACATCATTTTGTGACTATATACGGCACAACACGTGATATTATATTTATGCCCATCACTCAACAATGACGTGAACCACACACAAAACAGGATGATGAGTCAAAAAGAACAGTAAATAATGCATACGTTTGAGACAATTATGTTACGACGACGGAAATTCAAATAGCCGAGGGCGGTGAATAATTGGATAGCTGTGGCGCTTGCATCCGACATCTCGCGGCTCTTAGAACCCGGACTGTGTCGCAGCAAGATGTTAAAAAGTCTGGTTGTGCAGTTTTAAAACTTTAGTTAATCGAAAGTCGGAAATCACATATTAATTACTAGCAGGATGGCAGAGGATAATCACCAGAGCCAGTGAGAACAACAGATACGTCGCGGGAGTATTTTTCGGCCCAGCAATTGGAAACAACAGATTTCATTTACACGTGGCGTAGCTGAAGGCAGCCATTATGTTCACATTCAGCTAAGTGTTTGTAAAAATATACAGGTACCTGTTAAAATACGACTAATAGAAATTGATTGCACCTGAATGATTAAGCGCTATAAAAATAAATATAAGAAATGGAATTATAATTATTTAATTTGGGAGAGAGTGAAAGTAATGGAATGCACGTGGTACTGGTAAATCTAAGTTGTGAATGAGTGAGTGAAGTAAGATTTTAAGTCACAAAAGAATTAACAGTAATGTATTTGAGAAATGATTAATAATGTTTCAGAAGAAAATAGTGCATTAAAACAAATTTTTCCATAATCAAAAGGTGTTGTGTAATCTGTTCGCTCGCGCACACCTATTGCGTTCTTGATCACTGTAGCCAAAGTTTCGCATAAACGAACCGTGGAATTTCTGAGGGGATATTTTAAAAAGTCAGATGCGTTATTTGGGTTGAGTGTCATCCACAAACACTCTGGTGACTCTGGGCTCTTCTGAAGGTAAGCAGGTGAGTATATTACAGGTGCTATCTCTACCAGCATTACTGAACAACAAAAAAATTGACGGAGGAAAGTTTGTTTACAGTTGGCGACCCTGCCAGGATTTTTGCGGGTGTTAATTACATGAAATATGCTCAACGGAGGTTGCAGTGATCGGGGACAAGTGTAGGTTGCGTAATTAACAACACATAGTTAAAATAAGAATTTTGTGTTAAAATAAACAAACCTCTTGAAAATAAATAATTAAAAATGGCAGATAAAAATAACGAAGTCAGCATAACTGACGAGACGTTTATGAGTGAGATGGGAGTCCACTAGACTCCAGTGAGCCAGCTCGAGGGAAGTTCCACCGAGTCAGTTGATGTAAATGGCTCACCAGTCCAGTCAGCCCCCATCTCAACCAGACACGAAAGTAAAACATATGAAAATAAAAAAATAATAGCAATGATGCAGTTGCTATTAAAGCAACAGAATAAAATGTCAGATAAATTTGAGAAGATCGATAATAAATTAGAAGAACAAAAAATTGAGACCCATAGTAAGTTTGACAGTTTTCAGAGTGACCTAAATGTTAAATTCGACAAGATCAATAATAAATTCGAAGAACAAAATATAAAAAATGAAATGAATTTTAAAAATTGGAAAGAACAAATATTAGAGTCAGTAAACTATAAGTGTAGTGAACAGATCAGGGAACTGAAAGATAACCTAGAAGATAAAATCATTAAAGTAAATAAACAAACAACAGACCAGATTGATAAACAGATTAAAGAGCAGTGTGTAGAAGTAGAGAGTAAGTGCAAGAATGCAATTAATAAGAATAATGATGATATTCAAAATAAAATTGTTGACATAGAAAATAAGTGTAAACAAGATGTACAGTCTGTACAAGAAAACATGGGGGTTATAAATGAAAATTACCTCAAATATGAAAGTGATAGTACTAATAAATTTAAGATAATTGAACAGGATATATTTGAGATTAAAGATGACTTACATGTGGTAGGAAGCCAAAAATCAAATAATGTAGCGGAGCGAATAATATATACCCGCGACGCAAAAGACGAAGTAGAACTTGAAACATTTTGTAGTGAGAACCGTAGAGTACATCCAATGCAGTTTTTAAATAGAGTACGGGAGTTCAATCATTTTAATAGTAATAGTTGGGAGGTGAAGCTTTTGAAAATTTTTAAATGTTTTAAAGGAAATTCCAAAATATGGGTGGAAGTGCATAGAACCAAGTGGGGGAGTTCCGAAAATTTTGAAACTGCATTCCGAAACAAGTATTGGTCAGAAGAGGAGCAGGAAATATTGCGCAGCCGAATAATGGGAACAGAGAATTTCGGGGGACATAGTAACAATATCACTGTGTACGTAATGAAACTCTTCAACGAGGCGAAGTATTTAGAGCTGCCATTGAAGTTTCAGTCATTCGTCCGGCATATCAGCAAACACCTACCTAGAGAGGTACAAATCACTTTAATGATGAGAGAGGTGGGTAATATAAATGATTTAGAGAGTATGTTAGACATTTTTCAGAATATTCGAGACCGGGAAGTCAACAGACATCCACACCAACCAAATACAAACAGTGGAGGGAGCTATACGCAGCAAGGAGGACCACACATGGGAACTACATACAACGGACAGGAACCGAACAGACGATATCCGATGTGGAAATGTGTGGAGTGTCAAACGAAAAATTATGCCGATCGGAATTTTTGTTATAGATGCAGGAAGGTGAGACCAGGTCAGCAGAATCGGACGCCGCAAAGATATAGCAACCCACATCAACGAACAGGGGATGATCGGGTAGGAATACCAAGAAATGGAGGAGCGAACAATAGAACGGAGAGAGAGTACACACCAGGAGGTACGGCCGAGCGGGTAGAAAACTGAGGAAGACAATGGAAAAGGAGGCCCGGCCATTGTCAATAGATGAGTGCGGGGTCCAAGAAGACATCTACCGGAATCACCTCATTCATACGGATATGTCTACAGAGCTGATGGAGGAAGAGGAGACGGGAGCAATTAGACCAGAGGCGTGGTTGATGGAGGTAAAGCTGGAAATTGAAGGTAAGCCAGTTACGACACTAATAGACACTGGCAGTGAAGTTTCAGTAATAGCAGAACACATATTAGATAAGTTAAGGGAGAATAATAAACATATTCCATCTTTGCCAGTTGCGGGGGTAACCATCGTAGGCATTACGGGTGTTAGAAGTAAACAGGTGACCAAACAAGTCCAATAGAACATAGTAATAAATGGGGAGATCTATGAAAATACATTCTTAGTAGTAAGGGGATTAAACTTAGAAGTAATATTAGGTAACGATTTTCTGATCAGGAACAATGCTGTAATCAATTTTAAAAAGAGAATATTAGAACTAAATAATGAAGGTAAACAGGTAACGGTTAAGTTTGAGCGGGTGTTAGATACGGTGAAAATTTTGGGAATAAGGATTATACCGAATTGGGTTATAGATAGGGACACGGAGGTTAGTATGAATATATGCAGAGAGCGAGTGAGGGATGAGAGTGAGGAGCGAATATGGGAGGATAGAGCGGTTAAATTTTGTAGTGAGGGTGGCGCGATAGGGAGTTCTCAACGTGAAGCGTTGTCGCAGGTAGTAGAGGGTTTTAGGGGAGTGTTTGCTGGGGAACCAGGAAGGGCAAAAGGTTATGAATGCGAATTAAAGGTGAGGGAACATGCGCCCTACATACAAAGAAGTTATCCAGTACCATATTTGAAGAGGAGAGCCGTACAGTTAGAGTTGGACAAGATGTTAGAAGGGGTTATTATAGAGAGATCGGTGTCGACCTATTCCAACCCTTTAGTAGTAGTCATCAAGAAAGACGGGAGAGTTAGGTTATGTCTGGATGCAAGAAAAATTAATCAAATTATTATTCCTGATAGGGAGTCACCTGAAGCAATTGAAGAGATCTTCCAGAAGTTTAGTGGAGTAAAATATATGACGCCAGACTCTAGGATGGGAAGGCATCATCCCAAAACATCGCAGTATATCATCCGCAGTCCAACCAGGCGGAGAGAGTCATGAGGGAAATAGGCAGGATTTTTCGAGCTTACTGCCACACCAAGCATAGTGAGTGGCCCTTATACGTTCAAAAAATTAACTGGCTGAACTGCACAACGCATGAGTCGACAGGATTCACACCTTACGAGTTGGTACGAGGAACGCGCCCACCTAGGATTTTGGAGCAGTTGTTCGACTATCCACCAGAGACGAATACCATCGATCAAAATGTGAAGTTGAGATTAGCTAATGAGAGATTGTTAAAAAAAGGAGAGAAGAGAAAACAGAGGCACGATATGAAAGGTAAGTGGATGAGGTATGAGATAGGGCAGTTAGTGTTGGTGAAGAGGCATGATTTGTCCAGTGCGCAAGACAAGGAAATAAAGAAGTTCTTTTTGTTATACGACGGGCCTTTGAAGTGGTGGAAATTAAGATGAATAACGCTTATGTATTGCAGAAGCAAGTCACTAAGAGAGATCGTGGGTACTTACAACGCAACAAATCTGAGGCCTTTTTGGACAAATTGAAGGATGGTAAATAATAAGGGGCACAGGGGGGGGGGTAATCCCTGGGAAATTTTGAAGTTTTAGAAAAAAAAACCATATTTAATTTTTGGCTATATTTATGGTGTGTATTATTAATGTTTAGTAATGAACATTGACATACAAGTGTTTTGTGCAGATAAAAGGAAAAAATGGTAACTCAAAAGTAAATTATTGATGTATACCAAAAAAATGTGTAATGTGTTGTAAGGACATGGTGAAGCTATAGTGCTACTATGGGAATGGGTAATCAAAATATCGGTATGGAGAACCATACATAACTTCCATGTTCTAAGATTTATATTTAAAATCATTTTCGAAATGAAATATTACCATAGAAACTACTTCTTTCTACTTACTGCTTCAGCCTTAACCACAGTACTGTGGTCACTAACGTATACCACCTCACGTTATCGCACTCGATTTTCACTGATGATGGAAGTCGATGGCATTGCCGAAACGTCTGGTTTTGTAGAAAACATTGGACTACGGCCGAACATCCCGGGAAGGAATTTTAACAAAAACTACTTCTTTGTTGCCGATAACGTTGTACACATATATATAAAAAATATGCATAAAATTAATGGCTTGTATAAGTTAATGTTTGATCTCCATTAAGTAGTGCTCAAGTTTCTAAAGTTTTAATATTATGATGTCCGTAATTAAAACATCAGAGCAGGTTTAGTGTGTATGAGGGTACACTGTGGACAAAAATTTTCAACATTTCCTATTGAGCATTGCTTAGAGTGAAGCTGCGAATCTACAGTGTACGTTTCACAGAACAAACACGCGGAAAAGAAGGAGCGCTCCGAAGTCACTCATAGACCCTCAGCATCTTGCAGAGGGTTCATTCCCTAAAGACGAAAATTCTGTCTATGAATCGTTCCTCTGTAAACACGTGCAGTTACACTGCCCAGCGATTCACAGGAAGCAAATCGCTATCCACGCTGAACAATTTTTCAGCTTGCACGCGTTATGTTGGTGTGGGTTTCGGCACTTTCCATTTAAAAAGCGTGCAAATGTAAGAAAATAAACATGAGTGAGGCCAGAAATAACGCGAATTTTGTGTGTGTGTGTTCCCTGCCTTTTTATTGCAGTAATCATAATAATAAAATGGAAACGTAAACATTACGTAATTGAGATATGCTTGCCTGCCACGAACGATATATTTTCTCTCATAGATGATTTACATTAAAATGAAAAAATTATAATTTTATTGCCTGGTAACAAAATTATTTTCTTTTTAACAATTACCATTGTTTGAAAAAGTTTAAATGAATTTTCAAGTACTTTACCGTTGTTAAAACTTAAAAGGTTGCAGGTAAACTACCCCTTCCCCTTAATCGATCTTCACCAAAATCAAAAGGCCTTGAGATCACTACAATTCAGGGATGTATGCAAAACATTATTTGATTCTGTTTGAATATGCGGCAGTTACCGTTTGTCATAGAAAAAATTACCCTTGTTAAAACATAAAATGTTGCAAGTAAACTACCATATTCCCTTAACCGATCTTCACCAAAACCAAAAGGTCTTGAGAACTCTACAATTCAGGGCTGTATGCAAAACATTATTTGATTCTGTTTGAATTTGTGGCTATCGTTTGCCAAACAAAAAATTACCCTAGATAAAAAACGCTGCAGGTAAACTACAACTTTCCCTTAACCGATATTCTCCGAAAACAATAGGTCTTGAGTACTCTACAATTCAGGGCTGTTATGCAAAAACTTATTTGATTCTGTTTGAATTTGCGGCTGTTATCGTTTGCCATAGAAAATACCCTTTTTAAAACATAAAACGTTGCTGGTAAACTACCCCTTTCCCTTAACCGATCTTCACCAAAAACAACAGGTCTTGAGAACTCAACAATTCAGGGCTGTATGCAAAAGAGTAGTAGATTCTGTTTAAATTTGCGGCTGTTATCGTTTGCCATAGAAAAAAAAATCTACAGACAGACAGACACACACACAAACACAGACACTTTTCGAAAAATGACATTTTTCATGTTTTGAGTGTAGTACAATCAGAATTTGCAATAATCTCGAACACGATTTTTTTTGCCATCACCATACTTCCATTTCCTTAAGGAACATGGAAGTAAAATGGACGCTTATAATGTATAACGTCTATACATGTTACTACTTCCATGTTCCTTAAGGAAATGGAAGTATGGTGATGGGAAAAAAATTATTCGAGTTTTCTCGAGTGTCCGAGATTATTGCAGATTCTGATTGTACTACACTCAAAACATGACAAAATATCGGTATGGAGAACCATACATGACTTCCATATTCTAAGATTTATATTTAAAATCATTTTCAGTCAAACAGCCAGGCTGTCTTACCTGCCTTTTTATTGCTGTATTAAATGAAAAATATTATATTACATTAAAATGAAAAAATTATAATTTTATTGCCTGGCAACAAAATTATTTTATTTTTAACAATTACCGTTGTTTCAAAAAGTTTAAATAAATTTTCAAGTACTTTACTCTTGTTAAAACGTAAAAGGTTGCAGGTAAACTACCCCTTCCCCTTAACCGATCTTCACCAAAATCGAAAGTCAAAGAGACCTCTACAATTCAGGGACGTATGCAAAAAATTATTTGATTCTGTTTGAATTTGCGGCTGTTATCGTTTGCCATAGAAAATACGCTTGATAAAAAAACGTTGCAGGTAAACTACCCCTTCCCCTTAACCGATCTTCACCAAAAACAATAGGTCTTGAGTACTCTACAAATCAGGGCTGTATGCAAAACATTATTTGATTCTGTTTGAATTTGCGGCTGTTATCGTTTGCCATAGAAAATACCCTTGTTAAAAAAACGTTGCAGGTAAACTACCCCTTTCCCTCAACCGATCTTCACCAAAAACAATAGGTCTTGAGAACTCTACAATTTAGGGCTGTATGCAAATAATCTTTTGATTCTGTTTGAATTTGCGGCTGTTATCGTTTGCCATAGGAAATACCCTTGTTAAAACATAAAACGTTACAGGTAAACTACCCCTTTCCCTTAACCGATCTTCACCAAAATCAACAGATCTTGAGAACTCTACAATTCAGGGCTGTATGTGAAACATTATTTGATTCTGTTTGAATTTGCGGCTGTTATCGTTTGCCAAACAAACAAAATTACCCTTGCTAAAAAAAAACCGTTGCAGGTAAACTACCCCTTTCCCTCAACCGATCTTCACCAAAAACAATAGGTCGCAAGTACTCTGCAAATCAGGGCTGTATGCAAAAAATTATTTGATTCTGTTTGAATTTGCGGCACTTATCGTTTGCCATAGAAAAAAAATCTACAGACACACAACATCTACACACTATCGGCAACAAAGTAGTTTTTGTTAAAATTCCTTCCCGGGATATTTGGCTGTAGTCCAATGTTTTCTACAAAACCAGACGTTTCGGCAATGCCATCGACTTCCATCATCAGTGAAAATCCAGTGCGATAACGTGAGGTGGTATATGTTAGTAACCACAGTACTGTGGTTAAGGCTGAAGCAGTAAGTAGAAAGAAGTAGTTTCTATGGTAATATTTCATTTCGAAAATGATTTTAAATATAAATCTTAGAATATGGAAGTCATGTATGGTTCTCCATACCGATATTTTCTATGGCAAACGATAACAGCCGCAAATTCAAACAGAATCACATAATATTTTCCATACAGCCCTGAATGTAGAGTTCTCAAGACCTGTTGGTTTTGGTGAAGATCGGTTAAGGGAATAGGGTAGTTTACCAGCAACGTTTTATGTTTTAACAAGGGTATTTTCTATGGCAAACGATAATAGCCGCAAATTCAAACAGAATCAAATAATTGTTTGCATACAGCCCTGAATTGTAGAGTACTCAAGACCTATTGTTTGAGGAGAAGACCGGTTAAGGGAAAGAGGTAGTTTACCTGCAGAGTTTTTTTTATCAAGGGTAATTTTTTTTTGGCAAACGATAACAGCCGCAAATTCAAACAGAATCAAATAATGTTTTGCATACAGTCCTGAATTGTAGAGTTCTCAAGACCTTTTGGTTTTGGTGAAGATCGGTTAATGGAATAGGGTAGTTTACCTGCAACATTTTATGTTTTAACAAGGGTAATTTTTTCTATGACGAACGGTAACTGCCGCATATTCAAACAGAATCAAATAATGTTTTGCATACATCCCTGAATTGTAGTGATCTCAAGGCCTTTTGATTTTGGTGAAGATCGGTTAAGGGGAAGGGGTAGTTTACCTGCAACCTTTTACATTTTAACAACAGTAAAGTACTTGAAAATTCATTTAAACTTTTTCAAACAATGGTAATTGTTAAAAAGAAAATAATTTTGTTACCAGGCAATAAAATTATAATTTTTTCATTTTAATGTAAATCATCTATGAGAGAAAATATATCGTTCGTAGCAGACGAGCATATCTCAATTATGTAATGTTTACATTTCCATTTTATTATTATGATTACTGCAATAAAAAGGCAGGGAACACACACACACACACACACACACACACACACACACACACACACACACACACACACACACTGAAGTATGACTTGTGAAATAGTTATTGAAATATTTAAATTTGTCCCTGTTTAGGGCGTCATTTGAAGTACTACTAGTTAATTAGGTTATTAAAATCTGTAAATTCGTATTACTTACCTTTAAAGGTAATGTACCAAGGTGTCGTCTGATGTACTTTAGCAGAGAAAAACAACAGGTGGTTGCAAAATAAACAAGTACATAGTTATAATTCATACAACCCACTACTTTATTGTGTTTTCATCTCTTCTCCTTCTCTATTTGCTAACATTTCACTTACACACAACTACATATTGAGGTGACAACACCATCTGATTGAAATAACAAACTTATCTCTTATTTCTTATAATTAAATCATTTATTTAAAATTATGAAAAGCAACCCAGATTGCTTTCTCACACTCAGACATACGTAAATAATTTCCCCAAAATATAGTGCTCTTTACTTTGACATGTTTTATGATTGATTTTTTTATGTAATAAATAGTTACTCTTTTGACATGTTTTATGATTGATTGTTATGTGATAAGTAGTTACTCATTCGGCGTCTCCTCCAACCACGCGTTGCACTTTGTTGATCTAGTTCGTCCACATTTTTAGTCACCCCGCACTTTTAGTTATTAAATTTGATGTCGTATGTTCCCTTCCGTTTTGTCTCACTTCAAATTAAACTCTCAATTGGACTTTTCCCACATTTTATTTAACTTTTGAAAAGGTTTTCGACTCGCGAGTCTTGATACACACCTGGCCAGGCGTATGATGTGTCGACAACTGCCCACGCTACCTAAGGGCTGGCGAGCATTTCCGTTTGCACCGCCTACATGATGTTGGTTGGAATAGGGAATACAATGATGTTCAGACAGCTCATTGGTTCTTTTCGATCGTCGACGCTGTTCTATGGTAATACAACAGGCCGTGGCTCACCACTTCCGTCGTCTTCCAAACACGTGGCAAGAAATCCTTTGGCTTAGCCATTTTTTGTTACAGAGTCCTTTTTGCTTGTGCAATGCAGGTGATGCGCTCGTGCGTGCGGACTCACATTCCACACGTGACAAACACTCCATTTCCCAACAGTATTGCGTTCTCTAGCTACAATCCGTTCAAAACGTTACGTCACTGTTCTTTGTTTGAATACAGCCGTTCTACTTGGGACTTACAATGATGACATTGAATAATTTCAATAAAAATAAAAAACTCCTTTTTGCCCCAGTACAATACCCCCCCCCCAATGAGAGGTTTTGTGCCCAAAAGCATAAAAACTCTCATTGCTAAACCCCTAAGAGGATCGGTGAGGATATGGCACAACAACCCCCCGTTAGTTTCTTAAACATGTCATGGGTAACCTACCCCCCCTAGCTCGGCGACTATGGCTGCACCTGAACGAGATTACTGGACTTCTCTGTTTGAGATCCCAACACCATAAAATCGGACAGATACTCACCATAGTACCCCTAACCTTCTATCATTCCATAAAAAAAAATCAAAATTGGCCTTATACCATACCAGATCCTCAACCGATATGTTTCCCCTTACATGCATACTGGGTTGTCTTTAGCAAGTACTGGGTGCGTATACATACTCATTATTGTATTAAAAACAAACTCCTTATTTAAAATTCATAAGAAGTATCTTTCACATTTCATTTGTTTTCTCAATTGACTTAAATCCAATCAAGTTCAAATCCAAAATAAACTAAACAAATCAAATTGAAATCATTTAAATTTTTGTTTGCCTAGAGGAATTTAGCTAAGTTCATTATCAAAGATCCATTAATCTGATCGTTTCATTACATTTACTTTTAAAAATTTAAAAATCTTTTAATTGGATTCATAACTCTTCTTAATTACCTACTACCAACCATAATGAACCAATAAAAATACACAACTTATTTCTACTATAAAGTCAAAATTCAAAATAAACGCACTTATATACAACAGAGAACATAAAAGGCATACCATAAATCAGCTAACACCTTCCCTACTTATAATGAACATTACCATTTACGATAACGTTCTTTAATACAAACAATACAACAAATTTTTTTTGTTTTCACAAAATTTTAATTTCCCAAAATATTTCTTTTATTAATTTCAAGAAAAAATAAAATTATTTAATTTAATTGAAGTAACAAAATTCATGAGTTAATCACTATAAACCTATCTTGGCTCTAACATCAGTTATCAGCTGATCTCTCTGGGTCAGGTGACTGACCTTGCCCTATATACACCATACAAAACTATACCATGAAAATTACACAACATCTGTTCATAATCCTTACACTCTAACATAATAACAATAATGACACAATAAAACATAATAAACAAAATCTGATAAACATCTTCTACACTTGAAATAGTCTTTCCAGAATCAGTAAAATCCTTTATGAAATTATTACACAGAAATCAATTACTTCTAAACATCTACTACAATAGCATTTCTAGAATCAAAAATAAAATCATTTGGTTAGTTTACCAGCTAGTCAGCATCATTAAGTTTCAAATTTTAGTTCGTTACTCCCCTGAGTAACCTCCTTACCACACACACTATGACCCCCCACTGAACTGTGGCGTTCAGCTGCTTTCACAAAGACTGAATTTGAGGAGGAATTTTGGCATCTCCTGTCCTTGCTTCGGCCTTACATTTTAAAATGCCAGATATCAAAATATCCGAATGTTACATAGTTATACCCTTAAGACGGGTCTATCACCTGTTTTGCTGTTCCTACTCGAACAAGGTGATAGCCGCTGTTACACAGTTCCGGGGATTTCCCCTAAGTGGCCCCCGTTAATTTCAATTTTGACCAATTTCAAGGACAACCAACCATGGTCAGTTTTACAATTGCTGCCCACAGCTGCCTGTCGTCCAAAACCACGATTAGTGCTGGTAAGACAGCAATCACCCGAAAAGGCGGGGAGGAAATCATCTTTCATTAGCATGTTTTTTCGTCATCATTTCTATACACTGTACTATAGCAATTAACATATAACATAATATTATATAAGGTTGTACAGTGTATTTTACGCCCTATTTAGGCCTCCGATGATGGTAACATACTTTGATGTTACTCATCAACACTTACTGCTTCTACAGTGGCACATGCCACCACTGCAATAGCCTACCTATACGTAAACTTATATCTTTCTACATTTGCAGTCTCTACATGCCATAATTGATTTACACTTTGATTAACACCAAACAACCCCACAAAATTACCCTTTCATCTTGCATAATATAACATAATAAACATGAACAATATCATTGCTACAATTCACATTTAAATAATTTTTATAAAAAATTATCAACATTACAACTTGAACTTTCTATTAACTCTTTTTATTTATACTCTAAATTATTTAACATTTATTGGACCATTAGATTCTCCCAAAAATTCAAATTTATTATTAACATTCATTTTGCATCATTTCACAATAATAATTTACCTAAGTTAGCGTCTTTCAAATTCATTTAGTGCCTTTATAAGACTCTTTTACTTTACTTCAAGGTCATTATCAAATTCATACTTACATATGGTCAATCACTTCATCTAATAAATACATGATTACTGTCATTAATTCCAAATATAAACAACTCATCACCACAATATCCCGTACAACCATATATACCTTCTGAAACATTTTAACAACCATATGATTCCACAACTAAGTACATTTTACATTTATTCAATTACTGTTTATTCTCAAGTACAAACCATATAAAACCATTTAAATTCATTACCAAAATTTATCTATACCTTAATCAATTAATTAATCTCACATTCTTTTAATTCAATGTTACTTTAAATGCATTACTCCAAAACAATTACAATTCAGTTGTTTTATAAACTTCCTAATTACTTTTGTTATTCGTTTAGTTTGATAAAATATTATTATTAAAATTAAATTACTACTGCATACATACATTGTTTACGTAAATTACCCCTTACAACACAAACACAATTAATTTCACTATAAATTTATTTACAATTTTTTCGTCATTATTTTATTGTTTACCACACCTCATTTCATAAAACAGTCCAATTCAAAACCATTAATTATATAGTTAGATGCTCATAAACATTAATTGTTTTACCCCCCATCATCGTACAATAATCTAGTCTTATGTTTACCCAGTTCATTTTTTATTAAACTCATTATATCATTTTTATTAATATAAAGATTATCCAAACTTTTATATTCTTCCACAATAGCAACAGGATTATTCCCTGTTATTAAATCATATAATTTATTATCATCGAGTATAGTCCAGTCACCCTTAGTATTATCTGTCATAGTTATGTCAATTACAGTTTCCATTATCATTATTATCTACTGCTGTATTAGCTTTGCCATAAAGTAAGTAATCAATATTATCACTTTTATAATTTGCTGTACTAACTACTTCGCAAGGTAAGTATTCAATATTATTAATTCTCATAATATCTAACCTCTCTGCTAATTCGTTATAACCTCTGTTCCGCTTAAATATTTCTATCACTCTCTCTCTCTCTCTCTCTCTCTCTCTCTCTCTCTCTCTCTCTCTCTCTCTCTCTCTCTCTCTCTCTCTCTCTCATAATCACTTTGTATTTCCATCAAAACTTCATTGCCACTATTATTATTTATTCTGTTATTTATTTTATCTTCTAACACCACATTTTTAATTATATCATCATAATTACCACTAGTTTCAAATTCGTAATAATACTCACCTGTAACTGTACCATTTTCTACCTCCTCCTTCAGAGTTCTACTTTCGTTTACTTCGTCTTGTTTATTTATTTCCGTTTTCAACTCTACGTTACGTGCCCTTATCGTTGACTTGATTTCATTTCTACATTCATTCAAACTCGTTTTTAAATTACTATTTTCTGTTTTCATTTTCTCGCCTTGTTTGTCAAGTTTATCATTTACTTCCGTTCTAAACTCATTCAAATTCGTGTTTTGTCGGTCAAATTTACTACTCATCATTTCCATAAATAATGTTAATTGACTAAGTACGTCTACAATGTCGATTCTGCTGCTCTTAGCGTCTACCATCTCATTCGTTAATTCATATGTTGTATTGTCTACACTCTCGTTAATATTTGTCGATATTAAATCGTCTTGCGTAACATTTAAAATTGATCCCTCCACAATATCTTCACATACATTTGCACTCTTGCTTTTCTCTGCCATTTCAATCAGGATGTAAATTAATTTATTTTAATTTTTAATTCACAACGTCGCTGTTTACAGGCACCATTTGAAGTATGACTTGTGAATTAGTTATTGAAATATTTAAATTTGTCCCTGTTTAGGGCGTCATTTGAAGTACTACTAGTTAATTAGGTTATTAAAATCTGTAAATTCGTACTACTTACCTTTAAAGGTAATGTACCAAGGCGTCGTCTGATGTACTTTAGCAGAGAAAAACAACAGGTGGTTGCAAAATAAACAAGTACATAGTTATAATTCATACAACCCACTACTTTATTGTTTTCATCTCTTCTCCTTCTCTATTTGCTAACATTTCCCTTACACACAACTACATATTGAGGTGACAACACCATCTGATTGAAATAACAAACTTATCTCTTATTTCTTATAATTAAATCATTTATTTAAAATTATGAAAAGCAACCCAGATTGCTTTCTCACACTCAGACATACGTAAATAATTTCCCCAAAATATAGCGCTCTTTACTTTGACATGTTTTATGATTGATTTTTTATGTAATAAATAGTTACTCTTTTGACATGTTTTATGATTGCTTGTTATGTGATAAATAGTTACTCATTCGGCGTCTCCTCCAACCACGCGTCGCACTTTGTTGATCTAGTTCGTCCACATTTTTAGTCACCCCGCACTTTTAGTTATTAAATTTGATGTCGTATGTTCCCTTCCGTTTTGTCTCACTTCAAATTAAACTCTCAACTGGACTTTTCCCACATTTTATTTAACTTTTGAAAAGGTTTTCGACTCACGAGTCTTGATACACACCTGGCCAGGCGTATGATGTGTCGACGACTGCCCACGCTACCTAAGGGCTGGCGAGCATTTCCGTTTGCACCGCCTACATGATGTTGGTTGGAATAGGGAATACAATGATGTTCAGACAGCTCATTGGTTCTTTTCGATCGTCGACGCTGTTCTATGGTAATACAACAGGCCGTGGCTCACCACTTCCGTCGTCTTCTAAACACGTGGCAAGAAATCCTTTGGCTTAGCCATTTTTTGTTACGGCGTCCTTTTTGCTTGTGCAACGCAGGTGATGCGCTCGTGCGTGCGGACTCACATTCCACACGTGACAAACACTCCGTTTCCCAACAGTATTGCGTTCTCTAGCTACAATCCGTTCAAAACGTTACGTCACTGTTCTTTGTTTGAATACAGCCGTTCTACTTGGGACTTACAATGATGACATTGAATAATTTCAATAAAAATAAAAAAACTCCTTTTTGCCCCATTACAACACACACACACACACACACACACACACACACACACACACACACACGCACGCACGCACGCACGCACGCACGCACGCACAAAATTCGCGTTATTTCTGGCCTCACTCATGTTTATTTTCTTACATTTGCACGCTTTTTAAATGGAAAGTGCCGAAACCCACACCAACATAACGCGTGCAAGCCGAAAAATTGTCAGCGTGGATAGCGATTTGCTTCCTGTGGATTGCTGGGCAGTGTAACTGCACGTGTTTATAGAGGAACGATTCATAGACAGAATTTTCGTCTTTAGGGAATGAACCCTCTGCAAGATGCTGAGGGTCCATGAGTGACTTCAGAGCGCTCCTTCTTTTCCGCGTGTTTGTTCTGTGAAACGTACACTATAGATTCGCAGCTTTACTCTAAGCAACGCTCAATAGGAAATGTTGAAAATTTTTGTCCACGGTGTACCCTCATACACACTAAACCTGCTCTGATGTTTTAATTACGGACATCATAATATTAAAACTTTGGAAACTTGAGCACTACTTAATGAAGATCAAACATTATCTTATACAAGCCATTAATTTTATGCATATTTTATATATATATATATGTGTGTACAACGTTATCGGCAACAAAGAAATAGTTATTGTTAAAATTCCTTCCCGGGATGTTGTAACGGTACAGAATTGTGTGCTACCCCAGTTTTAATTTTTAATTGTCAGTATCCACCTGTGAGGTGCCCCAGTGTAACCAGCAACACACACATTGTTAGTATAAGTTGTTGATGTCTGAAGCATAGCTCAGACATATTACGTAATAGCTTGCCAGCAGCAGCTTTGTGAATCACAGTAAGCAGAGTTCTTCACCAGTATGCAGATTAACATCAGACAGTAAGGAGCAGCATACAGTTTGTTAAGTAAAACGGTGGCCTCGGGTGCAAGATAGGCCGGAAAATGGAAACGGCCTATCTAATAAAAATAATTATAAACAGTGTACGAACAATATAGCGCAGCCAATTAACTATTTAAGTGTTCGAGCGAATTTACGGCCGGCTATATAAATGTATACATATATTTCCAGTGCATAAAAATATGAAATAATACGTTCTGGTGTGTAAAGCTCAAAGGAAGTGACAATAACTAAACAATGTAAATCAGTGCGAAGTGCTCGAGTAAATGGCAATTTACATGGGGTGGTGGTGAAAGCAACGAGAACTTCACAGGAGTTGGTTAAGTACCAATAAACAGACTATTAATTAAAAAATTTCAAGCAAAATTTACTAATATTATCTAATAAAAGTTTAAAGAGCTCTATAAAAGAAAATAATAAGGGGAAAAGATATACAGTAAACGTACTGGTTCATATAACAACTAAGTAATTTGTAAGAGGTTAGAAGTAAGAAATATTCCATTGGTTAATCTGAATTGTCATCGAAGTAGTTTAAACTATATTAAATATATAACTAAACTTGTTTAATAAACTAGAAGTATTTGTTTTAACATAAATTGCGTATTTCTATGTGTACCGGTCACCTTCAAATAATCCTTTCTGCAGCTGTGTTCGTCTGTAGAACCTTGGAGAAACCCCTAAGGTAAGAGTTTAATAATATTTGCAATAGTTTACAGAGTTTCAATGTTTGGCCGTAGTCCAATGTTTTCTACAAAACCAGACGTTTCGGCAACTCCATCGACTTCCATCATCAGTGAAAATCGAGTGCGATAACATGAGGTGGTATACGTTAGTGACCACAGTACTGTGGTTAAAGCTGAAGCAGTAAGTAGAAAGAAGTAGTTTCTATGGGAATATTTCATTTCGAAAATGATTTCAAATATAAATCTTAGAACATGGAAGTTATGTATGGTTCTCCATACCGATATTTTTTATTTGTAACGCCGAAGCAAGGACAGAAGATGACAAAATTCCTCCTTAACGCTTCAGTCCTTGTGGAAGCAACTGGGTGCAACAGTCCAGTCATGGAGGGACATAGAGAGATGGATGGCCGGTGGCAACGTTACATGCAGCGAGGGTGCGACTTCACCTTTGGGGACTAGCCCTCATTGGCCGAGTAATAGTGTCACACTAGATATCGGGTTGCCGTGAGTCACTGACAATTGTGTAACGCGGGGTATCAGGGGTTAAGGGAAAATTAGTTTAAGTTGGGTGGGATTAGTATAAGTTGATGTAGAGTGGAGGAGGTAAATAGTAGAAAGAGGAGGGTGACCGTGTTGGCACTGAAATTGTAATAGTGCTTAAATCTGTATTTTCCTTGCTGCCAGCCAGCCTAATTTGTCTTATCTGTTGTTTATATTCAAAGTAAAGGAGGCAGTAAGATACTGCGCTAGTGTTAAGAAAAATTCAAGAGGTTTACTTAATAAATGTAAAAGAGTGATTTAATTAAGAGACAAGAAGTCTCATATATTTTATTTCCAATTGGAATTGAGGAGAAAAGTATAATGAAAAGAGAAAAGAATTTAGATTAAGCCATTTATGTTATGTTAGGAATTTGTAAACATGTGATAGAGTAATAGATACATAAAAGCCAGTACTACAAATAGAGGAACCAGTACAAAATAAAAAGGGAACATATCAGTTCAGTATGGGGAAAGACGTAAGGCCATATTGTAATTTTAATTTTGTTGTTTCAGAATCTGATGAGTTGTGGCGGCGGTCCTGTGCTGGCCGGTGTGTCAGGGCAGGAGCGTCTAGCGCCTGAGTGTTCTTGCGGTGTTGGGATTCTTGCGAGAAAGTCCAGTAAGTTCATTCAGGTGGTCACGATCGTCAGAGCAGGGGGTAAGTACCCATATTTTATTAAATTTCAGGTGGGTCACGGCGCCTTATACCGACTGATCCTTTAGGAATGATTGTGTCAAAGAAAGTTTTCATGCTTTGGCACAAAACCTTTCTTTTTGGGGGTTTTGTAATGGGGCAATCCTGAGTAGGTGTCATTTATTCAATAATATTGTGAAATAAATATATAAAGTGTTGTAAAAGTGAATGTAACCAGTTGAAGGGCGGTCTGCAGCAACGGTGATTCATATTTATTCTGGCCTAAGACATTAACTGTGTGACGATGTCAACAACCAATCGCATATCTAACATCATTTTGTGACCATATACGGCATAACACATCATATTATATTTAATGCCCATCACTCAACAATGACGTGAACCACACACAAAACAGGATGATGAGTCAAAAAGAACAGTAAATAATGCATACGTTTGAGACAATTATGTTACGACGACGAAAATTCAAATAGCCGAGGGCGGTGAATAATTGGTTAGCTGTGGCGCTTGCATCCGACATCTCGCGGCTCTTAGAACCCGGACTGTGTCGCAGCCAGACGTTAAAAAGTCTGGTTGTGCAGTTTTAAAACTTTAGTTCATCGAAAGTCGGAAATCACATATTAATTACTAGCAGGATGGCAGAGGATAATCACCAGAGCCAGTGAGAACAACAGATACGTCGCGGGAGTATATTTCGGCCCAGCAATTGGAAAACAACAGATTCCATTTACACGCGGCGTAGCTGAAGGCCGCCATTATGTTCACATTCAGCTAAGTGTTTGTAAAAATATACAGGTACCTGTTAAAATACGACTAATTGAAATTGATTTCCCCTGAATGATTAAGCGCTATAAAAATAAATAAAAGAAATGGAATTATAATTATTTAATTTGGGAGAGAGTAATGGAATGCACGTGGTACTGGTAAATCTAAGTTGTGAATGAGTGAGTGAAGTAAGATTTTAAGTCACAATTGAATTAACAGTAATGTATTTGAGAAATGATTAATAATGTTTCAGAAGAAAATAGTGCATAAAAACAAATTTTTCCATAATCAAAAGGTCTGTAATCTGTTTGCTCGCGTGCGCCTCTTGCGTTCTTGATCACTGTAGCCAAAGTTACGCATAAACGAACCGTGGAATTTCTGAGGGGAGATTTTAAAAAGTCAGATGCGTTATTTGGGTTGAGTGTCATCCACAAACACTCTGGCGACTCTGGGCTCTTCTGAAGGTAAGCAGGTGAGTATATTACAGGTGCTACCTCTACCAGCATTACTGAACAACAAAAAATTGACTGAGGAAAGTTTGTTTACAAGACTATAAGTAAGATTAAGGGAGACATGATTTATATTATTTTGAATGTTCAGCAACATTGTATTAATTAAGATTTAAAGCCAAGTCCCATATTTGTTTCAAGGGAAAAGACTACAATTAGAAGGTTCAATTAGTTTAAATAATTGTATTAAGAATTAGTTATGTTTAAATATGTTTTGTGTGTAATAATGTTAGTAATATTGCTATTAAGAATATTACGCTATTATGGCTATTATGAATTGTCAAAGAAGAAAAAGGTTGTAAGAAAACAGACACACTGTTATGTATAAAATACCATAGATACCTAAATTAGGCTCAGACACACTAAATAGAATTAATCAGTCACCAAAATTTGGCAAACTAAGGAAAAAATTACTACTATGGAATGTAAACCAGTTTGTAATAATCCCATCAATCAATGTAATCCTAGTCATAAAGGCACAACTCTAAAGTAGCATGTCTATAATTCCTGTTTTAAGGTAATATTAGTATTGGAAGGTAATAGAAGCATTAATTTCAGATAATCAAACCACTATAAAGATAATATAAACAGTAAGAAATATCCTAATCAACAAAACAAAATGTTAAATAGTTCAGTAGAAGGTAATACTAAGGACGTCCCAATGACTTATACTAAAAGTAAAAGAAATCAAATATTAGTAAAATAACTAGTAGTATAATAAATTAATTAATCAGAAATGATATAACTAAGAAACCAGATGATGTCAGTATAAAGGTAATTACAATGTTTAAACACACAAGCCAAACAGAAAATATCTTCAGTAAATGTAAACCTATATGAAAATAGTGTAAAGACCAAAATTTTGTAAAGATGGTAATTCATCTATTAGGAAACAGACACCAACCGATCCGAGTGTAATGGAAAAAATACAAGAATATAAAAAAGAAAAAAATATGAAGTGACAGAAGATTCAATAAAAATATAACAAAATAATAAGAAATAACCAACCTGAAGTCTATTAGAAGAAGTTAATATAAAAACAATAATGGTAAAGGAGAGAAATATCAGACGGTGAGATCGAAAAAAAAACCTTATATTAATAAACTCAAAAACTACACCAACACCAAGATTAACTGCAATACACTTCATAACAGCACAAAAGTGAACATAAAAGCAATTGCAAATAGACACAGTGAACTTTGTTAGGAAAAAAATTTATTTACACAAAATAACATAACAGCATTTTTCCATAAAACGTAAGCTGGTCAAAAGCGGCCATCTTTGATTTTCTGTAGCTTTCGCTCAGAGCGACGACAGTTCAGCTTTTGGTAGAAAATTGAAAAAATACATTAACATTTTGTTCTAGAGAAATAAAATTAGTTTAAACCATTTTTAGTCAATAAGAGGTATAGTTATTGTAAGGTATTGTACTTACAAACTGTGTTTCTTACTTTATAATAGCAGTCAGATAAGAACCTAACTAAATAATATTATTAAATATTTTATAACATTTGTAACGACCCAACTGAGTGTGAGTCGATACGGGCAGAATACATTTCGACCCAATAGTTGTCGAATCAACTCTGAATAAAGAAACGTTTTAATAAAAACTAATTAAACTGGTACATTGAGTATTATTTTTTTGTAATTTGAATAGGATTAAGGATTTTCAGGCATTAAAGAAGAGAAAACTTACAGCGGCCATTGGAATTAGATTCAACCCAAGGAGCCAGCGACAAAACCTAATTCTACTGAATTGATACAGAAATCGAACGGGATTTATACAAACCATTTGTTTCAAATAAATGTTACTACTCGAGAGAGAGTGAATGGAATAATAATTAGCCAGTTTTCTTACTAATAAAGATAAATTTTGGGGAAGAATTACACGGAATTAATTAAAATTTATTAAAATAAATAAAAGAAACATTTTGTTCGAATAAAAATAAAAAATATTTTTGACCAATATTTTCGACAAGCAAACACGAATTTAAATAACGTTAACAGACCTAGATTATTTGAAATTTGATGTTTCAAATTGACGCAACCAACGTGAGGCAAATTCATTACTTATTCAGTAATTTATTAAAACCCTCGAAAACATTTATAGATTTGAAATTTTACGTTTCAAATTGGCGCTCAACTAGTGAGGCTAAAATTAGAGAATCATTGGGCAGTAGAAAAAATAATAACCGGCCTAATTTCCTAACTTTAGCTGGCAACTGCTATAAGTTAAGAAATACAGCGAAGAGCTACCTCAAAAAGGAGGACAAAGGATCCAGATACAGAAGAAGATAGGCGAGAACACAGAGAAGAAACAGTCAAAGATGTTGAAATGGAACAGCAGGTGGGTGACAATGAGGAAGCCAGAGGAGGCCTGAGTTTACAAGACCTAAGGGATTTTATGAAAGAAATAAACAAAAATTCAAGGAAACAAAACAAGGCTTTGAGTGAGAACTTAATAAAACAAATGAATGAGAAAATAGACAGTATGGAGGAAAAAATAAGCGAAGACTCAAGAAAACAAAATGAGACGTTGAGTGAAAGTTTAAAACAAATGAAAGAAGAGAATAAACAAACTAATGAAAATTTTAAACGACTGGAGGAAAAATTTGACAGAAATGATGAGAGTTTAAAACAAATTAATGAAAAAATTGAGAACACTAAACAAGAAAATAATGAAAATTTTAGGACAATGAACGATAAAAATTGAGAACACTAATAAAGACTTAAGAGAAATTATAAATGAACAGAAGGAAGGTATAAACGAAAAATTCGAAGAAAACAATAAACAAATAAATGAAAAAATAGACAGCATTAAAGAAAGTACTAGTGATACTTTAAAGCAAACTATAAATGAAAATAATAAACAAATGAAGGAAGATTTCAGACAAATACATGAGAAGATCGACAGTACCGATGAAAGTACTAAAGAGGAATTTAGGGAAATAAATGGAAAAATAATTAGTATAAACGAAAGCATTAATGCAAGAATAAACATGATTAGTGAAAAGGCGGATGAGAAAATAAAAGAAATTAATGAAACTATTAATCAGAGAGTTGATCGAACAAATGAGGAACTTACATTGTTCAAAGAGAATGTAACTACCCAAATAAATAACATCGAAGATAACAATAAAATTCGTATAACACAGGTAGAAGCAGGAACACAAAAGAAACTAGATGAAGTACAGGAAACAGTATGTGGTCAAATCGAAACCATCAAGGGTGAGGTAGGCCAAGTAAAGGAAGAATTGGGAAACCTACAGAATAGGCCAATACATTGTCACCAAAACATCGTGCCGGACCATAGAGAGACGATTAGTTTCCGGTATTACAGAAGAAACCCAATGGAATTCCTTGAAAGGGTAACAGAATGGCTAAACCGAACAAGAGAGAACAGATGGAGTATTGTAAAGAACTTCATAGATGAAGGGTTCAAAGGCATAAATGACAATTGGTGGTCAGCCATCAGGAACGAAGTACACAGCTACGACGGATTGCAACAAATGTTCCGGGAGAAGTACTCGTCAGAGTCATTCCAAAACATCATCAGGGACAACATATGCCACGGCAGATTTTATTCAACCCGAGGACAAGCACCGACAGCCTACTTCCTAGGAAAAGTATGTCTAGCCAGGAACTTAGAACCAAAAATCCCTGAAGAATGCCTAGTAACAAAACTAGCTTACCATTTTGAAGAAGGAATAAGCCAAGCCCAACTCTGTGGACAAGTGAAGACCATAGGAGCCATGGAGGCACTACTGGGTAATTATGAGCAAGAGGGGTACTACCGCAGTTCTAGAAGGCAGAATGATAGATCGAATATGAATAGAGGGGACCAGAACTGGGACCAACCCTAACGAGTGAATTATGTAAAGCAGCGGAGATAATAATAATAATAATAACAACCGGTATAATGATAATACTCGAAATAATAATAATTATAACAATAACCAAAACCAAAACAATAATAATAACTGTTCGAACTTTGTACTGTATTTATTATCTGTGTGTTGTAACCACCGCATTGCGGCACGCGCGGATGACGTCACTTTGCTTATCAAGCGCCACCGGCAGTCAGCTGGGCTGACGGTGGTCAAGTTTAGTTCAGTTACTTCAGAGACTCCGAGCGTTACTCTCGTTAAAATTACTTTCCAGCCGCGGCTTCTGGATCATTATTCAATTATTTTCATGTGCAGCTTGCACTAAAATATTCAGACAACCTTCGTCTATCTACCATGGATTTTGACTTTTTATCAAAACTAAATTAACGGGCGTCATGGCCATAAAACATCCGCACGTGTCGGCAATAGCATCTAAAACTTAATATTTTCAATAAATGAACATTATACATCATCAATACAGTCCACTTCATTATATTTCAAAACCAGCCCTTTCCACTTAGTGTCTTTGGAACAACTCTAGAACTTCAAGAGCTTCCAGTACGCAACATTTCTGGTCCAACTGAACCGGATTTCTTACTTTTTGTCCACAGCGACAACATTAATATTTCATTTAATGGGCCCAAACGGCGTTTCGTTCAAGCCCCAACATTCTCAACTTTGGATTGCTGACAGTTGCATGCCTCTACTATTTTCAAAAATTACCTCACAATCAATACTACAAGATTCTGCAGAGCAGTAAACCAGAGACGACGGGACACGGCAGGACAGCATTAGTGATTCTACATCAAAAAGTTCCACAGCTTTAAATTATGGAGAGCTTCAACATCAGGCGTCATCTGACCAGTAGAGACAAGAGGTGCAACAACTCCTAACAGGATCGAGCAGTGGGATCGAAGCCAGCTTCAGCATGTCTGGATCAACGTCCATGTGACTATGAACCTTTTACTTATATTTAACGTTCCAAGCAATATTTTACATTTAACAGTTATTTTTTAACACTTTTGTGTAAACACACACCATCATTATTCAATACACGTTAGTAAATAGTTAGCAGCTCATTGTGAGTTCAAACATCAAAGATAAGACTATATGTATTATTATCATTTAAATTCATAATTTTAATAATTTTTAATTGCTAACAGAGGTTGGTTTAATAGAGAGAGTAAGCATATGTTGTAGCAAGTATTGTGTTTATATATATAACGATCGCTAGCTACCGCAACGTATTCAGATTTATCAAAATTTAAGTCCATGGTTCACATGCTCTACGCTCAAATTATTCCAAAGTATATTACTTCCATATTCCTTAAGGAATGGAAGTATGGTGATGGCAAAAAAAATCGTGTTCGAGATTATTGCAGATTCTGATTCTACTACACTCAAAACATGAAAAAAAGTCGTTTTCCGAAAAGTGTCTGTGTGTCTGTCTGTGTGTCTGTCTGTCTGTCTGTAGATTTTTTTTCTATGGCAAACGATAACTGCCGCAAATTCAAACAGAATCAAATAATTTTTTGCATACAGCCCGGTTTTGCAGAGTTCTCGCGACCTATTGTTTTTGGCGAAGATCGGTTGAGGAAAAGGGGTAGTTTACCTGCAACGGTTTTTTTTTAGCAAGGGAAATTTTGTTTGTTTGGCAAACGATAACAGCCGCAAATTCAAACAGAATCAAATAATGTTTCGCATACAGCCCTGAATTGTAGAGTTCTCAAGACCTATTGTTTTTGGTGAAGATCGGTTAAGGGAAAGGGGTAGTTTACCTGTAACGTTTTATGTTTTAACAAGGGTATTTCCTATGGCAAACGATAACAGCCGCAAATTCAAACAGAATGAAAAGATTATTTGCATACAGCCCTAAATTGTAGAGTTCTCAATACCTTTTGTTTTTGGTGAAGATCGGTTAAGGGAAAGGGGTAGTTTACCTACAACGTTTTTTTAACAAGGGTATTTTCTATGGCAAACGATAACAGCCGCAAATTCAAACAGAATCAAATAATTTTCTGCATACAGCCCTGATTTGTAGAGTACTCAAGACCTATTGTTTTTGGTGAAGATCGGTTGAGGGGAAGGGGTAGTTTACCAGCAACGTTTTTTATCATGCGTATTTTCTATGGCAAACGACAACTGCCGCAAATTCAAACAGAATCAAATAATTTTTTGCATACAGCCCTGATTTGTAGAGTACTCGCGACCTATTGTTTTTGGTGAAGATCGGTTGAGGGGAAGGGGTAGTTTACCTGCAACGGTTTTTTTTATCAAGGGAATTTTTTTTTTTTTTTGGCAAACGATAACAGCCGCAAATTCAAACAGAATCAAATAATGTTTCGCATACAGCCCTGAATTGTAGATTTCTCAAGACCTATTGTTTTTGGTGAAGATCGGTTGAGGGAAAGGGGTAGTTTACCTGCAACGTTTTTTTAACAAGGGTATTTTATATGGCAAACGATAACAGCCGCAAATTCAAACAGAATCAAATAATGTTTTGCATACAGTCCTGATTTGTAGAGTACTCAAGACCTATTGTTTTTGGTGAAGATCGGTTAAGGGGAAGGGGTAGTTTACCTGCAACCTTTTACGTTTTATTTTCTATGGCAAACGATAACAGCCGCAAATTCAAACAGAATCAAATAATGTTTTGCATACAGCCCTGATTTGTAGAGTACTCAAGACCTGTTGTTTTTGGTGAAGATCGGTTAAGGGGAAGGGGTAGTTTACCTGCAACGTTTTTTTATCAAGCGTATTTTCTATGGCAAACGATAACAGCCGCAAATTCAAACAGAATCAAATAATTTTTTGCATACGTCCCTGAATTGTAGAGGTCTCAATGACTTTCGATTTTGGTGAAGATCGGTTAAGGGGAAGGGGTAGTTTACTTGCAACCTTTTACGTTTTAACAAGAGTAAAGTACTTGAAAATTTATTTAAACTTTTTGAAACAATGGTAATTGTTAAAAATAAAATAATTTTGTTGCCAGGCAATAAAATTATAATTTTTTCATTTTAATGTAATATAATATTTTTCATTTAATACAGCAATAAAAAGGCAGGTAAGACACAGCCTGGCTGTTTGGCTGAAAATGATTTTAAATATAAATCTTAGAATATGGAAGTCATGTATGGTTCTCCATACCGATATTTTAAATTGTAATCATGGCAGATGTAAAAGCTTTAATAAAAAAACGAGGCACCATTAAAGCTTCGATCTCCCGTGTAAATACTTTCGCGGACAACTTCGATTTGGAAACCAGCGATCATCATGCGCTAAAAATAAAACTTCGGCATTTGATGGAATTATCCACCAAATACGATGAAATACAATCCCAAATCGAATCCGAGGAAGTGGACTTTGCTTTAGCGAGTGATAGGGTCCAAACTGAAGACGATCTTTGTAACACAGAGTGTAAGTTGCAACACCTGCTGGAGCAAGCTGAGCATATGAACCAGAAACCCTTAATTAATGCTGAAAGTAAGCATCTTAACCCCCCCCCATTCAGTTGGAACCGATCAAATTACCTCGGTTTGCGGGAAGCATTATTGAGTGGCAGCATTATTATCATGTTTTTCTTGAACTAATACACGTCAGAACCGATCTGACGGACATACAAAAACTACACTATTTGCACTCGTCATTATCTGGCGAGGCGCTTAACGTAATAAAGTCACTGCCAATCACTCATGAGAATTACGCGGTGGCTATCGATCTGTTGAAGAATAGATATGACAGTAAGCTAATTGTCTCCGCCCACCATGTCGGGAATGTCCTGGACGTACAATCGGTTCAACAAGAATCCCAAGTTAGCGTATCTAGATTCATTGATGAAATATCAGCCAATATCAATGCTTTAAATAATCTCAACTTGCCAGTTAACACATTCAAAATCATTGTTATGCATTACTTAGCTAAAAAACTTGATAGTTACACTTTCCGGTTGTGGAAAGAGAGCTTGTCGGAACATAAATTCCCTGATTTTAATAATTTTATGAAATTCCTAAACTCACGCAGACAATTGCTACAAAATCTTGATAGCGCAACTACCTCAATGAGCAAGTTAAATGGCAGTGATAAGACTCCTTATCGCAAGGCAGTTAAACCGATAAGCGCTCCAAAGGGGGCATTCCATTCTCATATCGGAAATAATTTATGTAGACTATGTAACGGAAAACAGAATTACTGATTGCTTACAAATCACACGTCGCTTGCGGTCCCTGAAAGAAAAAACGTCATAATAAAAAAAAACTTTGTTTAAATTGCCTTCGTCCGGGTCACGAAAGTTCGCAATGCCCATCAAAATTTTCTTGTAAAAAATGTGCAAGGCGTCACCACACCATGATTCACTTCCCCAACAAAGACGGATCTTCCATCAATAACCAATGTTCACTAAAGTTGCAAACGAATAAATCAATATTGTTATCCACCGCTGTCTGTATGACAACTAATCAGGCCGGTAGAAAATTCCCCGTTAGAATTTTATTGGATTCCGGCTCGCAAGCAAATTTCTGCACAATGGATTTCACCCGTAGAATGGGCCTTCAATTGGTTAAATCGCAATTGCCCATAACGGGTATAAACAACTCACTGTCCCAGGCTGGCTTCAGTACAAAGGTAAGGCTACATTCTCGCTATAAACCTTTTACGTTAAACGTGCATTGTGCCGTACTTCCCAGTATAACTAATGATTTACCGGCGGAATCGTTCGATCTCGCCTCTTTGAATTTACCGAAGCACGTATTCTTAGCTGATCCACACCTATACTGCTCGTCGCAAGTCGATGTACTCCTCGGCGCTCAATATTAACTCCAATTAATCGAACCTATTAAATTTATGCGTGGCCCGCACTTTCCTATTATTCAGGAGACTAAGTTAGGATTTATTCTAGCTGGTAACTTACCCTTCAATGTCGACATAACTAAAACGGTTTCATCCTTTATGGTCTGTAAGGATGATAGTCAGATTTCCTCGCAACTAAAGGAATTCTGGAAGTTGGAGGAGGTCTCTAGTCGCGAACCCTACTCTGAGGACTCGGCGTGTGAAAAGCATTTTGTGACAAATACTGTCCGCAACCACGAAGGGAGATTCATGGTATCCCTGCCTCGCAGGTCAGACAAATCTCATTTGGGAGATTCTCTTCGCGAAGCTATCCGCAGGTTCCAATCGCTAGAGTTTAAGTTCAAGCAGAACCCTGCCCTTTACAAGGGCTATAGCGAGTTCATGCGTGAAGCTTGGTCATATGTCTCCACTTAATGATTACGATTTGTCGCTTGACAAATCAGACACTTTTTATTTGCTTCATCACTCAGTCTTTAAGGGCTCCAGCCTAACCACTAAGTTACGTGTGGTCTTTGACGGCTCCGCTAAAACGACAAATAATCTGTCCCTCAACAATACTTTAATGGTCGGTCCCACGATCCAGCAGGATCTGTTCTTGATCATGGTTCGTTTTCGTACCCACCGATACGTACTTATTGCAGACATAGAAAAGATGTATCATCAAATTATGGTTAACCCGAAGGATTCCAATTTGCAGCGCATTGTTTGGCATGACGCTCCGCATAAGGAAATACAACATTATGCTTTAAGGACGGTTACGTATGGGACTGCTAGTGCCTCTTTCCTTGTAACTAGATGTCTGGCGCAGATAGCCTACGAAAATAAATCCAATTACCCTATGGCTTGTATAGCCATAGCCAATGATTTTTATGTAGACGATCTTATAACAGGATCGGACGATCCGAACGTGTTAGCTAAAATGAAATTCGACATCGTGGAGTTGCTAAAAAGATATGGTTTTACGTTACATAAGTGGTTTTCTAACCACCATAAGATTATGGCCTCTCGCGCCCAAGTATCCCATGACTTCAGCAAAGGTCAAAACGTGCATACATTGGGAATCCAATGGAACGTTGACAAAGACAGTTTTTTATATACCGTTCGGGGTGATGACAATTCGACCGTGTTCAACAAAAGAAGCGTGTTGTCGGTCATTGCAGGGATTTACGACCCGCTGGGTCTCATTGGCCCCATTACGTTTTGGTGCAAACATTTTGTTCAACAGTTGTGGTTGGCGGGCACAAGTTGGGACGAACCTTTATCTGGGTCATTACACAATCAATGGCTGGAACTCTACTCTCAATTAGTTACCGACACTCATTTTAAAATTACGAGGTCGGTTAAGAGTCTGAACAATTATCAAATCAGTTCATTACAGCTTCACGGATTCGCCGACGCCTCGGCTAACGGTTACGCGTGTTGTATTTATGTGCGGGCGGTCTATTCGAACGGCGCCATATCGTCAAACCTGTTGTGTGCTAAATCTAGGGTTGCTCCACTGAAACAGATAACGCTACCCCGGCTTGAACTTTGTGCTTTATTGCTAGCGCAGTTAATTTCTAAGGTTTTAAACGCCGTCAACTACAATTTTGACGGACTATATCTCTATTCGCACTCTCATCTCACTAAATTAATAATTGAGTATGAACATATCCGTTTGTTGCACTCTGGGGTGCAATCAACCCAATCTTCTCTCAGACAGAAATATTGGATTATTCACGACAAATCTTATATCCGCTCAGTAATACATAAGTGCATCATTTGTTTCCGTTACCGTGCTAGAGGCGCGAATCAACTATTAGGTTAGTTACCCCCTTCCAGGGTCACGCCTGCTAAACCATTTTCCCAGTCGGCCGTGGACTACGCTGGTCCTGTCCTTTTACGCCATGGCGGGCAGCGCTCAAAGTCCATGTCTAAGGCATACATCGCGTTATTTATATGCATGAGCACAAAGGCCATCCATTTAGAATTGGTGTCAGATCTCACCTCCAACGCCTTTATAGCGGCTTTAAAAAGGTTCATCGCGCGCAGAGGTATTCCCGTGCAGATATTTTCTGATAATGGTACGAATTTTCGTCGTGCCAACCGCACCTTACACGAATTGTACAAATTTTTAAATTCAAAGGGAGTTGAGCAATCTTCTCAGGAGTTTTGCGGTCTCCGTGGTTTCAAGTGGTCCTTTATCCCTCCCTCAGCCCCTCATTTCGGTGGTTTGTGGGAAAGCAGTGTGAAAAGTGTTAAATATCATTTGTGTCACATAATCGGCGGTACTATCTTGAATTTTGAGGAGTATTCTACTCTTCTCTCTCAAATAGAGGCTTGCCTTAATTCACGCCCTTTATGTGCTGTGTCCGACAATGCTAGAGACCCTGAACCCTTAACTCCCGCTCATTTCTTGGTCGGTGCTCCACTGACTGCACTTCCGGAACCCGACTATACCCGAAGCAATACTAGTCATATGGGCAGATGGCAGCTGCTCCAAAAATTTACGCAATCCATCTGGAAACGATGGTCCAGGGATTATCTGCACCAGCTGCAGCAGCGCAACAAACGGCGCACGACGTTGAGGAATTTGAATGTCGGACAGCTTGTCCTCATTTTGGACGATAATTCTCCCCCACTTCAGTGGAAGCGAGGGGTAATTACTAATGTTTTTGCATGTCAAGATTCCATAGTGCGCGTCGCGGAAGTTCGCACCGCGCTAGGTATCTTACGCCGACCCATCCACAAATTATGCCCCCTTCCGGCGGCAACAGACTAGTCGTATGTGTGCCATACGAGACGTACTAGGAATGTGAACTTGTCACATTGCCTGGAATACGCCCGGGACATTCCCGGGGCGATCATACAAGTCAATTGTATCATTAGCGTTGTAATTATTATTACTACGTTCTGATAGCTATTATTGCAATAGTTACTGCATTTTCATTGTGTTATCAATTATTTATATATGTTATTGTATTGTTATATGATTATATATTCAAACTTCTGAGAATTATTAGTGTTACTTATTGTACGAATTATTGTATGTATGTATTGTATTTTCTAATGGTCATATATTATGAAATTTATTGGGGGTTTGTTGTGTCAATATTATGGTTGCAATTGTTATATCTTTTTTTATTGTGTTATCACTTATTATGTAATGCTGTGCAAATGTTAATGGGTATTATATGGGATAGATCAATACGTCTACTTAATCATTGTATTATTATGTGTACTGTGGTGCTATTATGTTTTGGGTAATTTTATTGTCAGTTTTTCCTTGCTATGAGCATAAGGGTCGATTTCTTGTATACCTTATAATTGTCACTTGAATTTATCATGTTAATCATATTATTGTTATTAATTACCTAACTGTCATTGCGCTGTAGCCAATACGCCAATTGTTATATTATTTTTGCCATGTAAATTTAATTATTATATTATTAACTTAATTTTAATTTACAAAAACGTCCCGATTTTGAGTGGGCAGTATGTTCGAACTTTGTACTGTATTTATTATGTGTGTTGTAACCACCGCATTGCGGCACGTGCGGATGACGTCACTTTGCTTATCAAGCGCCGCCGGCAGTCAGCTGGGCTGACGGTGGTCAAGTTTAGTTCAGTTACTTCAGAGACTCCGAGCGTTACTCTCGTTAAAATTACTTTCCAGCCGCGGCTTCTGGATCATTATTCAATTATTTTCATGTGCAGCTTGCACTAAAATATTCAGACTACCTTCGTCTATCTACCACGGATTTTGACTTTTATCAAAACTAAATTAACAGGCGTCATGGCCATAAAACATCCGCACGTGTCGGCAATAGCATCTAAAACTTAATATTTTCAATAAATGAACATTATACATCATCAATACAGTCCACTTCATTAATTTCAAAACCAGCCCTTTCCACTTAGCGTCTGTGGAACAACTCTAGAACTTCAAGAGCTTCCAGTACGCAACAATAACTATAGAAATAATAACAATAATCAAAATAGAACTAGACGAAATAGTCTTGATAATGGTAGGAATTATAGAAATAATAACAGGTACAATGAAGGGAGGTGGTACCCAAACCATAGTAGAAGTAGCAAAGATCATTCTGATAGGAACCAAGAAGCGGGAAGAGAATTTAGGACAGACAGAAGAAATAATGAAGAAGCTGCAGGCAACGCTCAACCACAAGAGATTGTGGGAAACTTGAGTCTGCAGTGAGAACAACTAACAGCCCATCACTGCAGGACCTAAATGGGCAGATGACCAATGTTCATGGGGACAATAGAATTAAAATAATAAGAAAAAGTAATTATCTCAGAAATATACGCGAAGAACTATTAGAAGTTGAAGGTACATCAGGAACCAGAGAAAATAATGAAATAGTATTCATAACAGCTGAGTTGCAAGGGATATCCACAGAAATAATGGTTGACACAGGAGCCGTGTCATTGATAAATTTAGTGGAATTTAACAGGGTAAAGGAACAGAGTAAAGAAGAAATCCGAACACTTTCAATAAGTAACATGGTGATAATGGGAGCTACAGGAAGACTGAACAAGACCATCAAACAACAAGCTATGTTAGAAGTATCCAGTAAGGGCAAGACAATCCCAATGGTGTTCATTGTAGCGTGAGGGCTACCGTTTAAGGCGATGATAGGGCGTGACACGCTATGGCGCCACTCAGCAGTCATCGACATGTGCAGTGGAAAGATAACACTGTACCATTCATTAGGTGAATGGTCGAGTGAGATAAAGGGCCGCAAATGTGCCACTCATGATCGACAGACATTCACTGTATTTAGTAGTGAGAGGGAGGAATCTAGTGCACCAACCAGGGGATCAGCCCAAATAGAAGACGATGAATGGAACAGTAAAATAGAAGAAATAGAATCATTCACCAGAGACAACATGAGCGAAATCACCAATGTACAAAGAGAGCAACTTATTTAAATCTATCAGAAGTACAGGAGAGATTTTCCAATATGCCAGGAAAGGCAAAGAACTTTAGGTGTGAACAACATTCCACACGCCTATTAACTTTAATACAAAATCATATCCCATAGCGCAATCTTTAAAACCAGTAGTCGAAAAATAAATACAAAACATGTTGGATCAAGATATAATAGAATATATTTAGAATTAATATTAGGCAATTACCTGTATTAACTTCCGTCTTGTGACTTCTTTAGTTTTTTCCTTAAAACAACGCGTTTCGAGAATAAATTCTCATCATCAGGTTTAAAAAACTATAAAAACATCAAATTCACCCAAAAGGGGTCGTCAACTATTTAAAATACACAAACACAAAAACACCACACATAATTAAACACCGACACAGTCACGGCACAGTCCGATGCGCATCGTCTCGCTGCCAACGACCAACTGTTGCACTTTGTCTTATACGACCGTTATCATTGCCCGCTGACCCATCGATATCGATGGCCGTGTTGTACAGCAGATTCGATCGGAACGAAACTTTGTCATTAAGTAGCTGGCCCGTTTGTAACTTAGAAGCCCTGTATATCTCATATTCCTCCACAGCGTTCATGTATGCACCCTTTTTACAATTATGAAGCAGTTTAAAGTTTGTGTGGAAGTCTGAGTACTTATGATTATACAGCATTAAATGCTGAGCGTAACTGGATCTAGTTTTCGAGATATCACTTTTGGGCAGGTGTTCTTTAAAACGTTCGGCTGACGGCCTGCCCGTTTTGTCCTATATAGAATTTGTCACAGTCATCGCATTCAAGCTTGTACACTCCAGTTTTCTCTTCAGCCGGGATATGAGTTCTTTGTCCCAAACGTTTTTTGATGTTATTTGTGGTTTTAAAGGCCACTGCTATTTTACGTTTTTTCAGCTCATTCTTTACAATGACTGGTAGTACATTTGTGTACTCAGTTACTATAAATTTAGTATCTTCTTTAGATGGGCCGGTTAATCTGCTTCTACTATTGATTTTTACCGAGTGTTTTCTTATAAGCTTGTCTATGATTCCACTGTTATACCCATTAGCGATAGCTATACTTTTGATTATATTAGTCTCTTCCACTCTGTCTTTTTGCTCAAGGGGAATAGCAAGCATTCTATGAACGAATGCGTTGAAGGCTGCCATTTTCTGGGAATATGGATGGTACGAATCAGCATGAATAGTAATATTCGTGGTGGTGGGCTTTCTATAGATTTTGAATCTAAAACGGTCATTATATTTGCTGATAGTGAGATCAAGAAAGTTCAGGCAGCTATTATTCTCCATTTCTAGGGTAAATTGGATTTTCATGTTTATGCTGTTCATATATCCTTTCAAATTTTCTATTTGTCTACTCGTTCCATTGAATATCATAAAAGTGTCATCAACGTAGCGTACGTAAAATTTAATTTTGTCTCGCTGTTTATTAAGACTAGACATTAAAAATGTATTCTCAAAGTGGTTCAAGTATAGCTAAAATCCCCGATAAAGGTGACCCCATTGCCAGACCATCCTCCTGCATGAAATACTCATTATCATAAGAGAAATAATTTTGTTTGAGTATTGTTTTTAGCAGTTGCATAAGTTCATCAATTTCATTTCTACCTAACCTATTTGTATTAATTAAGCTATTTCTGAGAATTGTCATTGTCTCATCTACCGGCACATTGGTGTACAGATTAGTTACGTCAAATGAAGCCAACCTATAATGTGGTGCTGATTTAATAGTTTTAATTTTTTCAACGAGATCGTAGCTGTTTTTTATGCTGTAGTTATTTACTATGTCAATGTTCTCTTTTATGATTTTTACTAATCTTTTAGCCGTCCTATAACCAGGGGCAGTCGTGTAATTTACAACCGGGCGTATTGGCATATCTTCTTTATGTATTTTGGGTAAACCCGTAAGTTCTGGGGCCCTGGCATTTATGGGTTTTAAATAACGTCTAGTGCTTTCATTGAGGAGATTGGGGCATTTATTTATAGCGTTGTTTAATTCCTTGACATAGGCGCTAGTGGGATCCTTGTGTAGCTTTTTAATATTATTGTTTTTTATGAACTCCTGTACCTTATTGGTATATATATTTTTGTTAATAATAACTACCGTATTACCCTTATCAGCTGTCGTGACGATAGCGTTAGCATGTCGAAGTTTTTCGTAAACATTCCGTGCAATACGCGCGTCACGTTTGTACTTATTTTGCAGGTTAGCGATGTGGGTATCCTTCTTAATAACTTTGTTTATTTTGTTATTTATGATGGCACGCGTTTCCTCCTGATGCGAAATATTATCAATAGTTTTTATGGCAGCTTCCGCGCATATTATTTCATGGATCATAAAGTTCTTATTAAACGAGGGAATGTTATACATCAAACCTTTGTTCAATAATGTCATTTCGTTATGTTCAAACTTAATTCCGGTGTAATTTGCAACCCGCTGATGAAATACGTGGCTATGTTCTACTGTATTATTATCGTCATTGTGTTGTTTTGTATACAGGTTTTGAAACTTTCTTAACTGTTTACGTTTAAGAGAACTGACGTCTTTGTTTATCTGTCTATTGACAATGTCGAGAATGCCGTTTATTACTGCCGGGTGAAACTCGTTTAAAACTTCCAGGTGGGCTAGATAAAGCTTAGTATTTAGACCACTTTTTAAAATATAAAGTCGTTTGATCTCTTCCTTAATCCAGATTGATTTTATTTTTTCGGAACAATGTCTGCTGTTGATGTTGGAACTTATGTACTTCGGTGTGATGTTGTAGTGAAGGCATCTTTTGTTATACTTGATGTTCTGCGATGCCTTAATCAATTTTAATTGGATGTTTTTAAATTTACAGACAATACGTGCCTGACTGGCTTCTAGATTCATTTTGTTTTAATTGTCTCCAAGTCACGTTACTAATATTTAGAATTAATATTAGGCAATTACCTGTATTAACTTCCGTCTTGTGACTTCTTTAGTTTTTTCCTTAAAACAACGCGTTTCGAGAATAAATTCTCATCATCAGGTTTAAAAACCACAAATAACATCAAAAAACGTTTGGGACAAAGAACTCATATCCCGGCTGAAGAGAAAACTGGAGTGTACAAGCTTGAATGCGATTACTGTGACAAATTCTATATAGGACAAACGGGCAGGCCGTCAGCCGAACGTTTTAAAGAACACCTGCCCAAAAGTGATATCTCGAAAACTAGATCCAGTTACGCTCAGCATTTAATGCTGTATAATCATAAGTACTCAGACTTCCACACAAACTTTAAACTGCTTCATAATTGTAAAAAGGATGCATACATGAACGCTGTGGAGGAATATGAGATATACAGGGCTTCTAAGTTACAAATGGACCAGCTACTTAATGACAAAGTTTTGTTCCGATAGAATCTGCTGTACAACACGGCCATCGATATCGATGGGTCAGCGGGCAATGATAACGGTCGTATAAGACAAAGTGCAACAGTTGGTCGTTGGCAGCGAGACGATGCGCATCGGACTGTGCCGTGACTGTGTCGGTGTTTAATTATGTGTGGTGTTTTTGTGTTTGTGTATTTTAAATAGTTGATGACCCCTTTTGGGTGAATTTGATGTTTTTATAGTTTTTTAAACCTGATGATGAGAATTTATTCTCGAAACGCGTTGTTTTAAGGAAAAAACTAAAGAAGTCACAAGACGGAAGTTAATACAGGTAATTGCCTAATATTAATTCTAAATATTAGTAACGTGACTTGGAGACAATTAAAACAAAATGAAAATAGAATATAGTTCTTCACCCTACACCAGCACAATAGTGGCAGTTCAGAAGAAGGATGGGGCGGTACGCCTGTGTCTTGAAGAGAAATAAATAAAAACATTATTAATGACAGAACCTCGCCAGGAGAGATAGATGAAATAATGAAGAAGTTTAAGGGTTGTAGGTACATGAGTATATGGGATGCAGTATGTGGTTACTGGCAAGTGGAGCTACACCCAAGCACCAGGAAGTATGTGGCTTTTATCTTTGAAGGCCGAAATTACCAGTTTAAACGACTTCCGTTTGGTCTGGTGAACTCAGTGGCGATCTTTGTAAAGTGCATGGATCAAATCTTGGGAACAGAAGCACTTGAATTCACAACAGTTGAAACACTATAAGTTACTGCAAATAATAAAATACTACTCGAGTCCCAGTTCGGGTCCACTGAAACACTATAAGTTACTTCAAATTCAGGATTTCAACATAGGTTGTTCAAATTAAATCAACTCTTGCCTTTGGTTGCATTTTCCAGGGTCTTACAGACGAAAATCCACTGCAGACAAGGTTATCTGGGTTTAAGTGCGAAATGATTATGCTAACGAATTTTATACTGTCTAGAATCACATGCTTATTTTTAATTTAAAAAAATAAACTCACATCCTTCTTTTACATTCTACGAAAGGTTGTACAACTGTTTTATATCAATATAAAATTACGAATTTAATTCTTATCCCTATAAGTTTTTTAACTACAATTATAAACGATTTTACGGTATACCGATTTTACTGGCTGGATATGAATATATTAAATGCTGTAACAAACCAGTACATAACCTTTACACACACATACACACTCTTGCTTTTACATTAATGTTTGAATAAAATCCTTTCCCTTAGAGATCTCGTAATAATAGTTATGAATTTTGCGACTGTTCAATTTTGTGATTAGCAGAAAATGATTTAATAAATACTCAGCCTGGTTGTAGACCTGGTCCAATTTGTGGAAGCACTTTTTTTCCCGCACTTCGAAAGTCACTTGAAGTTATTTAGAGTTACTTTGTCCTTCGTCTATCGTTAATTGCTTGCGTATTTTCAAACCGGTTTGTTTAAGTTCAATCACTTGAACATTTCACATTTAACAATTCAGTCAGACGACTTTACTTGTAATTAAGTACTTAGGTGGTTAATTTTTTCTGGCCGCGCGCTACAGTGTTTATACTTTTTTATACAGGTTTTATTTCTGTAGTACTATTTAGTACATTAATACTTGAATGGATAGGCCGACTAATAATTACGGCCTATCTTACACACCCGAGGCCACTGTTTTCTTTTAATGAACTTTTAACTGCTCTGACTGATGTTCATGCACTGGTGACAATCTGCATACTGTGGTGCACAAAGGCTGCTGCTGGGGCACGCAATACGTCTAGTCTAGTTGTCTAGACAGTTGTTTATGCTAACAGTGTGTTACTCTGAGGCACCTCACAGGTGAAAGCTAACAATTAAAAATTAAAACTGATTTGATAGAAAATAAAATTAGAACTGGGGTAGCACACAATTCTGTACCGTTACACAGTCTATGTGGATGACCTCCTGATAACATCTACCACATGGGAGGAGCATTGTCAAAGAACTAAGATAGTACTCAGTAGACTGATTGAAAACAACATCACGCTGAAGTTAGACAAGTCCAAATTAATCACAAATAAGCTGCAATTTCTAGGCTTCATATTAACAGAAAACAGAATTACCACATCCCCAGAGAAGGTAGAGGCCATACAAAAGTTCCCAACTCCGAAAAACCTTAGGCAGCTCCAATCATTCTTAGGAGTCTGTAACTACTATCGAAAGTTTCAAAAAAATTATTCATACTTGACAACCAAATTCAAACACCTTTTATCATCCAAACAGAAATGGAAATGGGGCAAGGAAGACGATGAAACATTTAAGGTAATTAAACGCAAATTTTTGGACAACATTATATTTCACCACCCTGATTTCAGTAAAGGGTTTTACATCAATTGTGATGCCAGCGACGTCAGCCTTGGAGCCGAACTTTATCAGGAAGATAGCGAAGGAAACCACCTAGTATTGAGTTTTGCAAGTCGGACATTAAACAGTAGCGAACGCAACTATAATGTAACTGAAAAAGAACTTCTCAGTGTAGTGTTTGCGTGCAACAAGTTCAGCACTTATATATTAGGATTCCAGATAACAGTAAGGTCGGACCATAAATCTATATCCTTCTTACAGAAATGTAAATTGCATCATGGTAGACTGACTCGATGGATTCTGGCTCTACAAGAATACCACATCACTTGGGAGTATATCCCCGGAAAACAAAACACAGTTGCTGATGCTTTATCCCGAGTTAACCTAGACAAAGGAACCTATGAGATCGACAGGGAAGATATTGGAAAAGTATACCACATTTGTGTAGGAAGGGAAGAACAAGTGAAGGACCCTAAATTGACACATCAGAAGAAGAATACAAGACAATGATTTAAAATGAATACCTTACTACCAAATTTTTAACAACACAATGTTTACCAAATCCACTAATAGGGACAACAGATGGAAATTATATATACCAAAAGCAATGGAAGCCCAAATAATAACTATATATCATCAACTTTATGGCCACATGGGACCTACAAAAGTCATCAAATCCTTAGAAGAACATGTTTATATAAAAGGAATAAATAGGAAGGTGAGAATAACGTTGAGAAAATGTGGACTGTGCCAAAGAGTAAAAATTAATAACGAGAGAAAGGAAGGAGCAATAATTACTATAACGTCTGACAGGAAGCTACAAAAAGTATTCTTGGATATTTGTGGACCTTTTCCAAGGAGCGGGGGAAGGCATAGGCACAGATATATTGTAATCATTTGGGACCATTTTACTAAATACACAAAGCTGTACCCAATTAGTAGACGATCCACCAGGGTGATAATCAACGTAATTGTAAATAAATACTTAGCAGAGATAGGGAAACCTGAATGTATAATAACAGACCATGGCACTCAATTTAGAGGTAGGAGATGGCGTGAAGAAATGATCAGTAAAGGAATAAAAACCTACAAGACCTCTATTTATCATCCCAGCAGTAACCCCGCAGAAAGGGTGCTGAGAGAAGTAGGTCGTATTCTTCGCACTTACTCCCACGACGACCACAAAAAGTGGAGTGATCATTTAACCAAAACAGAAACATTCTTGAACCTGAAACATTGGGCATCTGTCCATAACAACTGATGTTCAATAAACCACCACCAAGAGAGATAACTGAATTTACAGAATTCCCTGATGAACCCCAAGAAGGGATAAATATTGCACAAGTATACAACAGGATACTTCATCAGGCAGAATTGAGAAGAAGGAGGCAAAACAAGAAGGGTATTCCCGCAATAACTTAAGAGAACGGTGAAAAGATCTTGATAAAAAATAGACAACAACCGAGCAGTACCGAGGGAATAGCAAAAAAGCTACTTTTACTATATATAGGACCCTTCATAATCAGGAAAAACAATGGTAACAACACTTATGTGATTGGGTACATAAACAATAGCAGAATTAAGGGCACTTACAATCACACAGAAATAAAAAAGTTCTATGACTAAACCTAAAAAAGTAAGGGGCTTAACAGATTATTTTTCCCAAACCCTGTTTAACAAAAATAATCATGTTTTGGTGGGGAGGTATATGTAATGTGACAAACATTACATGCCCAGTCAAACAAAATAAAATGATCAATCCTACAAAACAAACAGAAAAACTACCTCCATCAAGGAAAAATAATAGAAAATGTAAAATAAAACTATAAAATAAGTAAGAGTATAAAGTTAAAAATAATGTAAAATCCAACACAGAGGTACAATACCAAGTAAGAATAATATTGTAAATAATTATAAGCTGAAAAACTGTGGAAAAAAGTGATAAGTGAAGGAAGAAAAAGTGTAATAAATGAGTGATCAGTAATAACAGAAAAGACTGTTAAAATTAATGATTCACCCCAAATGTATGAAACAAAAGAAACACAGACTATAAGTAAGATTAAGGGAGACATGATTTATATTATTTTGAATGTTCAGCAACATTGTATTAATTAAGATTTAAAGGCAAGTCCCATATTTGTTTCAAGGGAAAAGACTACAATTAGAAGGTTCAATTTGTTTAAACAATTGTATTAAGAGTTAGTTATGTTTTGTGTGTAATAATGTTAGTAATATTGCTATTAAGAATATTACACTATTATGGCTATTATGAATTGTCAAAGAAAAAGGTTGTAAGAAATAGACACACTGTTATGTATAAAATACCATAGATACCTAAATTAGGCTCAGACACACTAAATAGAATTAATCAGTCACCAAAATTTGGCAAACTAAGGAAAAAATTACTACTATGAAATGTAAACCAGTTTGTAATAATCCCATCAATCAATGTAATCCCAGCCATAAAGGCACAACTCTAAAGCAGCATGTCTATAATTCCTGTTTTAAGGTAATATTAGTGTTGGAAGGTAATAGAAGCATTAATTTCAGATAATCAAACCACTATAAAGATAATATAAACAGTAAGAAATATCCTAATCAACAAAACAAAATGTTAAATAGTTCAGTAGAAGGTAATACTAAGGACGTCACAATGACTTATACTAAAAGTAAAAGAAATCAAATATTAGTAAAATAACTAGTAGTATAATAAATTAATTAATCAGAAATGATATAACTAAGAAACCAGATGATGTCAGTATAAAGGTAATTACAATGTTTAAACACACAAGCCAAACAGAAAATATCTTCAGTAAATGTAAACCTATATGAAAATAGTGTAAAGACCAAAATTTTGTAAAGATGGTAATTCATCTATTAGGAAACAGACACCAACCAAAAGGGTTATCAAAATCTTTGTAATTTTATAAGGAAAACGCTATGTAATTAGATTTAACTATAATTATATGATAATTAGGGAGTAAATTAGAGTGAAAGTGTAAAAATCTTATAATTTAAATAATAAGGGTCATGTGACACCTAATTTCATTGGGATTAACCAATGAGGAATTTTTGAAATTTGCTCAAACTCGTTGAAGAGGAAGAAAAAACATTACAGTCTATTGTTAAATCTAAAGGTATCAACATCAACTCAGTGAAGCTAATGGCCAGAGTATTAGAGAGGATCAGATCCGAGTGTAATGGAAAAAATACAAGAATATAAAAAAGAAAAAAATATGAAGTGACAGAAGATTCAATAAAAATATAACAAAATAATAAGAAATAACCAACCTGAAGTCTATTAGAAGAAGTTAATATAAAAACAATAACGGTAAAGGAGAGAAATATCAGACGGTGAGATCGAAAAAAAAACCTTATATTAATAAACTCTTTAATAAACTACACCAACACCAAGATTAACTGCAATACACTTCATAACAGCACAAAAGTGAACATAAAAGCAATTGCAAATAGAGACAGTGAACTTTATTAGGAAAAAACATTTATTTAAACAAAATAACATAGCAGCATTTTTCCATACAACATAAGCTGGGCAACAAGCGGCCATCTTTGATTTTCTGTAGCTTTCGCTCAGAGCGACGACAGTTCAGCTTTTGGTAGAAAATTGAAAAAATACATTAACATTTTGTTCTAGAGAAATAAAATTAGTTTAAACCATTTTTAGTCAATAAGAGGTATAATTATTGTAAGGTATTGTACTTACAAACTGTGTTTCTTACTTTATAATAGCAGTCAGATAAGAACCTAACTAAATAATATTATTAAATATTTTATAAAATTTGTAACGACCCAACTGAGTGTGAGTCGATACGGGCAGAATAAATTTCGACCCAATAGTTGTCGAATCAACTCTGAATAAAGAAACGTTTTAATAAAAACTAATTAAACTGGTACATCGAGTATTATTTTTTTGTAATTTGAATTAGGATTAAGGGTTTTCAGGCATTAAAGAAGAGAAAACTTACAGCGGCCATTGGAATTAGATTCAACCCAAGGAGCCAGCGACATAACCTAATTCTACCGAATCGATACGGAAATCGAACGGGATTTACACAAACCATTTGTTTCAAATAAATTTTACCACTCGAGAGAGAGAGTGAATTGAATAATAATTAGCCAGTTTTCTTACTAATAAAGATAAATTTTGAGGAAGAATTACACAGAATTAATTAAAATAAATAAAAGAAAAATTTTGTTTGAATAAAAATAAAAAATATTTTTGACTAATATTTTCGACAAGCAAACACGAATTTAAATAACGTTAACAGACCTAGATTATTTGAAATTTTATGTTTCAAATTCACGCAACCAACGTGAGGCAAATTCATTACTTATTCAGTAATTTATTAAAACCCTCAAAAACATTTATTGATTTGAAATTTTAAGTTTCAATGTACACGTAGGCCAAACGTCACTTAATACTGTACTGAAGACTGTAAAAGACTAAAAATAAAGGCATAAACAGCTACTGTAAATCTTACAGCTGAGTAAATTTTTTCACAAAAACGTATCCATACTGTACTGCGAACACCACCACATGCACAGAATACTGTCAGTGGACTGAACTCACTGTCTTCCCAACAAACTGCACCCTGTAATGTAACGGAATGGCAGTGTATTCAGGGACAATGAACAACACATTTGGTACGGAGGTAAACAACTTGGTACTGTACTGTATACAATAGCAGGTATAAAGACGTAACATACCAAGCAGCTGTTTATTCTTTACACCTACATGTAGCACAGATTCCTTTACACTGGGACATTGTAAACACGTTTCAGGGCTTGCATGTATGGATTTACTTATTAGGCAGCTAATGAAAAGCCAGCAAAAATTTTGTGTTAAGTGATATTTCGTAGGTTAAACCTTCGTGTTAATCATACAAACTGTAACTGAAAAATACATACAGCGATTGGGACCTGAGTCACATTTCGTGATAACCATTTTCGTGTTAAACGTGTTCCACTGTGTATTCAAAAATAAAAATGATTCCAGAAAGAAAAACTAAATCTTTTGTTATCAGACTGCAAACTTTTCAAATTGCTGTCGTAAGTATGCATAGTAATATACAAACAACAAAATCCACTTTTCCATATTGTTACGACGGTCTACTGATCATCGTATGATACAGTGGAAAACAAAATACAAGACACCAATTAAGTCACTAATCACCAGCTTTAATTATCACAATTAAACAGTTTGTAATCAACAAGATAGTATCTTACAACAAATTAAATAGAAATTGTTCACATGCAATAAAAATGTCAACTACTATGAAACACAATTGTCCCGCACAATTATAAACCACATAACACTTCGCCACAATACTTCGAACCGCACTGGAATAAATCGCCACTTCAACTCACTGCTAAGCGCAGCTGTTGTCGTTTAAATAGATAGCACAAGTGTTGCAGAATAGTCCATACTACGCATCAGCAATAAAGGAAAACACTAGAGCGTAATTGATTGCAGCTTTGACACAGCGCGTGTGGCTGGCAAAGTCTGGCACGGTCTAGCTAACGCGTTGAGAATCATGTACGCACACAACATTTCAGCTGGATTCCACTGGAATACCCAAGAAACACATAGAAGGTTCTGTAATGGCATACACTTTTTCTGCATTACGTAACAATATAAATAAATTAATCCTTCGCATCACAATTTTCAAATAACATGAAATAATAAGTGACAAAAATTTACATTTTCCTCCTACAAATACTAAATACTGACACTAAATATATATTTAAATATTATTGTATTCTATATGATCAAAGGTGGGTTTTATACAGGACAGTAAAAAGGTAAATAAATAAAATAATTACATCAGTCTTACTCTAATATATTAATCAAAAGAAGAACCTAGACGAAAGAGGACGATTCCAGAAGATTGGGATGAAAGTCCCTCCTGAGAATGACCCCAGATTCTAGGGGCTGAAACATCAAGCGAGAAAAAATATTATAATGGAGGCAGTCCAAGCAGAGGGTTTACCTGATAGAAATCATCCAATTCTTAGGAGTTTTAAAGATTGGTAGCCCACTTTCAATTTTAGCTGGCATAGGTTACATCTGTACAGCCTGCTGGTTACACTTTTGATATACTCGAATTCTAATGCACAGAATACTCAGAGCAATTTACTTATCATGTGTACAAAGTGTAAACACATTACGCTAACAGAAACAACTCATTCAAAAGATTCTTTTACAGGTTTCAGGCTGATTGTGTGTTGGGCTTAATATTTCTTAGGACACAATGTATTATTATCTACAAAACTTTATATTTTATTCTCCCACATTATGATAACAACACTATTCTTCGGTTCAACACACAACTTTTTATTACTTTTATACCAATCGTTTCACCCATACTAAGATGAGCCATCCTCAGTGGCTTGACTGATTTGAGCAAGATACATACTTATGGTACACTGAATACAGGAAACTTATTATAAACTAATGTCTATCTTAGCCCATACTTAGCAGCAGAGAGAAAAATAAATCACTGTTTCGCACTTGAAATCGCTTGTGAATAATGTACCATACTTCTACACACTCAACAACAGTAAGGTATAAAAACTGACAACTGGGAGCCACTGGAAAGGATCTATTTCCCAGCAAAGCGAACAAATACCAAACAGTTTAAGATCGGGTAAGACATATGTTGCAGTAGAACATTGCAGTAATGGGGAGATGTAGCCAGGACTACATGCTTTTGAAACAGGTTGTGACGTTATAGACATGATAATATTTGATTTCTGTTCACTTATGTAAATTAGATGTAAGGATTAATATAAGGATTGGGCAAAAGACTATTTGTATTAAAACGTCCTTATTTATATTGTGATTATGTCATGATCGGGTCCCACGTTGGGCGCCATTTACTATGCGACAAAACAAATGTCAGGCATAGTAATAAACGGAACACACAAACAGTTATCTGGAGCAAGGTTTTTATATTTTAAGACAAACAATTTTTATAAGCTTTGTAGTTCACAATATTTATTTTTAATTTAAAATCGTCTCTGAATCAGGTTGATCTGATCTTAAAAGAAATGTCAATTTGTTACTTGAAATGTTGATTCCGTGGGTTGATACGTCACCAGCCAGTCCTGTGAACCGGCGCAATTCTGCACCTCGGATCGTCACCTCCTTTCTGCAACTTCCGCTTCGCTGGGGCTCCTCTCGTACGCGCACACGCCGTCACACCCGTACTCAGTCTAACCTAAATCTCAGGGCACAATTGGGTTACAATATAATCTCATTTAATTTTTGGTGCGTTGAGCATGCACCTTCCCGCACGCTTGAGGTGTCCTCGCGATCAAAAAGGAATATCCCGGGTGGATACACCTTCCCTAAGCGGAAATCTTCCACTCACGCGGAAACTAGCACTATTGAATAGCTTAATATTATTTATAATGAGTTCGTCCCCTTCAAGTTAACAGCAACGGGTAACTCGTCGCCAATTTAACCCTTATTACTCTTTCAAAAACACGTTTTTGCACAAGTAACTCGCGCAGAGACCACGTTTGAAAACTTCGAGCTGCAGGATAGAACTAACGTGAAATTCGCCGGCGGAGACCAATCTTGGTGGAAAATTGGGGCCGCTGATTGGACGAAACAGCTTATCATGAGATTGATGGCTACAACAGATAGATGCTTACTTGCAACGAATTGCTGATCAGCAGGAATAAATTTTATCTATCAGCTATTCATCAAAATACGATTTACACGCGCACTCGCACCATTTTCACGCACATGACATAATCACAATATAAATAAGGGCGTTTTAATACAAATAGTCTTTTGCCCAATCCTTATATTAATCCTTACATCTAATTTACATAAGTGAACAGAAATCAAATATTATCATGTCTATAACGTCACAACCTGTTTCAAAAGCATGTAGTCCTGGCTACATCTCCCCATTACTGCAATGTTCTATTGCAATGTATGTATAAATTTGTAATCGATTCCCTTAAAATATTGAAATATTATAAGCAAGCGCATGTCAACATGCAGGCTGCAATAGAACGTTACCTGTCCTGTACGTTTCACCATAATATTATCTGAATGCCTATCGGCCACTCCGAGGACATAGGTAGCAACACAGTATCCAGCACAAGAGTACGTGAACTCTTCTATCGCTTTGTTCAGACTGCCTTCTGATTGATTATAGTCCTTCAGCCATGCTGTAAACAAAAACACTGAAAATTATACTGAAAACGCAACTGGCTAATCTCATGCTGAATTTAATTGGCACTTCATCAAGGTTACACAGTGGTCACTCACCACGCCACTTCCTTACTGCCCTCTCATTGTTGGGATTCAAAGGAATTTTATTTGTTTATATACATTTCTCATCTATAATACCTTGACTCATACCATAAAACATGGTGATGACAATACGAAATTGCATATAATTATAGTACATAAACGTAGAAATCTCACATTGGTGTCACAAATACTTATATAATGAAAAGAAACGAACAATACAGACAGTGTAGACATTATCATTGAAAGTTAATTCAAACCACTCACCTGACAGGCAAACACGAGGTGACATTAAACTGTATAAAAAGATATCAGATACTGGTAATCTTTAGCATTTAATGCCATTTCAAAAATAATTATACTTTTATATAATTTTTTCTAATATACCTAAACAAATAAAAGAATAATACAGGTTTTATTTTTGTGTTAACAAAATAATTTGTCATATTTAGTTGAAAATATTAAATAATAATGAATATAACTATATCTATTCGCTATAAGTGTTAATTATGAACTTCTTCAGTGTTATTCATTGTCATTTACATCTGGTCCGTGTCTGTCATTGTTGCTGTTTTTCTTCTTGTCCTTGCAGGCTAACGGCAATGTGTGTTTTATATTATTTTTATGGTAATGTTTGAACCCTATGTACTAAAAACTATTTTCTTTATTGACTCCTAATATCTGGGCTACTAGTTTTAAACCATTAAAATAAGAAAATTATAACAGAACATAAAACTATACTTTCTGTGCACAATATTTAAATCAGTCCTATAACAATGTTGACACAAGCAAGCAATAAGTAAGAAAATGTCAAGCCTTTCTTCTGATCGTTCTTAATATCAGACATTGAGTAACTGAAACTTTAATCTCTCATTTGACTACCCAATGAAACTATTCTGTAAACTCTACACAAACAAGCCAAGGAATGCACTAATTACCAAGCAATGATCCTTTCCGAAACGCTGATGTCGCTGAAAACATTCCCTTTTCCTTCTGTATATTGGCAATAGTCTCTGCGTTCAGTACTACTTCGATAAGGCCTACTCTGTTATCTGTTGATATACAGCCATAAGGATTCATCCTAAAATATACATAATGAAAATGAAGAACAATGCATGCTTCATTATATTCATGATATAATAAAAACTTTTTAAAACGTGTGTATTTATTATATTAGCATTTATTTAACAATCTGATAAATACTGTTAAACCAATCCAGAACAAACTAGTCTACTGACTAATGTGTGGAAACATTGTTTGTTTTTACATATGTAATGCTTCACACTTTTTGTAATATGGCATATTGTTTTTTTTTTTTTGCAAAATAATCTACAAGAAGTTGAATAAAAAGTATTTAAAACTTTGAAATGCCAGTTTTTATAAATGACATGACAAATTACGGTAAATGAAATTTTTGAAAAACCAAAATGGTGGATGTTACACACCATATTGTGTAAAACCTAGTCTGTTGTTATTTGAAACAATAAAATATAAAAATATGATTAAAAAATTACAATTACTGTCCAACTACTCTAAGAAGATGGTACTATGGTCATGTCTGTTTGTTTGATTACAAAATTAAAATTACTATCCAACTACTCTAAGAAGATGGTACTATGGTCATGTTTGTTTGTTTAATTACAAAATTACAATTACTGTCCAACTACTCTTCTAAGAAGATGGTACTACGGTCGTGTTTGTTTGTTTAATTACAAAATTAAAATTACTATCCAACTACTCTAAGAAGATGCTACTATGGTCATGTTTGTTTGTTTGATTACAAAATTAAAATTACTATCCAACTACTCTTAAGAAGATGATCCTATGGTCATGTTTGTTTGTTTGACTACAAAATTAAAAATCGGTATGGAGAACCATACATGACTTCCATGTTGTAAGATTTATGTTTAAAATAATTTACTTGAATTCGGTTCTGTAATTTCTAAAAAAATATCATCCACCCTCAAATTAATTTCACTATTTATAGATATTTTTGTAATTATGGGGTAGTCATTTAATATAATGTTATTTTCAGTCAGCTTATAATGTTATTTTCAGTACATAAAAATTAGGTAGGCTTACTTTATTCTTATAACGAAACCGAACTAAGCATGTAATCATCCCTCCTACGAAGCGCTCTGAAGTCACTCATGGACCCTGAGCATCTTGCAGAGGGTTCATTCCCTAGACGAAAAGTCTGTCTATGAACCGTTCCTCTGTAAACACGTGCAGTTACACTGCCTAGCGGTCCACAGGAAGCAAATCGATAACAAAAGCGTGCAAATGTAAGAAAATAAACATGAGTGAGGCCAGAAATAACGCGAATTGTGTGTGTGTGTATCTTGCCAGCCTTTTTATTGCGGTCATAATAATAAAATGGAAACGTAAACATTAGATAATTGAGATATGCTTGCCTGCCACGAACGATATATTTTCTCTCATACATGATTTAAATTAAAATGAAAAAATATAAAATTTTGTTAAAGTGAAATAAAATGTTTCCATAGAAACTACTTCTTTGTTGTCAATAACATATTACACATATAAAACTTATAAAATTTACTTTCTCCATCATCAACTACCATTTTAATTTATAGAAAATTACCCCCTTCCCCTTCAACTACCCTTTTCATTTATAGATATTTCATCTACCTTTCTACAGTGTTGGATTATTATGACCTTCTTTTAGGGATACTTTATTTATCAAAATTAAGCACTTTACTCTTGTTAAAACATAAAACGTTGCAGGTAAACTACCCCTTCCCCTTAAACGATCTTCACCAAAATCAATAGGCCTCGAGTCCTCTACAATTCAGAACTGTATGCAAACTTTTTTATTTTTTTATTTTTTAAACTGGTCTAAAAGACCAACCATCAATTTACATCTAATGTTTGTTATAATTTAAGTTACTTATACAGTCGCCCACTGGTGTACTATATATTACTTTCTAGATTTCTGCACACACTGCACTACACTAATTCAAAAGTTTTAGTTCTCTTCAGCCTTCTCACTGTATTGGTGTTGTCAAGCAGTTGAATAGCTTCTACATTGATATGCTGGTGTAGTCTAGATTCGTGCTTTGCAGCAAACCTTTTAATTTCACTGGCGACATCAGGGATCCTAAGATCTCGATGTAGATCACTATTTCTGATGTACCATGGAGCACTTACCATGTTCCGTAGCACTCTATTCTGGAAGGTTTGAATACATCTAATGTTCGTTTCTTTCGCACAACCCCACAGTTGAATTCCATAAAGCCAAATTGGTTTCAGAATTTGGTTATATATCAGAATTTTGTTGTGTATTGACAACTGAGAATTTCGTCCCAAGAGCCAATACAGTTGTCTATATTTGAGACCAAGCTCCGTCCTTTTTTTTCTGATGTGCTCCTTCCATCGTAGCTTTGTATCTAGGGTCATCCCCAAATATTTGGCAGTGTTTGCATATGGTACTACAACACCATTTAAGGTAACTGGAAGACTGTTCTCTATTCTTTTGTTTCTAAAATTGATATGGACAGATTTCAGTTCATTAAGCTTAATTTTCCATCTCCTAGTCCACTGCTGTATCTGATCACTAGCATCTTGAAGCATGTTGGTAGCTTCACCTAAGGTCGAACCAATCGCCATTATAGCTGTGTCATCAGCGAAAGTTGCAACAGCCACATTCTCTGGCTGTGGCAGATCACATGTAAACAAGTAGAGGATGGGCCCCAAAACACTCCCTTGGGGCACACCTGCCCTCACTTCTCTTAGCTCAGAATAGTCATCTTCCTGTTTGACTCTAAATAATCTTTCCGATATATATGATTTTAACACGTCAGCATACTGTTTTGGTAGCATTTTATTAAGTTTATGTATTAAACCTTTATGCCAAACTTTATCAAAGGCCTGAGCCACATCGAGGAAGATTGTCGAGCAGATTAGCTTTTTTTCTAGTGCTTTCTCTATTGTGTCTGTTATTCTATGTACTTGGTCTATTGTGGAATGTTTTTGTCTGAACCCGAATTGATGATTTTGGTATCAGCTTTTTTCTCTCTATTACTCGATTTAGCCTTTGCAACAGAAGTTTTTCAAAAAGCTTTGATATAGTTGGCAACAGTGATATGGGCCGATATGATTTGGCCTCATTTGGCGGTTTGCCTGGTTTACGTAGCATAATAACTTCTGCCACCTTCCAGACACTAGGAACATGCTTTAGCCTAAGTGCCGCATTGAATAAATATATAAGCATAACAATCCCTTTCTTAGGTAACTGTTTTAAGATCTCACCTGTAATGAGGTCAAAGCCAGGTGATTTTCGGGGGTTCAAGTTTATCTTGATCTCCTTAGCTACCTCTTCTGGGGTGACCAGTTGAATGTCCTCATCTTCATGATTTGTATCTTCATCTAACTCTGTATCAGACTGGGTATTATTTGGCTTAAAAATGTCAGCTAGATGTTCAGCAAACGCTTCAGCTTTTTCTTTATTATCTCTAGCCCATGTACCGTCGCTTTTTCTAATAGGTGATACTTGAGTGATCGACCTTTTAAGCTTCCTCGTTGCTTTCCACAACAAGTACTCTGTATCTGCATCTGCTGTTAGATTTTCCAAATAGGAAGCTATTGATGCTTCTTTTAACTTCTGTATTACACGCTTTAGTTGTTGCGATTTGTTGTTAAGTACAGTTTTATCATTTGGGTCACGAGTCTGTTGCCATTTTCTTCTAGCTCGCCTCTTTTCTTTGACAAGTTCTCTAATCTCTCTAGGATAGTTGTTACCAACAATTCCATGGGTGATTTCTCTCGTACTGTTCCAGGCTGTAGTTTGAATATTATAATTAAACTTCTCAGCTTCTATTTCTAATTCCTGCTTAGTTCTCAACTGAACATTTAGTTGTATCTTGCCTTCAAGTTCTAATTTGAAGCTTTCCCAATCAGTAGTTTTGTTAACTAGGCTTGGTTTGTTTACTTTTTTTATTATCCTTTCACTCAGCGTCAGGATTACTGCTGAATGATCAGAGTCAAGATCAAAATTCTCCTCGATATCAATAAAGTTCTGCGAGACCCTCCTTGATATGAAGAAATCTAAAATAGATCTGGAATTTTATTAGGATCTGTAGGCCAGTAAGTAGGTTTGCCTGTACAAACAATTAATTGATTCTGTTTGAATTTGCGGCAGTTATCGTTTGACATAGAAAAATTCTACACATGCACATTTTGAAAAATGAATTTTTTCATGTTTTGAGGATAGTACAATCAGAATCTGCCATTATCTCGAACATGACTTTTTTTTGTCATGACCATACTTCCATTTCCTTATGGAACATGGAAGTAAAATACTATCCAACTACTCTACGAAGATGATACTATGGTCATGTCTGTTTGTTTGATTACAAAATTAAAATTACTATCCAACTACTCTAAGAAGATGGTACTATGGTCATGTCTGTTTGTTTGAATACAAAATTAAAATTACTATCCAACTACTCTAAGAAGATGGTACTATGGTTATGTTTGTTTGATTACATCTGACAGTATGGATGCATGGAATAAAAGGGTTTCCATTATGTGGTTTTTCTTTTTGTTCTTTAAGAAATGAGGGAAGAAAAAGTTATGCTTAATATTTACATGGGACCTAAGAGTTATTCATGTTTATGTTATTGCTTTTTTCATGAAATTTTTGCCTCAGATTTATACATAGGAAGTTTTTTTTTAAAGTAACATGGACTTTCCTATAGCTTCTGTTTTGGTTTAAATAATTATGAATGATTAATCTGTTTAAAGCTTTATTAATGACAGCTTCATTTACAGGTTTTATTAATGATGAAAGCAGGTATTTACAGCTTTTGGCGAGTCTTTAGATTATACATTTCAGATAAATGTTTACTTGGTTGACAGGAATCACCTAAAAGAACATTTAAAATATTAATATGTAGAAGTCAAAACGTAGAGACAGCACCACTTTATCCTTTTCATTGTCTACCTCAATTAAAAATTCTTTTCAGTTCTTGCTCTATGTGATGTAGTGTTGCCTCAACTGGTGGAAGATAAATATTTGTATTAATTCTGGTTATGTTTTTTTTTTCAATCGTATAGAACAAAAATGCTTCTTCAGTTTCAGAGGAAAAAAATCTTTCAACTCTACGGAAAAATATAAGAGTTCTTTAGAACACAATACAAAAATACCATTCCTCTCTTGTTTTATAAAAATAAATTAAACATACTTTCCACAGATGAGTTTCAACTCAAAATTTCTCACAAATTCAACTCATATTTTGATTCCAGATTGAACATAGTATCTACACACCAATAATTGGATATGATTATTAATGATTTTTTCGCTTTTTGGAAAAATGTTTTAATAGTGTTGTCCTGAGAAATTCTGTTGTAATCAACAATATAGGAAGATTCACTTCTAAGAAGACTTAAAACAATAACACCTACCTATATATACATTAGTTTATAACTGTGGCATTTTCAGATTCGCAACCTTCACTTTTCTTTATCTATCCAACGATTTTCTAGTAGTCATTTCTCTCCAATTTCTTTGCTGATGGTTCCTTTCCATCTTCTCCATGTTCTACATAGTTTTTTCTTTGTGTGTCATTTTTAATATTTGTTTTGGCACCAATTCATCTGTCACTGCTTGTGACGGTATAGAATTGCGTGTTAGAGACAGTAAAGATTTAAATCAGTTAATTTCAAAGCAGCTAGTATTCACCCAAGGGGTACCCCATTGTAACCAGCAACATACAATGTTACCATAGACTGTTGATGTCTACAGTCAACCAGCCAGACGTATTACGCAACAGCTTGCCAGCCCAGTCCTCTCTGTGTGAATAACAGTAAGAACACTTTATCACCAGTGTTTGCATCAGACGGTCACCTTTAGCAGAAAGCAGTGCATTAACTAAAAACCGTGGCCTGGGCGTGTAAGATAGGCCGAAATTAAAGTAGGCTTATCCAGTACAGCTATTAAAGTGTGAACAATTTAGCGGAACAATATAGAGTGCGGTCAACTACCATTAAAACCATTAGCGCTCGAGCAAAAGTAAAGTCGGCCGACAAGTATTAAAATGTGAAAAAAATAGTTCTAGTAACCAGCAAACAATTAACGCTATACAAATGACAAAATAACTCTAACTAACTTCAAGTGACTTTCAGAGTGCGGGACAAAACAAGTGCTTACAAAATTGGATCAGGTCTACAACCAGGCTGAGTACTCATTTAATCACTTTCTTCTAATTACAAAATTTGAACAGCCGTAAAATCTACACCTGTTTATTATGAGATCTCAAAGGGAATGGGGTTTATTTGAATATTAATGTAAAAGAATGTGTGTGTGTGTGTGGGGGGGGGGGTAATGTAGAGGTTACGTACTGGTTCGTTTCAATATTCATATCCAACTAGTGATATCACTCATAATAGTATTTAAAAAACTTAATAGAGATAAGAATTAATTTCATGGTTTGATATAAAATAGTTGTACAGCCTTTTATAGAACGTAAAAGAAGGGTGTGAGGTTTTGATAGCAAATAAAAATAAGCATGTGATTTAGACAGTATAAAATGTGTTAGCATAATTATTTCGCACTTAAACCCAGATAATCTTGCCTGCAGCTGTTTTCTTCTGTAGGACTCTGGAGGAAACCCGCAGGTAAGATTTTATTATTTGAAGTAAATTATATCGTTTCATTGACGCCCGAAAACAGGGACTCGAATATTTAATATATTTGAATAAAATTATTTAGTTTCATTGGCCCCCCAAACAGTGACGGTGAGTGTAATTTTATTACATTAACCAGACCTAATTAAGCTGCAGAACGGGTTATTTGAGAGTGAGGGCGTTTTTTTGTTAAATATATAAATGTCTAATGAAGTTTACATAAATGTTAATTTAAGAGGTTTATAATTGCGTAGGCAGTTTATTGTGTACTTAAATTAATCATACTGACAAAGATGAAGAATATAGAGCATAAAATAAATCTGACTGACTCGGGAGTTACGAGTGAGTCAGGAGGTTGCTTAATGCCAATTACGGTCCAAGAAAATATTCTAACTGAATCAGCTGTAGCGAATGATTCGGGGTTGGAAACGACTCCAAGCCTAATAGATGTAAATAACTTAACACAATCTGTAGTAATTAGTGAGGCGGGAGCAAAATCTACTCCCATAGTGACTAGAATAAAAGAAAAAGAGTGTACAATAGCTGATATGATAAACTTTATGAAAACCATGTCTGAGAATATGAATATTAAATTTGATGTTCAGAATAGTAAGTTCGATAAAATTAGTAGTAATTTTGATGAAGTGAATGTCAAACTAAATGAACAAAGTAATAAATTTGAGGAACAGAATGTAAAACTTAACAATATTAATCAACGTTTTGATAGTAATGATGAAAAGTTCGAGAATAAATTTGATAAATTAAGTAGTGATGTAAATACAAAATTTAATGAATTAATTAAACGTCTTGACGAAAGTGACAAAAAATGGGAGAAGTTGATAGATTCGACAAAACAAGTGAACAATGGTTATAATACTGAGAGTGTAGGGGTGACAGAAAACGGTAATTATGATGGTAAGTTATGTGCTAATGATAATAGAAACAAGGAAGTAACAGTACACAAGGTGAATAATAATGTTAGTTATGATGACGCTAACAAGAGTGATATATTATTGTATAAAAGTAATGGTGATATATTGAGTAACAGTGGTAGTGATATTGAGAGTAGAAATTTAGTTGATGTTAGAGGATTGCTAGTTAGTGATTGTAATGATTTAGAAAGGGAGTATAGAGGTAGTTTAAATGTAGAGTATGAACAGAGGGCAAATTTTTCTTGTGGTACAGGTGAAGGAAAGGCTTCACCAATGTTGTTGGAGGACAAAGGTTCCTCAAGAGTTTTTGTGGGAGGCAAATGGTGTCCGAAATGTCCCTTAATGTTTTGCGGTTTATCTGGTAAGTCCAGATGGAAGTATAATAAAGTGGTTTTGCCCTCGGTGTGGAATGAAAATGTGAAATTGGGCTGGGAGAGTGATAATAAAGAAAGAGATAGAGTGATAGAGTTATTCAGATTACGCAGAGATTATAAAGGTTTAGGAGGGGGAATAAATATTGAAAGAAATGATTATATTATTAACATTAGAGACTTACCTTGTGTAGTACTAGACAATTATAATATCAACAATAATGATAAATATGTACCTGTTGGAAGAATTAGTGTACTTGTAGTAGCAGACAATTGTGATAATGAGATAACTCACCTGGGTGTAACAATGAATACTAATGGAGACTGGACAAAAAATACTAATGTAGACATGATTTATGATAAAATAATAATGGGGGGGTAACCCTATGCATTATTATTATGGTACAATGGAAAAAACATGTTTATGGTTATTATACAAAAGATATATGATGTGTATAAATAAAAATGAACAATGTTATGTGCAGAAAAGATTAATTTTCGACGACGGGGGTTAGACAATTTAAGAATGAATATTTAATTATTTGAGTTAAGGGCAATTACTTGGCTTATTTAGGTAATGAGGTGTGGTAAACAATAAAATTATGACGGAAATTTGTAAATAAATGTGTTAATGTTAAATGTATTGTCAAGGTTATCTTGTTGTAATGTATATTATAGCTTATGTGTAACACATGTTTGTAGGAAAGATGAATGATATAATAATAATAATAATAATAACAATATTTTATGTTACAAAAATAATGAACAAAAGGTAAGTTTATTTGCATTGTGTGTTTATATTAAAAGTGTTTTAAATAATGTAACTACAGAAATTGTTTGGATTTGAATTAAAAGTAAACTGATTTCTAATGTGAAATTCAGTAATGTATTTAAACATAAATGACCGTGAATATAAAAATAAATTTAAATATACGGTGATTGGTATTAACAATCAAGGGTAACTGATTACAAGATTTATAGAAACTAAAAAATTGAAGGAAGTGTTAGTGGTGATGTAATCTGGAATGTTGAGACTGAGTCAGTGTTTATAAAACAAGTCTTGTAGACCACTGTTGATGTAAACAGGTATGTTTACAGGGTGATGTTTACAGCCAGGTGATGGAGTTGATAATTATGTTTTATTTTGCTGAATCAGTGCTATGAGTAAATTCTATTATGAAATAAAAGAAATACCAGATGTGAAGAAATGAAGGTAATTTTTTATGAATAACATAAGGAAATAACGTAGTGTTTTGATTGTAATACAGTTCAAAGTTTATGTGAGAATATTTTATTAAGGTAGAACCATTCTGAATGTAATGTAACTAACGTAATTTAAACCATTTTGAATAAATGATGAAAGTAAATTAAATTTAAGTTGGAATTAAACTAATTGGAAAATTGAGATTAAAATGATAACGTTCATAAATTCTATTTTTTAAAGGTAATAATGTATTTTTTTTTAAACAACGTTGTTTAAGACCTGAAGATGTCAGTGATGACGAAAAGCTTAGTCGAACAATAAAAATTATAGCAGTTAGCAAATTCATAAAAGAAATAGTAAGGATGGCTGCTAATTTAAACAATACGAAGAATAATGTATTTTGTTTGTAATATGTATCCTATAGTAAGGTTGTTATTATAATACTTGTATTTTAGGTAGTCTACTTGTACTTTTGGCGGGGAATAATGTTTTGTTAGGGGAGTAAAATTACCAATATATAACTGGTATATGATTTTTATGTATTCAATGTAAATAAATGTAAGTATACAGTAAGTTTATATTGCCCAAAATTAAATATTGTAATGGTACATATCTTCAACAAACAATAATGAAGAAACATGACAAAAATAAATTATTTAAATACTTAACACTATGATAAAAAGGGATGAGTCAGAGATTAAAGAATGGGTAATTAAAAAATAATAATACGATCAAACATATGAAGGTAATCATGAAAGTAACCTCTAATAAGAAAAAAAAAGTAACAAGCAATGGACCGAAACGTTGAAAACAATGATACCTAGCGATTTAACCACAATAGCCCAATAGATGGTAAGTGAGAAAGTAGAACCAGCCCCAACACCAAGGAAAGGATATATAATTATCACAAAGTAAGTGAGAAAGTAGAACCAGCCCCAAAACCAAGGAAAAAATATATAAGTGATAACACATTGTAAGTGAATAAGTAGAACCAGCCAAAACTAACATAAGGATGTATAAATAATTAACATGGAAGTGAGAAGATAGAACCAGCCCCAACACCAAGGAAGGGATATATGAATTATAACAAATGAAGTAAAGACAGTGAAAGTGCACATCACCAGTGATAAACCAAGAAAAGAGACCAATCAATAATAATTGTATATAATGATGATGATTGTAAACACAGACAAACAATGTAAAATAAGAAGTGTTAAATTTTAATGACTTAAATTGTAGAAGGGTACATTAACCCAAATGAATAGAGATAACTATGACAAATCAAACTCGCACGACACAAACCTGATAACTGTATAATCAAACCTAGTAGAGTGAGAGATAGTGAATTATAATAATAAACATTTTTAAAAAATGAGAAAGAGAATTTTAGTAAGCAATACCCACCAGTAACACTTAAACCAGATATAGAGTGCAAGGTGTTAGTATTAAAATACCCAAAGTAAATAGAACCACATTGATAGTGATAAACACTGATAAATCAGTGGAAAAAGTGTTAAGAGTGCATAAAAAGTGAGTGAAAGCTAATAATTGCTAAACACAGAAATGACTGTGGCCATCAAAAGCAATAATAAGTGAACACCAGTGTATGACAAACTAAACTAAATTGTAGTAGATTAAATAATCAATAGAATTAAGATAGCAGTAGGAGTAGTGACTACATATTATATATTAAAATTTGAACAATTAGTATTCTAAGTGGCAATTTATGTTATTGTCAATGTGTTTAAGAAAAATTGACTATTAGTGTGATAATACACAGTATAGAGAATTTCTAATATACAGAGGTGTAAAACCAAATATTATTAACCCAAAATGATAGGAAAAGAATTTAATATAGCCTAGCAAAATGTTATTAGAGTGTCATGTTAATGACATAATGTCATATAGAATTAGTAATAAGGAATTATCATTATGTTTAAATATTTAATTAATGTTTATATGTTTGTTTTTATACTATGTAATAATTATTACTCACCAAAGAGTATGAGGAGATGAAGAAAATGAACATTGTAAGTAATGACAAGCAAATAATTATGTTTAATGAATAGAGTTATGTCTGTGGGAATTATTAGACCATAAGATTAAATGTTATATGTTAAATAATAAAGAATAAGAAATAATAATTAAAAACAAACAAAAACAGTAAACAATAAACAAAATAAATACAGACAAATACAATGATACTAAAAGGCAGTTATGACAATAGACAAGCCAGAATATGGAACCATAAAATCACATACAATTATAATAGGACAGACATAAAACCATAGAACAAATGAACAAATCATGTATTAAACCAATCAGAACCCATACAAGGAGAAAATAAAATGTAATCTCTGTAATTTAAGAAAAATAGCCAATTGCTGTTTAGGCCTAGGCAAATGCCTAACTGTAAAACTACAATTTTGAGGATTAAACAATAACATTAACAAGACTAATGCAAGTAAACAATAAAAGATGATTAGGCAGTCATATTAAGAAACAAAATATTAAAGTAATCAGGTAAATTAAGAAAACAGTGTAATTAAACAATATCAACATAACTGTCAAAATGTTAATACGTCAGTAAACCCAATCTTATTGGATGTTAAATTAATCCTTGAACCAAAATACGAACAGTGGTGATGATATTTAATACTCAAATTTGAATACCGAAGATTAATTGCATTTAGAAGATCTGTAACCATTTTAAATAAAAATTCAAATCTCCTAACAATGGTCTTAAGCCAATTTTAACCAATCAGAATTTTTGAGTTACCATGACAACAGCAGAATATTGACAATTTTCAGTTAGGAACGAGAGAATCTATAGTGAAGCTTACATGAAGAGACGCCACGCCGTAAAGGGCCCAAAATTTTATTATAAAACGTTAAAAGTGCCCATATTATATGAAGAGAAGGACCATACCAACTGATGAGAGGATGATACATTCAACCCAGACCAAGGACCAGCTTAATTTAATCCCGATGTATTGAAAATAAGGAAATTAACAAGAAGAAGATGCAAGACGTACCTGAAGCCCAAGATTTGAAGAAAGAAGAATCGACATCGACGAATCAACCACAATAACTATTGACAATACACTTCCTATCAACTGACGATAAGTATTGCTGAGTTAATTGAACTTCTTAAAATAAATTCTCTTTCAAATTTCTCACTAAACTGTGAACTCTCACTATCACTGAAGGTATTATTTTTTCAAGGATTGATGAATAAAACGTAATTTATGAACACTAAATAACTAATTATAATCTATGTATTACACAAATGACACCGTCACACACTTTAACACCACAACATTGAATTTAAAGTAAACCTTATTCAATTTTAATGCTCACGATTATAAAGTGATATAGTGTAATTTATTATCTTGTTTTAAAACTTCTTTGCCGTACTTAAAAGGACTCAATTTGGCAAATTTATTGTGTAAATAATAATCAACGCCATCTTGTGGCGAAAGAAAACATTGTATTGCCAACCCAGCCATCCGCTGAGTGAGCGACTATTATTTGCCGAGGCTAAAATAATTATATTAATTACAAATTTTGTATAAGCGTTAACAAGGATTAACAGTTCTGAGCCAAATAAAAAAGTGTGTATCATTAACAACTGTCCAGTAATTATTTACAGAAAAATATTATGTATGTTTTGTTTCGTAGCAGCGAGTAAAACTAACCAACATTATTTCACGTTGGTAACACGTTTCCCCCACTCAAACGAGATTCGAGTTCATGCCAGTTGGCGAACAATTCGAATTGACACTACCATACTGTAAAATAACCCAGGTAAAAACTTTTGTTTTCTAGTAAAACAATTTGGCGCCTATCGGGAAGTACAAAAGAGTGAGAAGGGACAGGTAAGGCACACAGGCTACTTGACGCTTAAATCATACCGAACGAGATTTCATAATGTTCGCAAAAAACTTAACATTTAAACTACAATATTAAAAATACTAAAGTTAAACACTGACACAAACAGCTTTATACAATATGCAACCAGTACTTTGAGAAAGTCAACCAGTACTTTGCCAATAATGAACCAGTACAACTAAGAGGAAACGAATCAGTGTGGGATATGGAGTAATGGAAGGCCCATTTGTTAATATTTTAATTGAATGTTTCAGAGTCAGGTGATACTGTGGTGGGTACCTATCTGATTTTATGGTGTTGGGATCTTGTACACAGAAGTCCAGTAAGGTCGGATGGGTGCGGCCACAGCCACCGGACTAAGGGGGGTAAGTACCCATGATTTTACCAAGAATCTAAGGGGGGTTGTGGCGCCATATCTTCACTGATCCTCTTAGGTTTTAGGCAATGAGAGTTTTTATGCTTCAGCATAAAACCTCTCATTGGGGAGGGGGTATTGTGACGGTACAGAATTGCGTGTTAGAGACAGTAAAGATTTAAATCAGTTAATTTCAAATCAGCTAGTATTCACCCAAGGGGTACCCCATTGTAACCAGCAACATACAATGTTATCATAGACTGTTGATTACAGTCAACCAGCCAGACGTATTACGCAAAAGCTTGCCAGCCCAGTCCTCTCTGTGTGAATAACAGTAAGAACACTTTATCACCAGTGTTTGCATCAGACGGTTACCTTTAGCAGAGAGCAGTGCATTAACTAAAAACCGTGGCCTCGGGCGTGTAAGATAGGCCGAAATTAAAGTAGGCTTATCCAGTACAGCTATTAAAGCGTGAACAATGTAGCGGAACAATATAGAGAGTGCGGTCAACTACCATTACAACCATTAGCGCTCGAGCAAAAGTAAAGTCGGCCGACAAGTATTAAAATGTGAAAAAAATAGTTCTAGTAACCAGCAAACAATTAACGCTATACAAATGACAAAATAACTCTAACTAACTTCAAGTGACTTTCAGAGTGCGGGACAAAACAAGTGCTTACAAAATTGGATCAAGTCTACGACCAGGCTGAGTACTCATTTAATCACTTTCTTCTAATTACAAAATTTGAACAGCCGTAAAATCTACACCTGTTTATTATGAGATCTCTAAGGGAATGGGGTTTATTTGAATATTAATGTAAAAGAAAGAGTGTGTGTGTGTGTGTGTGGGGTAATGTAGAGGTTACGTACTGGTTCGTTTCAATATTCATATCCAACTAGTGATATCACTCATAATAGTATTTAAAAAACTTAATAGAGATAAGAATTAATTTCATGGTTTGATATAAAATAGTTGTACAGCCTTTTATAGAACGTAAAAGAAGGGTGTGAGGTTTTGATAGCAAATAAAAATAAGCATGTGATTTAGACAGTATAAAATGTGTTAGCGTAATTATTTCACACTTAAACCCAGATAACCTTGTCTGCAGCTGTTTTCGTCTGTAGGACTCTGGAGGAAGCCCGCAGGTAGATTTTATTATTTGAAGTAAATTATATTGTTTCATTGACGCCCGAGAACAGGGACTCGAATATTTAATATATTTGAATACAATTATTTAGTTTCACGCTGCTCATGTCTGTACCATACTAATATTTGTTAGGTCTTAATGTCATATAGTATTGTATGTATTACTCCCATCACTTCTCTTATCCTTTCATTTGTTATTTTTTCATGGGCCAACACAGCAGTGGTATGAGACTCACTATCTCAATGGCACTGCTGCGGTCATGGGATTGTGTCATGATCACAACTCTGTCTACCTGCCCTCCCTTATTGGAGAACAAATAATACCGTGGGGTCTTGTCTAGCATGTCTGGGCTATAGAAGTAACAAAGGCACACTTACCCCCCCTCACACACAGTTCCTTCACCACTGTGTGGCTTATCCCTTTAGGTGATTAATCGCTGGCTGATTTCTTTCTGGTTGAGAAACATGAGTTGTACCACAACCCGGGAGCATAACAGGCTGCAGGACTAATGTTTGCAGAGAGAAGAAGGAGAAGAAGAAAAATAAGTTTTTCTCTTCATTTTTTTGTCACTCTCCTCCAGCAATTTATTTCAGCAACTTTTGCGTGTTTCTGTTTTTTATTTTATTTCCCATGCCCGATTCCTATAGTTTTAATACTTTTTACAGTGGTGCTGTACGCCCTTTGCTTATTTACATTTGATATGTTTTGATTCCACAATATACCATTCATAATTGAAATCCATTTTTTACCGTGGGCACTTCTTTGCACATTTGTTTCATCCAAATGTCCCACTTGGATTACTTTTATTCCTTAGTAATTACATATTCTTTATGGTGCTGAATGTTCTGTCCATCCTCAGCACTACAGTCCTGTGGTGTACCTCCAATGCAAACAGTTTTTATACCTGCCACTACAGTCGTGTCCTACAACCAAAACAATCAGTGTTAAATACAAACTGCCATTCATCTTTAATAAAATTGTATGTATTACTTTTGGGATGCTTCTTGCAACTCTTTGGATGCTACTTTCAGGGCAGCCTTTAAGTGAACAGGAGAAATTAAATTAATATAGTAACATAGAACATGAACATAGAATCCAGGCAGTAAAATAAAGGTCAGTTCTCAATAAAATTTTATAATTTTGTAGTTTATAATTTTGTAATTTATAATTTTAGTTGTATGCATATTTATATTATGTATAATATATTTATATTGTATTTTTAAAATATTAATATTCACATATATTTTATTTTAACTGTACTGCATTATAACTCTATTTCTAATTTTATATCAAACTACTCCAATTTTGACACACACACACACACACACACACACACACACACACACACACACACACACACACACACACACACACACACACACACACACACACACACACACACACACACACACACACACACACACACACACACACACACACACTTAAATACCTAAGATCCAGTCCTTCATTTTTCCATAATCTATCCATAATCCTTATCATCTGAAGTGTTAACATATCTTGTCGCAGGTCATCTCCATATTTGAAAATAATATAAATATCATCACCGTACACATCATCGTTTTCAAACACAACCCATAGAGGTCGCATTTTGCTATCCATCACTCTACATTTTTCCATTCTGAAAATTAAGCAGAGTATTGCTGAATAAGGATTTGTTAGTAAATTATGTTTATACACAAACAATTTTGTGTACCCATAACTTACCCTAAACAATAACAACAATTATAATGTAAGGGTATGAACATGCCAACGCAGCATTATTCGTAGACTGCAGCTTACTGTGAGACATTACTGTACTGTACGACATCGCGACAAGGGAGGTGACAAACATACCGAGGAGTTTATCCTTACTGTGAGACATCGCGACAACTTTCGTTGCTGCAGATGAAGAAGTGACCGTTTTCTCTCTTTATAAATTCTAAAATTTATATTTTTTAATTGTTAGGTATATGCGCAGGCCTATACATAGTTTTATTGATTGATTGAAATATACTCATTAACTCATAACTCATTATGTTATCAAGTGATAGTGACAGTGATGACACGTATATGTCTTTAAGTACAAAATGGTGGCTAATAACTAACTTCTCACACCACCAATGGTGGTCTTATCTAACTCCATAAATTAGAGAAACCAAGATTTAGGCAAATATCATCACCTATTTTAACAACTATAGAAAGATCCAGAGAGAGTTCATGCGTATAGTAGAGTGATGTCTGATAGATCTGAATACATTTACAAAAGTATCAAAACAAAAATTGGAAAATGCAAGAACAATTATCATACGAATCCCATTTTGCCAGTAGAAAGACTGGTCTTCACCATTAGATAAAAAACGTAAAAATTAAAAAAAAAATATACAGGGTGATTCACGAAGAAACGGAAATACTTTGGGAGATGAATCTACATCGAAAAATAAGAAAAAAAGTTCATATAAACATAGGTCCGGAAATGCTTCGTTAGCGAGTTACGGCTAGCGAAAGATTTCGCCCGGGTTTCGGTTCCCCCGGGTAAATGAAGACTTTCTGAAATTCTTGGAAGGGGCGAATTCTGTTGTTTCTTATCGTTTTTGACCTGAAAAATCAAATAAAACAGGTCGCAGAACTGTATCTCCCATAAGTTTCATGATATCCGACGTAAAACAGACAAATCTTTGCCTAAAAACAAATTTTGGAAAATTGGAAACAATTGGAATTTTTTGTTGATTTTTATTGACTTTATTTATACCACTTTTCTCAGAATTAAATTCTTTACAAGTTTTGTTTTTAACTTTTATGCATTTATTAGTCATTTAACAAAGTTATTGTACTTCTAACCTAACCTAACCTTAGGTTCGAAGTACAATAACTTTGTTAAATGACTAATAAATGCATAAAAGTTAAAAACAAAACGTGTAAAGAATTTAATTCTGAGAAAAATGGTGTAAATAAAGTCAATAAAAATCAACAAAAAATTCCAATTGTTTCCAATTTTCCAAAATTTGTTTTTAGGCAAAGATTTTTCTGTTTTACGTCGGATATCATGAAACTTATGGGAGATACAGTTCTGCGACCTATTTTATTCGATTTTTCAGGTCAAAAACCATAAGAAACAGCAGAATTCGCCTCTTCCCAGAATTTCAGAAAGTCTTCATTCACCCGGAGGAACCAAACCCGGGCGAAATTTTTTGCTAGCCGTAACTCGCTAACGAAGCATTTCCGGACCTATGTTTATATGAACTTTTTTTCTTATTTTTCGATGTAGATTCATCTCCCAAAGTATTTCCGTTTCTTCGTGAATCACCCTGTACACACACACACACATATATATATATATATACAATATATATATTGTAAGTAAACGGGTACGTACGGTTCAAGTCCCACTGTTGGGTTCGTCAATTTGTAATGGGACGAGTACGTGCGTCTCGTTATTTTCACACAATGTAAGCCTATTCGTTGCTATGAACGGGTATGTTCCCCTGTCTTTACTCTCTTCGGTTGTTTTAATTTACTTCAATTATTTAAATATCTGAGATATTTGGAGTATTGGGATATAGTAATTTAATTAATTAATATTAACTTATCTTTCTAAGAAAAATATCAGTGTTAGTGTACTTGAAACTTAAATAATTAATGTGTTATTCTGTAATTTCGTTCAACCCTATTATACCTTGAACAGAATTATGTATAATTTTGTATTTTAACGCTCTTCTCTTTGGTGTCGGAGAATTCCGCTATAAGCGCTGTAGTACCGGGGCAACGAAACTTAGAGGTTAATTCACTGTTTACGTTAACCAATTATTCTATACTTAGTCAGTTACTTTTTTATTCCCAACTCATTAAATAATACTCCAAATGACAAGATTTTGCAACTATACAAAGGTTCTTTATTTGTTTACTTCTTCAACATTGAATAAGATATGTTCCAATTGGCATATACAAAGGCTATAGATTGCGTGAATCGATTATTGATCAGTCCGATACTTTATTTAGATTCGGTTATATAATGTATTTTAGTTTGTAATTAATTTAATTCAGGGTGTGAAGGTTCTTGTAACTGTGGGGAAGATTAAAAATACATAGATAAGAATGCAAGATTTACAAATTTGAAGTGTTGTGTAGTTAATATGATTTATACAATAATAATTTACCAGACTAGAACGAAGCGAATCGTGTGGGCTGTTGGTTGATAACTTCACTGTTCTGGATGACTATGTTGTACGATTTTCTTTCTTCGGATGTTAATAAAATGGAATTCTTGTCCTGTTCACCTCGGAAATACAGCTCCCTGGATTGATTTACGGCCAGACTGGTTCCTTCTGTAATTTCTGGATCCAAATACGTTCTTCTCTCGTTTGAAGTAATTGGTGATGTTCCGTGTATTTAAAAGGTTATGAGTTCCAGTGTAGTGTATATTATCGGTTGTGACACAGTTAACTCTTTGTATTGGGTTTAATATATTGTCAATTCCTTTCGGGTATAGGACAATTCAAGTCCTTCCTTGTAGAACCCAGTTATTTATTTTTTATTGTGATGTTATACGATGATCTCGTTTGATTAAACTATACTGGCATAAGTCAATAATATTATCTTTAGTATTTTGGTGTATTATAATTGTGTCATAATATTTCAGAATATTCTAATTACATTTAACATTTCTTGGGTTTTCTAATCTCATCACATTCAGATCATAAAAGGCAATAATTGAAAATCAACAAATTCTTCATTTCCTGTAGTCCATAGCAACCCATTATTTTTCTTCCTTCTCCATGTTTTGTATATAGTGTTTATTTCATGTATTTTTTGTCTATTCCTTATTAATTTGCTATCATATCGGAATATAACTTTACCGATAGTTGGTTTATTATTTTCTACATATATTCTGCTGGTTTTTTGATATGAGCCTGTTTCTTTTATATTTACTACTTTTTTCGATATAAAACGTTATCAATCGATATCATGGCATTGTGGCATTATCATAATTTGTATAAATTGAGATGGTTTATTATATATCATTACTTATTTAATGTTTTTTCCTAGCTCTTCGAACCGTATTCATTAATTATTATTAACTTACGTACCTAACCTTTATGTTATGAGTGGTTATATAGTGTTATTGGCTGTTAGGCCTTTTATTGTATACGGACCTACCTTTGTTTATAACTGGTGAACAACTATAGCCCTTTTACATAAATTCATACATATAATCAAATCTTAACTATTAACATTTACATAAACAATTATTCTTTTCATATCTAATGACAATTTTATCTTGATCTATGGATCACATATAAGAAAATTGAAATCTATTAACGCTAACTAGCTGCTTCCCACATCATTCTATAACAGTAATTGAATAATACATCTTGTTTCATTACCTTTCATTAACTCAACAAGTAATTGGTATAACATAACATAAACTTTATCATAACATTCGTTGTCACAAAATAATATCATTTAATTCAAAATCCTTATTTGCTATTGCTATAAGGTAAATTATTGTTTCATTTTTGTTTACTTTCATGGTCATTTACTTTGACAATTTCTGTACTATTCTACTTCTTACACTTCTCATCAGTATCATATTGATTTACTTTTCACTGAACATAGATCATTAACTATTGTCTAATTTACAGGTTTGTTTATTCTCGTTATTTCTACCTTGCATCCTTATTCATCTTTGTCTATAATTATAAATGTAATTATTAGACTTTTGTTTTATCATGGGGTTAGATATTGACTTGCTTATTATTTTGTTAATATAATATTTATGTAACATGGATGACAGCATTTCTGTTGCATTACATATGCTCCCCCTCCTAAAAAGTTTAGTTTACCTGAATGAAGTTTAGGTCAAATAAACTTGTCTTCTTCATATGCCTTTTCTTCATATCAATATTAATGGTTGACGATGGGATTCTCAATGTAACTTTATTAGACTAGTATTAATAATTCCTTATTTAATAACATTTCATTATTTCTATTAACATTCTTGATCATATTTAATTTTTGTAAACAGTATTTGTTGATAGTTGGCTACAATATTCAATGATACTTTAGGTTCACATCTCTTCTACTTATAATTACTGTAATCACTGTATTTCTCAATTATTCTTCTGTCATCCAATTTCTTTCTGTTTTCTTTGTCCTAGTCTTCTGGAAACTGAGGTCGTTCTTGCAACTATTCTAATATTCCTAAAATATTTAATTTCCCTAACAATCCCTAATATGTGCGTTGGTACAGTTCAGAGAGGCACTGTTTGGCTTCATACTCTGCTGCCCACACTACACCTTAATATTGTACTGCTGGAATTCATCTACAGTCAGCTATAAAATATAATAATCTCCTAATAATCTCCTTAATTACTTAATAATAAATAATCAAGACAACTATAATAATAAATATTTGGGAAATTTTTTTTTCTTTTGTTGCTTTTATATTTCTTTATTACTATCCTTCATACTTTGTGATTCCATTTTAGTTTCCTTAAACATTCTTTGATGATAATTCTGACAGTTATCATTTGTAATTATTTTTGTTTTTTCTTTCTTGTTGTGATAATAACACTAAGTATCTTCTTCATTTGTTTTTCTGATCTCAATATTTTCTAAATAGTTATTGTTTGATTACCATTATAACTGTGTTTCTGACTAGATACAGTCCTTAGCTCAACTATTATTTTTCTTATCGTATTTCATTATTTTGGCTGTTTATATTTCAATGAATTATGTTCATAAATATTCTTTTTTTTCTCGTTTTCTTTAATATTACATTGGTTACAATCAATCGTTTACTGAAGTTGTTTCTTTCACTTGGCAATGCGGTATGTATTTTAGGTCATATGATTTTTCTTTTATTATTTTGTGTAGGTAGATTTGATGTAAAAACTTTTATCTTGGGGTTTCATTATTCATTATTCACACTATTTCTTTGTAGACGTTTAGTAATAATTCTATTTTTCTTCTGTAATCTTGGGGTTTGTTATTAATTCTTCTTAATACCTTCTTCATAACTATATTTTAATTCAGACTTACTTCATTTTGAATGACATGTTTTCTATTTATATAATACTGTTCAAAAAATACTCTTTTATTTACAAGTGTTTTCTCTTCAAAATTGGTAATAAGTTGTTCTTATTGTATTTTAGAATTTATTCATAATATTTCTTTATGGACTCCTGATTGTATGTTCCCTTAATCCTTTTCGTGATAGGATTCATTATTTCATATGTATTGTTATTATTATTTTTTGTTATCACATATGGCCCAGTATATAATAATAATAATTTTTTAGTTATTCCCTCTAGAGTGCTTGGTAGCTCCCTGTTTCTTATTAATATTTTCTCGCCCACTTGGTACTTAATTGGTTTTGGATTATTCTTTTCATATTTCCTTTTCTTCATTTCCGCCTTTTCCATTACTCGGTTATAAAATTTAACGGTTTCAAACTGATATTCTGGGTTATTTGGAAAGTTTATAATATCCTGGATTTCTCTAGGCGGAAGCCTTTCAAACATAACAGTATAAGGGGTATTTTCAATGGACTGATGGTAAGATCAAGCGATACTTGTTTTTTAACTGTTTTATTTTGCCGTCCAGTGGCTCCGATAATTATCACATTATTGACAGGTAATGTCGGTATGGGCAACTGGCCTTCTCGCTGTATTTTTTCAAGTTCAGTACTGTCTATCAACGATATGTTAGATCCCGTATCAATCATTATGGTAGATTGTACCCCATTTAATTTTGCTGTTACATATATGATTTCGTTATTACTATTACTGTTTACATGTTTCTTATCCTCTTCCAATAAATCTTCTCTAATATTCTTTAAATAGTGGTTATTAATTATAGTTATGGTATTATTATTCTTAATTTTGTTTACAAGTCGTTGTTCCCCAAGATTACGGTTCAGTGAAGGGTATTCATTATTTTTCACTGCCTCTATTAGTTTAAATGAGGGCTTACCCCCTCTTCTCTATTTTCATTTGGATTATTATGTTGATTTAGTACAGTTTCGGTGCGGTCCTCTGTATTAGGTTCCGCTATCCTATAATTTCTTTCAGGTGGATAGTTGTCTTCACACCGGGACTGGTCATAATGATTGTCATATCGGTGACTCCTTGGGTAATACCGTCGCTGATTACCTTGAGGCCTGGAGTAAATATAATTAATGTTATGCCTATAATTATTGGGTCGTCTGTCCCCATCTCCTCTATTATTGCGACTATCGCGGTAATTATAAGTATTATTGCCACGATAATTATAATTCCTGGAATTATTATTCGCGTGATCGTTTTGGGTCCTATTTGCATTAACGTTCTGCGCAGGTCGATTGTGATCATTATTATGAGAATTGGTTGGTGGCTCGTTATTATTATACTTCTGATATTTATAATTTAACATCCTATTTCTTTGGTATTGGTTCTCGTGCTCATAATTCTCAAGGAATTTGGCCATGGCTGAAATCGTTTTGATTTGGCTACACATACGTGCATTTTTTATCCCTTCCTCATAATGGTAGGATAGTTGTATCACCAAACATTCTTCGAGAATTCTGGGCTCTAAGTTACGTGCCATACATACTTTTCCTAGAAAGTATGAAGTAGGAGACTGGCCTATGTTTGTTTCGTATCGACCGTTACTCAAATTATTTCTAATCATGTTCTGGGTCGATTCAGACCAATATTTCTCTTTAAATTGTTTTTTGAACTCGGTCATGTCCAATATATCCGGGCGCACCGCTGTCCACCAATTATCATATGTATCTTTAAATGTCTCATCAATCATACTGCGTATAATACTCCAGCGATTTTCTCTATTTTTTGCAATCATCTCTTCCAACCTCTTTAAAAATTCCATCGGATTGCGCTTGTAATTACGAAAATTAATCGACTCCCGGTTCTCGTGGTTATTTGTATGACTATGTTGGCATGTCCTATCCCGCCATGAATCTACTTCTTCTTGTAACTGTAGTTCGCGTCTACTAATTTCCTCTATTTTATTTTTACTGGTATTAATTTGACCTTCCATACTGTTTAAATTGCCATATACTCTTTCGAGTCGTTCACCCATGTCTGTCTGTATTTGCGTAATCCCTTCCTTATTCTCCTCCCGTACCTGATGTACTTCGTTTTTAATTTGCTCATATTTTCCGACAGATTCCTGTTGGATTTCTTCGACTATTGTTTTACTCTCGATTTTTATGTCATTAATTTTATTCTGCAATTCTTCACGAACCTGTACTATTGTTTCGTTAGTTTTTTCTAACCCTTCATTTGTTTTGGCTATTTCTAATTTTCTTTCCTCATTATTTTGGTCCACTTTCTGGTTAACTGTTACATGAATATTCTCAATTTTTTCATTAATTTGCCTTAAATTTTCTTCATGTATTTGTAGGATGTCTTCCTTCATTTGTTTTAAAACCTCATCATTCCTATCTAACCTTTCGTGAATTTGGTTTAATCTTTCGTTATTTCTATCGAACTTTTCGTTCATTAGTTTTGAGGTTTCTTTAGTTTCCTCATTTGTTTTATCGAATTTTTCCTCCAGCCTCTTTGAGTTTTCCTTATTGCTTTCCTTATTCTCCTTAATTTCCTTATTTATTTTCCTCAAATTCTCCTTAGTGAGTCTGCTATCTTCCTTAATACTACTCATTAACTCCATTAATTTTTCCCAATTTAGTCCTTCTCTGGCTCCCGCTTTATCTATTTGGTCCCCTTGGGCATCTTCTTCGATTACTTCCTTTTCCTTGTCCGCAATTATTTCAGTTTCCGTTATTTCGTCTGTCTGTTGTTCCATCTCACTATCTATTATTATTTCGATTTCGTGTTCTTGTTCACCTTCTTCCTTCTCCGTATCTTCTGCCCTCCTCTTTGATCTACCTCTGGTATCAGGCATTTTTATTCTCCCACAGTTGCCTGCTTTGGTTAAGTACTGTTATTATAATTATAGTTCCTTAACTTAAGCCCTACACTGGTTGAGCGCCAATTTGTAAGCAAACGGGTACGTACGGTTCAAGTCCCACTGTTGGGTTCGTCAATTTGTAATGGGACGAGTACGTGCGTCTCGTTATTTTCACACAATGTAAGCCTATTCGTTGCTATGAACGGGTATGTTCCCCTGTCTTTACTCTCTTCGGTTGTTTTAATTTACTTCAATTATTTAAATATCTGAGATATTTGGAGTATTGGGATATAGTAATTTAATTAATTAATATTAACTTATCTTTCTAAGAAAAATATCAGTGTTAGTGTACTTGAAACTTAAATAATTAATGTGTTATTCTGTAATTTCGTTCAACCCTATTATACCTTGAACAGAATTATGTATAATTTTGTATTTTAACGCTCTTCTCTTTGGTGTCGGAGAATTCCGCTATAAGCGCTGTAGTACCGGGGCAACGAAACTTAGAGGTTAATTCACTGTTTACGTTAACCAATTATTCTATACTTAGTCAGTTACTTTTTTATTCCCAACTCATTAAATAATACTCCAAATGACAAGATTTTGCAACTATACAAAGGTTCTTTATTTGTTTACTTCTTCAACATTGAATAAGATATGTTCCAATTGGCATATACAAAGGCTATAGATTGCGTGAATCGATTATTGATCAGTCCGATACTTTATTTAGATTCGGTTATATAATGTATTTTAGTTTGTAATTAATTTAATTCAGGGTGTGAAGGTTCTTGTAACTGTGGGGAAGATTAAAAATATATAGATAAGAATGCAAGATTTACAAATTTGAAGTGTTGTGTAGTTAATATGATTTATACAATAATAATTTACCAGACTAGAACGAAGCGAATCGTGTGGGCTGTTGGTTGATAACTTCACTGTTCTGGATGACTATGTTGTACGATTTTCTTTCTTCGGATGTTAATAAAATGGAATTCTTGTCCTGTTCACCTCGGAAATACAGCTCCCTGGATTGATTTACGGCCAGACTGGTTCCTTCTGTAATTTCTGGATCCAAATACGTTCTTCTCTCGTTTGAAGTAATTGGTGATGTTCCGTGTATTTAAAAGGTTATGAGTTCCAGTGTAGTGTATATTATCGGTTGTGACACAGTTAACTCTTTGTATTGGGTTTAATATATTGTCAATTCCTTTCGGGTATAGGACAATTCAAGTCCTTCCTTGTAGAACCCAGTTATTTATTTTTTATTGTGATGTTATACGATGATCTCGTTTGATTAAACTATACTGGCATAAGTCAATAATATTATCTTTAGTATTTTGGTGTATTATAATTGTGTCATAATATTTCAGAATATTCTAATTACATTTAACATTTCTTGGGTTTTCTAATCTCATCACATTCAGATCATAAAAGGCAATAATTGAAAATCAACAAATTCTTCATTTCCTGTAGTCCATAGCAACCCATTATTTTTCTTCCTTCTCCATGTTTTGTATATAGTGTTCATTTCATATATTTTTTGTCTATTCCTTATTAATTTGCTATCATATCGGAATATAACTTTACCGATAGTTGGTTTATTATTTTCTACATATATTCTGCTGGTTTTTTGATATGAGCCTGTTTCTTTTATATTTACTACTTTTTTCGATATCAAACGTTATCAATCGATATCATGGCATTGTGGCATTATCATAATTTGTATAAATTGAGATGGTTTATTATATATCATTACTTATTTAATGTTTTTTCCTAGCTCTTCGAACCGTATTCATTAATTATTATTAACTTACGTACCTAACCTTTATGTTATGAGTGGTTATATAGTGTTATTGGCTGTTAGGCCTTTTATTGTATACGGACCTACCTTTGTTTATAACTGGTGAACAACTATAGCCCTTTTACATAAATTCATACATATAATCAAATCTTAACTATTAACATTTACATAAACAATTATTCTTTTCATATCTAATGACAATTTTATCTTGATCTATGGATCACATATAAGAAAATTGAAATCTATTAACGCTAACTAGCTGCTTCCCACATCATTCTATAACAGTAATTGAATAATACATCTTGTTTCATTACCTTTCATTAACTCAACAAGTAATTGGTATAACATAACATAAACTTTATCATAACATTCGTTGTCACAAAATAATATCATTTAATTCAAAATCCTTATTTGCTATTGCTATAAGGTAAATTATTGTTTCATTTTTGTTTACTTTCATGGTCATTTACTTTGACAATTTCTGTACTATTCTACTTCTTACACTTCTCATCAGTATCACATTGATTTACTTTTCACTGAACATAGATCATTAACTATTGTCTAATTTACAGGTTTGTTTATTCTCGTTATTTCTACCTTGCATCCTTATTTACCTTTGTCTATAATTATAAATGTAATTATTAGACTTTTGTTTTATCATGGGGTTAGATATTGACTTGCTTATTATTTTGTTAATATAATATTTATGTAACATGGATGACAGCAATATATATATATTGCTGTCATCCATATATATATATATATATATATATATTGTAATGCGACACAATAGTAGCCCCATCCCAAAAATAAAACTGCTCAATTCAATAGGTACAATAATAGGTAAAGTCACCTATGCTATCCTATTAAAACCAGATAAAGTACACTAACCACAAAAATAAATGAGACAATTATTGTTAAAGAATAGTTGTAAATGTACATCTAAAATAACCTTGAAACCAAGAGTGAGAGATAGGTAGGGAGTGACAAAGATAAACACTGAAGTGATAAGTGTAATAAAATAAACAACATATAATCTTAAGAAAAAAGAGTTAAACAAGTGTGACAAACCCAAAACATAAGCACATGATAAATGAGCAATTAAGTTAAGTATATTAGACTGAAAGACACAGAATAATTGTGAATGTAAAAAATAGAAAAAATATTATGTGAGTATAAGAATCACCAGGGTGATTATTGTTATAGAAGAGATGGTGTAGGTATAACACTCACCAAATTTGTTCATTTTTTAATTTAAAGAAAGAAGTTATTGGCTTAATGTTTAAGGCAATAAATACCAGAAGAAATAGTTTCACAGTAATATGTTGGTAAGTTTTAAGTAAGTAAGGAATTTATAAAGAAAATAATAGCAATACCTTTATAAGAAATAACAGGCAAAATATAATAATTATGTGTAATGAAAAGAAACATGGCTGAACTATGTACAGACCATTAATTTAATTATATGTTATGTTTTATTAATAGATGTAAGTGTTAAAGATGTGGGTGAGAAATGGGAGTAGGGATAAAAATAGTAATGACATAAATTTAACAAAACAGCAAAATAATAACAATAATATAAATTGAAAGTAATGTATAAAATAAGAAATTATAAGATGTAACAACTTATGCTCATACAGGACATAGCTGTCTAAGTTAAGAAACCCAGTTGTAAACAATTGAAGACTATATTTAAATAACAAAACAAGGTAAATTATGTAATTACCAACAACTAACAAAAATAACATGGCAGAATTATATTAAAACATAGAAATAAGTAAATTATGTATTAACATAGTAATATCAATTTTGAACTAAAACATTAATACATGGCTTAGACCAATCTTGTAAGATATCAAACTAATCTTTGAAAGAAAATAGGAACATCTATGTAAAGATTACAAGCATTGAAATTATCCCCAAGTAAATATAGCCATTACAAAATATTTATTCAAATTCAACAAAAAACCAGAATTTGTAACAATAATTTCAAAAGTACTTAGCCAATCAGAGCTAAGCCAGTTGTCATGACTACAGTACGTTCCGATCCGCCCCATTATCAACTACCGTAATGCCCCTGCACACAAACTGGCAAAATTATTAGACAACACACACAAATAGACAACATTGCAGTAAAAAACAACACTGACCTAGTAACAAAAATAAAAGACATACACATCCCCCATAATGCCACATTAGCCTCCTTTGACATTAAAAACCTGTACACAAACATCCCAATCTCTGAAACAATCACCATCCTACAAAACAAACTCAAACAGAACAACACACCAGACGGACTTATCAATGAAATAACAGAAACTCTGAACATTATCACAAAACAAAACTACTTTACATATAACAATAAATACTACACACAGAACGATGGCCTACCCATGGGCTCCCCCATATCCAGCATTCTAGCAGAAGTCTTCCTCCAACACTTGGAAAAAACAAAAATACTCACAAACAATGACAGACACTCACATAAAATACTATATTGGCACAGATATGTTGATGACATTCTAATACTATACAGGGGAAACAAAAGACAATGTGAACAGTTACTAACGCACATAAACAAAATACATAAAAACATAACCTTCACTGCCGAATACGAACACAACAATACCATAAACTTCTTAGACCTCTCCATCACAAAACTAGAACACAGGCACAAATTCAGTATATACAGAAAACCAACACACCTCCTCCAATATACCTCCAATCACCCAATACAACACAAACTAGCTGCTTTTAGAACCATGATACATAGACTTAACAACATCCCCTTAGATGAAATAGACTACAAAGACGAACTAAACACGATAAAATATCTAGCAGAATCTAACGGTTATGACAGAACAATTGTCAGTAAACTCCTACACAAAACACAAAACAAACAACAGACAAAGACAGAAAACAACAAATTCATAACACTAACATACATCAACAATCAAACTGAAAAAATTGCCCACAAATTCAAAAAAGCAGGATACAGAATCGCTTACAAAACTACTAACAAAACAGAACACACACTATCAAAACGCATGCCCAAAGCACAAAACAAATTCGATCTACCTGGTGTATACAAGCTAAATTGCTCAAATTGCAATAAATTCTACATAGGCCAGACAGGACGTAGCTTCAAACAGAGATACATTGAACACACAAAAGCACTCCACACCACTACAGAATCTACCTTTGCAAACCACCTCATTGAAGCAAACCACACATATAAAAACATCGACAATAACATGAACATTCTACACGTACACACAAAAGGCCGAAAACTAGACACTCTAGAACAATTAGAAATATACAAACACACAAAAACAAATAAAAACGACATCCTAAACGAACAGACACAATTCAAATCGCACACATTATTCGAACACATCTCACCACACACACACAGCTTCGATCTTTCGAAAAACTACCCCGTCGCCAACAACAAGACGGACAACGCTACCTATGGCAGCCTCTGATGAAACCTTCTAAAGGTGAAAGCCGGTTTAGGCTGTAAGGTAAAACTTTACGTTTTTACTTATAAAAAACTTAGTGTTCCGAGTCGTCAATACTATAGTGATATTTAGTACAGTACGTTATTATGAAATTGAGGGTTACGAAAAGGAGTTCCATTATTAACGACGCCGAGAAACAGACGCTATACTGATGCTGACCTTTTGGAGGAAAAATAACGAATAAAATCGAACTGTGACGAAACCCAATTGATGAACTGATGTCAACCATAGTCCAGTAACACTTGAAGGGACAATAATCAACTATTAAACTACAATTAAATAAAAACTGGATGAAATAAGAAACAGACGCTAGAATCAGACGGCATCCCTATCGTTGGCGATAAATTTCAGAAACAATACATTGGCGAAGACACTTGACGACCTTTGACACGAACAACGTGATGTTGTTAAGTACAAAATAAATCATAACTAATTACGAACCAAATTTATTAACCATATTCCTAATAAATGACTCTGACTCTAAAAGTTAAACACTAATTTCTTTCAAGGATTTATGATTCAAGTCAAATAACACTGTATGTAAAATAATTATAACCTATGTCAAACTGATTAAACCAACACACACCATTTAACACAACACAGTTGAATTTTCATGTAAATCTTGTTAGTATATAAGTGCCACGATTATAAAGTGGTGTATTTTATTTAAACATCTTGTTATAAACCTTTTTCGTATTCAAAAGAATTCACATGGCAGAATAAATTGTATAAATAAGAGACGATAAACATTATAGCTTCCTACGTTTGAGGCGCTGCCACCTTAGCGATCCGCTGAGTGAACTAATTTACAGCCGAGGCATAAACTTTGTTGTAATTACATTTATTGTACGATTATTATTTAAAAAATTAATGAATTCTTGAAACAATTAAATCAGTACGAACCTATATTAACTGTCGTGTATTTATTTGAATATTATTATGTATGTTATGTGCTTTAGCGGAGAGTAGATTTCGTTACGCAAATTATGTTGGCAACATATCTTAATATCTTAAGTAAGTTGTCCTTACATAGTTTTATTAAATCAAATGGTTGCAAAATAACTTAAATCATATTATTTCTGAATAAATATTTAGTAAGTTGTCCTTACAGTTTTGGAATTTTGGGGTTTTAGTCTCTTCATTTTAAATTATATTGTTTCGAAATAACTTGAGTAAGTTGTCCTTACAATTTTTTAGAATTTTGGGGTTTTTTTTCCAATGGGTTGCTTGGTCGGTATCAGAAAATCAGTCCCCTTTCTCTGGTTGGTTATTATTTAGTTTAACCATGGTCCATTAACTCATCTGCACTTGTCGTTCGGATTACTGCAGTGTCCATAATGATTTTTGTCCTTGTTAAATAGCTCTCTATCATCTGATATTGTAACTCTGCTGATATTGAATTTTCATTAAATTCAATGGTTACCATCGTTTTCCGAACTCTTTCTTTCTTTGTAACATATTCTTCTACTACCATGTCTTGTAATTTTTCTAATACACTTATTTCTATCATATTTATATGTAGTCTATTACACAAATATGTTGATGATATATCATTTACTGGTGATGTCAATGACCTTTTATTTACTGGTATATTTAATTTAAATATAGATTTAGTTAAGTTTTTTCTATAACTTTTCAAAACAGTCAATTCTCTGTAATTAACGATTGGGAGATTAAGTACATTAACCAGCCCACTCTTAATCATATCTACTTCTTCCCGTGTATTTTTCCTTTTGTTAAGACGTATTATTCCTCTTTCTTTCGTTTTCTTAATTATTTGTTTCTTTACTCCCTTAATGTTAATTTCTATGGGCATTATCTTTTCTTTCTCTCTGTTAGGTTTATCTTCAGATAACAATGCACTTTGGTCTTCTTTAGTACCTTCGGAAGTGCTGTTTAGCGTTTCATCCAAATTCTTGAAACCACTGTCCATTTTCTTATTTGTCTCCTCCTTGTATGTATCTGCTTTTTGGCTAAGTGTATTAACATTTTCAAACTTCTCCCTGAAAGTTTCCCATATCTCCTTATTGAAATTCTCCATTTTACCCTCAAATTGTTTTAAATTTTCTTCGTTTATTTCTCAATTTGTTTTAAACTGTCCCTCAAGGTTTCATTTTGCTTCCTTGAGTTCTCTTCCTGTTTCTTAAAATTCTCATCTATTTTGTCATTGGTTTGCTTTGAAGTTTCCTCCTGTTTTCTAAAATTTTCATCTATTTTATCATTGGTTTGCTTTGAAGTTTCCTCCTGTTTTCTAAAATTTTCAGCCATAAATTTCATCATGTCTTGCCAATTGGGTTCTTCTCTGACTACCGCTTTGTCTGGTTGGTCCCCTTGGGCCTCCTCTTCACCTATTTCCTTTTCCATGTTCATAATTGCTTCAGTTTCTTCTTTATCACCCACTGGTTGTTCCATTTCATCGTCCGTAACTATTTCTATCTCTCGTTCCTGTCCACCTTCTTCCTTCTCCTTTTCTTCTGTCGTCTTCTTCGATCTGCCTCTGGTATTATGCATTTCTTGTTTTCTCATAACTGCCGACGATAATTAGGTTTTTTGGTATATTAATTTATTGAATATATCAAAATTCTTTTCTAATTACAGCCCTTTTACGTTGAGTGCCATTCTGTAACGTAACCGCTTAAGGTGTACTTTCCGCAGAGTCTTTGGATGTGACCTCTAGGGTGCTCGTCTTATTTAATTAAGCCCCACTGTTAGTACGTCATTTTGTAACATAACGTCGTTCTGATGTGTGTGAAGTCCGTCTTTTGACAGTCTCGGAGCGGTCAGAGTACCTTTTCGCGATCGTCACTTATGAATTATAATTATTAATGTTTAAATAAATCGGATTGTAAGTTTACCCAAACGAAACAGAAATCGAGCGTGTGTGATTTTGTAGAGATTAAGGAAGTTGTTTAATCTTAGTTGGAAGAGAGAGTAAGAACAATTTGGTTACACCCAGAGTATAAAATTTCTTATTTTTAAATATTCGTTGTTCATAAGATCAGCTGATTTTGACATCAACCTCCAAATTTTAGGTTAACCAAACGCCACTGTTCAGTAATACTCCCTGGTGGATAGTCCTCTTCTTGGCTTACTAAAAATCTACAACAACTACCCTCTACAATAAAGAATACACATTTTATTATTTAACATAAAATATTAAGAGTATTTATTTGTATAATATTGATTTCCTCTTCTTCCAATATACAAATATTATAATCGATCTTTTCAGTCAATAATACATTGTATCGATTTAGTTAGGTAAACATGGAATTATCATAAAATCTATTTTTTAATGCTTTTATAATTTTATCTTTAATTAGACACTAATCAACATATAATTCATTTTATTTATTTCCCCAGGGTTAAGGGTAAGTTCTTTGTGTTATGAGATGGTCAGAAATGGATAATTATATACTACGCTTTACAAGATAAAAATAATCAATTTCGAATTTTTTTTGTTAATTTTCGTAGTACGTAGTTCCAGATTCGTCCGCAAGAGTGCAGATTATTTCGTTATTAGACACATGAAATCATTTAAGATATTTCTGAACTGCACAACGATTTGATATGAGGTTTTCTTGGTTAATTATTAAAAGAATCGTTTATATTACCTCTTTCCTCGAAGTTCTTACTTGCGTGGAGTTGTTTCTAGTGTGGTAGTTCTAGTTGTTTTGTAATTTAATTGAATGTCTTTCAGATACAATCTCGCTAAAAACTCGAAGTGCGGTTCGGCTAGGCCAGATCTTGGAATGGTCTCTTTCACTTTGTTATTGGGTAAAGCAAGTTATATTTGATATCTGAAGGAGTTTAAACATAAGGTGGATATTGTGAGTTAATTTTGTTCCAATTTTGTACCGTTTCCGAAAGTTTAAAATGTTTTTTAATACAAATTTCGTGTCATCACTTTTTCTCAACCGAACGGTTTCCAATATTTTTTACAATTCAACAATATGTTGTTATCCGGTTACTCTTAGTAACCCATAATTTCTATATCATTTTTTATTGGTGCTTCTATTTACTTTTGAGTATATAGGCTGTTTTTAATTATTATACATTTATTTCTTATTTATAGAAAAATAATTCTTTTTAATTTTGGTTTATTTTCCAATTTGATTTATATAAAGGTTTTTCGTTCATTTTCTTATACCTTTAGATATAAGTCTTTAATATTATTATTAACTTTAATTGAATTTATATATTATTTATTAATCTCTTATAGTATCCTTACACTGCACTATTTTCTTCTGCCATTTTCCTCATACAGTATTATTTTATTTTTTATTATCATCTTATATTTAACTCTTTTATTTTTTAACCCTGGGTTATCTTATATTCAAACATAATTATTTTATTAAGTATAAAATTAAACCGAGGTACTAAATTTTAGTTGCCTACACAATACAAATCATACACTAATTAAACAAAATACATAACTGGTTATTAGCATCACAGTCTACTATTATAATCCATAATTCCTACATCTACAGCACAAGTCTGTAAGATGCTCCCTTCACAGTCACTTATTTACGCACTGGGTACACTATAACTCACTTGTTACACTGTATATCACTTAAATATAGTTTATAATGTTTGGTGATATAAAGTAATTTAGAGCTAGTTATATTTTACCCATTTCTGACCTTTATGGTAGGATAATTAAGTTATCATTTTTGGGACTGGGTTATGTAACTTTACAATATATATATCACTTAGAAACATCTGATGATACTGATATTTTTCAGTGAAACGTGCGTCAGGTGTTAAAAAGAATACACAATATTATCTACTTGCAGAAGAAACAAATTGAAAACATCACAAATTATATATATATATAGTACTGCTGTTAAAATGCACACAGTACATAATAGGGAGGTAATAAATTTTAAAAGAGAAAGGGTGCAGATTTTGTATGGAATGGAACATCTGATTTAAGATGTAAATAAAAACATTGGGACTATCGACTCGCCCAGTCAACATAGAGGTCAATTCTGTAACGCAACAGAAATGCAATCATCCATGTTACATAAATATTATATTAACAAAATAATAAACAAATCAATATCTAACTGCTCCATGATAAAACAAAAGTCTAATAATTACATTTATAATAATAGATAAAGATAAATAAGGATGCAAGGTAGAAATAACGAGAATAAACAAACCTGTAAATTAGACAATAGTTAATGATCCATGTTCAGTGAAAAGTAAATCAATATGATACTGATGAGAAGTGTAAGAAGTAAAATAGTACAGAAATTGTCAAAGTAAATGACCATGAAATTAAACAAAAATGAGACAATAATTTACCTTATAGCAATAGCAAGTAAGTATTCTGAATTAAATGATATTATTTTGTGACAACGAATGTTATGATAAAGTTTATGTTATGTTATACCAATTACTTGTTGAGTTAATGGAAGGTAATGAAACAAAATGTATTATTCAATTACTGTTATAGAATGATGTGGGAAGCAGCTAGTTAGCGTTAATAGATTTCAATTTTCTTATATGTGATCCATAGATCAAGATAAAATTGTCATTAGATATGAAAAGAATAATTATTTATGTAAATGTTAATAGTTAAGATTTGATTATATGTATGAATTTATGTAAAAGGGCTATAGTTGTTCACCAGTTATAAACAAAGGTAGGTTCGTATACAATAAAAGGCCTAACAGCCAATAACACTATATAACCACTCATAACATAAAGGTTAGGTACGTAAGTTAATAATAATTAATGAATACGGTTCGAAGAGCTAGGAAAAAACATTAAATAAGTAATGATATATAATAAACCATCTCAATTTATACAAATTATGATAATGCCACAATGCCATGATATCGATTGATAACGTTTGATATCGAAAAAGTAATAAATATAAAAGAAACAGACTCATATCAAAAAACCAGCAGAATATATGTAGAAAATAATAAACCAACTATCGGTAAAGTTATATTCCGATATGATAGCAAATTAATAAGGAATAGACGAAAAAATATATGAAATAAACATTATATACAAAACATGTAGAAGGAAGAAAAATAATGCGTTGCTATGGACTACAGGGAATGAAGAAGTTGTTGATTTTCAATTATTGCCTTTTATGATCTGAATGTGATGAGATTAAAAAATCCAAGAAATGTTAAATGTAATTAGAATATTTTGAAATATTATGACACCATTATAATATACCAAAATACTAAAGATAATATTATTGACTAATGCCAGTATAGTTTAACCAAACGAGATTATAGTATGATATCACAATAAAAAATAAATAACTGGGTTCTACAAGGAAGGACTTGAATTGTCCTATACCCGAAAGGAATTGACGATATATTAAACCCAATATAAAGAGTTAACTGTATCACAACCAATAATATACACTACACTGGAACTCATAACCTTTCAAATACACGGAACATCACTAATTACTTCAACCGAGAGAAGAACGTATTTGGATCCCGGAATTGCAGAGGGAACATCAATCTGGCAGTAAATCAATCCAGGGAGCTGTATTTCCGAGGTGGACAGGACAAGAATTCCATTTTATTAAACCGAAGAAAGAATATCGTATGGCATAATCATCCAGAACAGTGAAGTTATCAGCCAACAGCCTACACGATTCGCTTCGTTCTAGTCTGGTAAATTATTATTGTATAAATCATATTAACAACACAACACTTCAAATTTGTAAATCTTGCATTCTTATCTATGTATTTTTAATCTTCCCCACAGTTACAAGAACCTTCACACCCTGAATTAAGTTAATTACAAACTAAAACACATTATATAACCGAATCTAAATAAAGTATCGGACTGATCAATAATCGATTCACGCAATCTATAGCCTTTGTATATGCCGATTGGAACATATCATATTCAATGTTGAAGAAGTGAACAAATAAAGAACCTTTTAGTCCAGTCGCCAGAGATTTTGACTTGATAAAAAATTGGGGCAAAGCAATATTTGGTGCACGTGTTAAATAAACGTTAATAATTAATATAAAAAAATCTTTGCATGTTTACCTTTCTAGGGTTTTCTGAAAATGGTCTGGAAAAATCGTAAAGACAGATTTTCTTAAAGCACTCCGTAAATATGTACAGTTGGAAGAAATAAAAAGGTGTATATTGAAGAGCAAACAATTTCCTTCAGAAAGTCCCCTTACATATTTTTACGTTAATGGAACTGTTTTCCTGAAAATTGGTAATGATGAGCGCTGCGTTTTAAAAAGAGCGTTTGCCCCCGATCTTGCGTAATTCGCTAAATTAGCCAGGCGCGTCTATTCAAAAATATCATAACTTTCTTTAATCTAAGCATAGCCAGTTAAATAAAGGCTAGTTTTGAAGGGGAACAGTATAGCTTTCAAAATTTGTTGATTTTTACATAAATATTTTATTTGAACATAAAGAATATAGTGTATAAATATTTACTGTAGATACAAAAAGAAGTGGAACCACAAAATTACAAGTACTATACAATAAAATTTAAAAAAATAGTAGTTCTTTACTAATTTACCTTTAAAAGAGATAAACTTTTTATTTTATAATAATGAAAACTACTTTTGAAGTTGTTATTTAAAAAAAAACACCTTTTCAAAAGTGAGTATTTCGACGTATTTTAAATTTACTCTAAAATTCAGAGTTTATCTGCCTTTATTAATCTTAAAAATAGAGATATCGAAATACAAAAAATTGTATTTGAAAGCTGCAAGTGTTCTGCATCAAAAACTATACTCATGAAAATTAAAATCATTTTCGAAATTAAAAAAAATAAATAAAAATTGTGTATACTAAAAAAAGGTGCCTCCTTTGCGTTACATACATGTATCTTTTAAGTGGGTTTATTTGAGTGCTTGAAATTAACGTTACAGCTACTACAATACTAAATCTATTTATTCATGTTATTTCTCTTACCTGATTATACCTATACTCTAAAAACAAGACCCTAGAAAACAGGTAAAATTTTTAAACGGCGCGGCGTTCTATTCCCCTCGAGTGTGTAACTGTAAATGTAGCTGCGCGCGCAACACCCATTGTTGTGGTGTGCCATACGAACATCTGCTATACAAGAACGGAGCAGTAACGCAGTTGATATTTCTTCAAAGGTTATAATCAAAACATTACAAATATTTTTGTTTTTATCATATAAAACAGGTAAAAAAATTGCAGTTTAAAGTTTTTATTTACACTTTTTATACATGCTAATATTTATTTATTTGTGAGCACGTGTAGTGGAGTCAAAATAAAAATCAAATGTGAATTATTTTGGGAGTCGATTTTTTGTGTGCTAAATTGGTTAATGGGATCAAGTTGAGCTAATAGTTAAGTTTTGTGTAAAAACAACCCGTTTATTTGTTTATTAACAATTTAAGTTGCAAAATAGCGTTTTTATAAATATCTTTGGACCTAACAAGCCGATTTTAATGTGAATTTTTTTTCAGTATTCTATAATAAATTAAGAACATTTCTAGCCTTAATACGGAAGTCGATGTTATTATTATTGTTAATAAATAAATAAAGTGGCGATGGCGTTTATAAACAAATTGCTGTTGTTTTAACACAAATTAATGAAAGTTGATAAAACTTGAGGGAAAGGTAACCTTTGTGGAGTACTATAAACCCCAAAAATTTCATATTGAAATGTCGAATATTACCTAAAAAAAATCGCAATTCACAAAAAAACTTTGAGTGCTCATAAAGTACGGCAAGATTGTGGCACAAAGGTGTACGACGGCTTAAATTAAAGCTTATTAAAAATACTTTCGGGTGGTTAATTAACAAAATTTGTTGGCCTTTCTGACACCATTTTTTGACCATTTAAAAAAATTAAACCTAGACATGGATAGCCTCAAGAAAAGATGAAAATGAAGAAAAAAGAAAAATCTTAAAATATGCAGCAGCAATTATTCGAAACGATGTTAATCTGAAGAAAAATAATACAGAATTTTATCCTCCAAGTGATAATATATTCCAAAATATTAATGAGAATATCCCAGAATCCCTTCAGTTTCTGATAGAAGAAATAATTTTAAAAAATAAAAAAGGTGATATTAGTTCATATGAAACAAAATGCACAGCAATTACTCATTCAATTATGAGTTGCATAAGACCTAGAACCTTTCTATCACCATTGCAAGTTGGTCTGTCTGTAATGTTGCACAGGAAATTTGCTTCAAAACGAATTATAGATATATTGTCGCATCTGGGAGTGTGTTCATCATACAAAGAAACAACACTTTATGAGGATAGTGTATTGCTTAGTCCACGTTCTCCATTTAGATCTGGTTGTTTTGCACAATTGGCATTTGACAATTCAGATATTAACATCAATACTATAGACGGGAAAAATACTTTTCATAGTATGGGAGGTACTATGATTGTAAGTCCCAGAGATTGTTATTATAACAAAGTTCCCTTAAAACGATTGACAGTTAAGCCTACTGCAAAAGAAATTAGCAAAATTGACAAAATACCATTCCAAATTTTTGAAAATATTAATACACATGCACTCCAAAACATTGTTTTTGAAAAAGTAGATAACCCGAGTTTTAATAATATAGATTTTTCTAATGCTGACTTGCTTTGGATTTATGGAGTGACCAAACCAGGCATTACTGGCTGGAATGCCTTTATGTCCAAGCTTTTGGAAAATATGACGTATACATTATCTAGAATTGTTTGCTTGCCTTTTGTACACTCTCCTCCAACTGAAATACAATATACACCGTTTTAAAATACGCTGTAAAACTAGTGAAAACTTAAATCTATTTAATTGTTTTGTTACTTTCGATCAACCTTTGTATCAGAAAGCGTTTAAAATGGTCCAATCCTCACCTGATGATGATATACATAATGTAATTGTTCGAATTGGAGGATTTCATCTGCTTATGTATTTTCTTGGTTCAATCGGTTATGTGATGGCAGGAAGCGGTTTAAAAGAAGCATTAAGCTGTTACTATGCGCCAGGAACTGTAGATAAGATGTTAGATGGCCATGCTTATGCTAGAGCAGTACGAGGCCACACATTAATTTGGATAGTTTTGTGTAAAAAGATTATTGAGGAAATGAATCTTTCAGAAGTTGAATATTCAAATATGAAATCTTTACTACAAGAATTTTTAGATGACAATCTTACTTACAAAGAAGCACAAGATCATAATTTTTTTAACATCCTAAATGGTAAATTTCTAGAAAAAATTATTGAAATTGAGGAACGCGGTAAAACTGCAAAATTATGGATACAATACATACGAATGATCTCTATTGCAAAAGCATTTGCGCGCTCTGAAAAAATGGGTAATATAAAAATTCAATTACAAGTTATTCAGCAAATGTTGCCATAGTTTTATGCGACTGGACATTTTCATTATACGAAATCAGCCTTATTATATGTACAATATATGAACCAATTTATAAAAGAATCTGAAAAACTTTTCACCTCAATGCAAAACCAAAATGTAATTCCAGAAACTACCGCTTTAAAAATTAAAGAACTTCAAAATTTTATAAATAACAGATTTTGTACTGTAAGACGAACTGAGAAATTCTGGTCAGGAACTCATACTGATATGACAATCGAACAGGACTTAATGAGAGTCATGAAAGTTGATGGTGGTATGATTGGACGGGGAGTAACTACCAGTACTGCAAATAAATGGATTTTAGCGATGCCATATACACATGATATCTGCGAAGAAGTAGAAAATTTTTGTGGTATACAATTTTCTACTTCCGATCAGCATGTAGATGCTAGAGATTCTCGAATAAAACGAGATACTGAAGATATTCTCAAAATAAAATCCTGGTTTGATTGTCACGAGACATTTCCTTATCAAGATTCAATAATGTCTATATCTACTGGAGTTACTGGCGGTAATAATATTAACTGTCATAATGCTTTTGAGGTTGGAAAAGCAGGGTTAGAAGAAATTGCTGGTACAAACTTCCATAAAGTTTCGTTTAAACGAAAAAATAGAGTACTGTCATTAAAAAGTGTTAATAGTAGTCTGAAAATTCAAGAGGAAATTGTCCCTATAGATCCAATGTTTATATTTCAACGCATTTGTGTAGCAAGAAAAAGTGACGACGAATTAAAAGATTACATGCGTTGTGAACTTGCACCGTACCCAACATCTATGTTTTACGAAGGTGTATTTCGGAAAACAGATAAGTCTAAACTATATGATATGTTTGAAGTGGACCGCACTGAGATTAACCTTGAAGATTGCATTTACGTCATTGATGGTGGTATGTTACTGCATAGATTAGTATGGTCAAAAAATGACAAGTTCAAATGTATTTTTCAAAGATACGTAAATTATGTCAAGAGACACTTTGGATCAAAAGTTACTGTAGTTTTTGATGGCTATACAAACAATTCTAACAGCATCAAAGCTATGGAGCGTTATCGCCGTACCAATCAAAATTCCTCTTTAGATATTTTATTCTATGAAGATATGTGTGTCACAGTGACCCAAGAACAATTTCTTTCGAATAAAACTAATAAAACTCGATTTATTGAAATTCTAACGAGATATTTGGAAGAAGAAAGCTAACGTTAAACAAGCTGACGATGATGCAGACTTATTAATTGTGAAAACAGCCTTAGAATTATATGATAAATTATATGCACGTCAAATTGTTACTTATATTGAAATTCCCTTTAATTTGATACCCCACGTGCGGTATTTTCATATTTTCCATTTTTGACATCACCCCTCCGCCAATTCCACTAATTTATTGAGCCCAAAATTTTTAAAAACCAAAATTTTTAATAGTGCGTATATGCATGTCACATATGATATTTCATATTTTCCATTTTTGACACCCCTCCATTACAACCCATTTATTGAGCCCCAGGGCCCAAATGTATTCAATAGTACGTATATGCATGTAAAATTGTTACTTGCATTGAAATTCCCTTTAATTTGATACCCCACAGTATTTTCATATTTCATATTTTTCATTTTTGACATCCCCCCGGGCCCAAAACACCTATCTTATGTTGGTTCTCCCATTGCGTAAAAAATTTGTGCCAAGTTTGGTGGAAATCGGTCCAGTTTCATATTTTCCATTTTTGACCTCCCCCAAAACCACCCATTTATTGAGCCCCAGGGCCCAAGCATTTTCAATAGTGCTTATATGCATGAAAAATTGTTACTTGCATTGAAATCCCCTTTAATTTGATACCCTACATGCGGTATTTTCATATTTTCCATTTTTGACATCCCCCAGGGCCCAAAACACCTATCTTATGTTGGTTCTCCCGTTGCATAAAATATTTGTGCTAAGTTTTGTTGAAATCGGTCCAGTGGTTTAGTAGGAGGTGTGAAATATAAATACACACAATGACTTTTATGTACGTATATTAAGATACACATATTTAATAATATTATTCAACAGAGGAAGATTTGTTAAAATTGACCATTCCGTTTATCGATTTAATACTCCTAACGATGAAATAATAACAAAATCGTTATTTTGATTTTATTACTATTAAAATTTGAACTATTTTAAACAAAAAGAACGAAGACTTTATCATGATCCAATGGTTTATTTAGTAGTAAGAAAAGAAATTCACGGAATGTAAACGTTTTTATCGATTTTACCGCGCGCTGCCCTTAAATAAGGTTTTTTTTTAAAGCCTGACCTTATAAACATGCAAAGATGATTTTAAACCGATATTTAGACCTTTTTCAATAACTATACCAAATATCACTTTGCCTCAATTTTTTACGAAATTTTACCATTATTTTTACTCTGGCGACTGGACTATTTGTATAGTTGCAAAATCTTGTCATTTGGAGTATTATTTAATGAGTTGGGAATAAAAAAGTAACTGACTAAGTATAGAATAATTGGTTAACGTAAACAGTGAAATAACCTCTAAGTTTCGTTACCCCGGTACTACAGCGCTTATAGCGGAATTCTCTGACACCAAAGAGAAGAGCGTTAAAATACAAATTTTTATATAATTCTCTTCAAGGTATAATAGGGTTGAACGAAATTATAGAATAACACTTTAATTATTTAAGTTTCAAGTACACTAACACTGATATTTTTCTTAGAGAGATAAGCTAATATTAGTTAATTAAATTACTATATTCCACAACTCCAAATATCTCAGATATTTAAATAATTGAAATAAATTAAAACGACCAAAGAGAGTAAAGACAGGGGAACATACCCGTTCATAGCAACGAATAGGCTTACATTGTGTGAAAATAACGAGATGCTCGTACTCGTCTGATTACAATTCCTATATGATATAAAACAATATTCAGTTATATGTTCTGAAAAGAATATATGAAATTGGAATGAATGTTATAATAAGAGTAAATAGTAATAAAATTATAATTTAATAAATAACAACTAGAACTACGAATATTAGAGGTAAAATAAAGATGTTTAATAAGAAATAGAAAAATGATATATGTTTTTAATAGGTATATGATAAACAGATGTAAAGAAATTACGGAATTATCAAAGTGGCAAATTTGTAAATTGTTAAAAAATTGTACTGTATAGAGATGAAAGGAAATGTTTAGTAGTCTAATTTTATATCTAATAGTAACAGCATGAAGAGTCTAAAATTATATCTATTAAGAGTAGCTTGAAGAGTCTAAATTATATCTAATAAGAGTAGCATGAAAAGTTTAAATTCATAAAATAACATTTGTACATCATCAAGTTTAATGTAATATGTAAAAGAAAATACAGTAAAGGAATTTAATTTGTGATACCAGAGTTTTGATTATAAAGTTAATAAAAGTAAACAATCAGGAGGAGAGATTCAACATTCCTATTGAGTTTAGTAAAATAAACTAATATTTAATAAATAAATAATATTACGAGAAATATAAACATATCCGTAATAGAACGCCGATAGAAGAGGGAAATCCTGGACTGAAGAATAATTTAAGTGGCCATAAAAGATAATTAAGTATTCCGAGGAGATATCTGCGTTGCAGTCGTCCTAGAAAACAACATTCAGCAGTGAAAACAGTAAGAAATTTGTGTGAAGTAACGGATCGCCAAGCCTGATATTGCTTTTGAAAAAAAATAAACATCAACCAGAAGTGAACCCGTGGCAGCTGGAAGAATTCAGAATCAGTGAAGTTACATTAGTCTGGTATTTATTTTTTACATGATTATTTCTCAAAATACTACATACTAACTGTATTTGGTTTGGTTTAGAGAAAAGAAGATATTATATACAATTGTAAATACGATCAAACAGCTTAATAATCATTAACCCTGAGAGAGAGAGAGAGAGTTTCTTTTCATGTACTGATAAACAAAAAACATAATAACAGTAGGTACATATCATAATTACATAATTACCATACCTGTTAAAATAATTACAGTACACATAAATGGCAACCAACGTGGAACATATCTTAAATACATTATCTAGAACAGTGGTTCTTAACCAGTGGTCTGCGAAGCCATCCGAAAAATATTAAACAAGTGACAATGAGTCGTCGGACGGACGGAGCCGCCGGCCGGGGCGAGGTGCGCGGTGGTGTGCGTAGCACATGCAGCGAGCAGCCAGTATCTCATTCGGTTTGTTCCGTTCGCTTTTTGTTTGAACTAGTTAGTGATAGTCCAACTACCTACGTTCGTTGTTTTGTTCTGAGTGCTTGCTTATTTTCAATTTTAAAGTTTAACAGCAAAGGGCAAATATCATTGGTCTACGAAGGTCTTTGTAGTAAGTAACTGCTCCAGATTTTAATACGTAAGTAAACTAAACCTTGTTTGTTTTGTTTGTCACACGTTAATTCTAAGTAGGTACTGTGAATACTACATCGTATTTAACATTTTACTATATTACGTCACATTGTCAAATCTGCAAGGTTTCTTTTTCATTGCGATTTACTTTGTACCACAGTTCCAGGGGTTTGTCATTAAAATTAGGTATGTTTTATCCGTATTTTTTCTGTGACCACTTTCAATTATTAATGTACATAGGTTACTAAGTAGGTGGGAATGATATAATTATTTTGTTTTCAGAAAAATGCCACCGAAACGAAAGTATGACGACGATTATATTAGACTGGGCTTTACGTCAATAGAAATAAATGGGGAGACTAGACCTCAATGCGTAATATGCACAACTGTTCTTGCCAATGATGCTTTAAAACCGGCAAAGTTGGAACGTCATTTAAAGACCGTACATCCAAATTATTGTGACCGTCCGCGAGAATTCTTCGACGGCAAACTAATAAATCTGAAAAAAATGAAACTTGGACCCAGTGGAACAAGTTATGCAACATCTGAAAAAACATTAGCTGCATCGTTTGAAATTTCAAAATTGATTGCCAAATCCAAAAAAGCACACACAATCGGTGAATCTCTAATAAAGCCTTGTATGCTTAAAGCTGTAGAAGAGCTTTTAGGGCAGGAAGCTCAAAAGAAAATTCGTGAAATACCATTTTCAAACGACACAGTGAAGTCGCGTATTCAAAAAATGTCAAATGATATTGAAGAACAAGTTACTGACAAGATAAAATGTAGTCCTTATTTTGCGCTACAATGTGATGAATCTACCGACGTTTCACAATGTTGTCAATTACTTGTATTTATTCGATTTTTGAATGGCAATAAGAAGTTTAAAGAGGAGTTACTATTTTCTCAAGAACTGGAAACAACGACGCAAGGTGCAGATGTTATGGATGTAATAAGTCAATATTTGGAGAAACATGGACTTATGTGGCAAAAGCTTGCGTGGTTTTGTACGGACGGTGCTCCTGCTATGCTTGGTTCTCGCTCTGGTCTTGCAGCGTTGATAAAAACAAAAAATCCATCTGCAATTACGACGCACTGCGTTATTCATCGTCAAGCATTGGCTGCCAAAACGCTCCCGGAATGCTTTGCTATTGCGATGAAAACAGCTATAAATGTAGTTAACTTCATTAAAAACAGTGCACTTAACACTCGTTTCTTCAAACAATTGTGCTCTGATATGAACTCTGAACACGAAACTCTGCTTCTCCACACGGAAGTGCGTTGGCTTTCCAAAGGAAACATGCTGTCGAGATTGTACGAACTGAGAGAGGAAGTACAAATATTTTTAACGAAGAATAAAGAACTGCTAGATCAGTTCTGTGAGTCCAAATTTCAAATACGTTTTGCTTATTTGGTCGATTTTTTCGCACAACTAAATAAATTGAACCTTCAACTGCAAGGGTCAGGAAATTTGAAGTTGCAAGGCACGAGTAATATATTTGCATATGAAGATAAAATCAGTGCATTTATCGCTAAAATCGAGCTATGGATCAACAAAGTTGAAAGAGAAAACTTTTCTGCGTTTAATACACTGAATCAAATTATTGACGGACAGTGTGCTGAGATTAAAGTAGAAATACAAAAGAACATTACACTCCATTTGAAAAACTTAAAAAGTGAATTCAATCGCTATTTTCCTGACTGCGAGGACAAAGGTATTCGGAAACTGATCCGCAATCCTTTCATTGTCAACGTTTCTGAGGTGCCTGATGAAATTCAAGAAGAAGTGATTGAAATGCAACATGATAGTAACTTCAAAGATACATTCGAGACAGGAATTAATCTAGAAGATTTTTGGAGCCAAAAGGCAATTTCTTTCCCAAAGATTCGAGAAATTGCTATACGTTACCTAACTTTATTTTCATCAACATATCTATGCGAGCAGGGGTTCTCGGCGCTTCTGATAATTAAAAATAAGCACCGAAATCGGTTGGATGCCAGTGCCGACATGCGTTTGGCTTTGAGTAGCACTGAACCAAGGATTCAGAAGTTAGTAAAGAGTATGCAGTCACAAAAATCGCATTAAAATAATATACTTATCTCTGTGATGTAAAATTTTCGTAAAAAAATTAAAATACTGTTGGCTTTGAACAATTGTATGCGTGTTTTATTTATAGATAGAACAACCCTTTATTCGTTTACATTTACTGTATATTACCTCCAAACAGTTGGTGGTCCATGGCAAGACAGAAATTTTGTCAAATGGTCCCTCATCACTAAAAGGTTAAGAACCACTGATCTAGAAAATAACCACAGTACAAATAATGGCGCCCATACGTGAAAGCAAAGATTTTCTTTAAGCCAGCACCAAATAACACAATTTTGTTAAATTTAATTAGCATACAAAAGTTCCTTGTAATTAAATTAAGTTAAAGATTGTAAAATGGCTAACAAACCAGAGCAACGATATGAATTAAGGAGTAATAGTGCTGAAGAGGAAGAAACTGAACTGGAAGTAATAGTAAGGGATGCCCAAGGGGACCAACCGAAGAAACCAACTCAACCAGTGGACGCTAATTTACAGGAAATTATGAGAATTATAATGGAAGGGAATAACAAAACCAATGAAAATTTTAAACAGATGAGAGTAGATAGTGAAAACTTATTAAAACAAAATAATGAGGAATTAAAGAAACAAATGAGACTAGATAATGAAAACTTATTAAAACAAAATAATGAGGAATTAAAGGAGACTATTCAACAACAAATAAATGGGGTGAATAATAAATTAGACCAGCAAAAGGCTGAAATCAAGTTAATATTGAAAAATTATGAGGAAAAGAACGTTAGGCAATCCGCAAAAGTGAAACTGAATATAGAAACAATGAAAGAAATAAGGATTGATGAAAACCAGTCAATAGAAACAATGATAGAAGATGACAAGCAAAAGGTGGAAACATTGAATAAGATAATGGAGATAGAAATAATACCAAATGATCAAATCAGGGAACCAGTAAATCAGAAAATAAAAGGTAATAAAGAAATAGAAAATAAAAAAGACAAAAGTGTGTTGTTATCTGAAAAGAAACATAGCAGAAACAAAGAGAATAATAAGTATGTGGAAAAGAAGATGAAGAAAATAGGTAAAAGACATCCCAAGAAACAGAAAAATACACAGGAAGAATTAGATATGATTAGGAGTGGGTTGGTTAATGTACGTAATCTCCCAATCGCTAATTACATAGAAAGAACAGAATTAACAAATTATAGGAAAAACTTAAGGAAATTTATATTTAAAATGAATACATCAGAAAAAGAAAGGGATAATAAAATACTAGCTATATCATCAATAGTTGATATACCAGTGACATATTTGGGTAATGAACTAGATAATAAAGTATTAAAAGCAGGCGAAGTTACCATTGAAAATTTGGTGTTCGAAAAATTGCAATAGAGTGATCGAAAGATATGTCATTAGGACAGAATTGATTGGAAATTCAATAGTAGGTCTTGAAATGAGTGAAGACTTCGCAGCAGAAAAATCAGAATACAAGGTAGTAGTGATAAAGTGGACAAGGATAGAATTCATACTGAAAACAATAATAGTCCGGGCAAAAAGGACAACTTATGTATTTGACAATGGATGAACTAAAGATGAAAATATGGAAAGAAGGGACTGATTTTATAGGAATGGACTAAAGCAAACCAATGGAACAAAGATTGGATTAATTATTAATACAAATAACATAATATGGAAGTTACTACAAATAAAAAATTTTATTTTATGAATTAAAAGAAAGGAAAAGAAGATATCAAAATTCAAAATATAATAAGAACTTATTGAAGATAAACGAGAAAAATAATTTAGCAAGAAAAAAAATAACACTGATTAAACCTAATAAAAATCATCGAAACCAAAAAACAAAATGAGTGTATCTGATGTAATATAATAGTGAGAAATGTAATTTTGAATGTAAAAGGAATAATAATGATTGTGTCAGAAGAATATAATTACATGATGTATTGTATAACACTAACCAAAATCTCATAACAAGCTGTATTAGTAATAAAGGAATATGAACCAAGGAAAATAAGAGAATGAAAAAGCCAAAATAGAACCGTCAAAAGGATCACAAGAAAAGAAGAAAAAAAACAAATATTTAAGAATTATCTGTAAGAAAGCCAATTAATAAATGTCAATAAAATAGCCAAGTATTGGAGATGAGAAGTGTATAATAGAAGGAAGAATTAATATGAAGAAATAATATGATCTGAGTTAAAGTACAGTGAATAATCCCTAGAGTATTATTATTATTAATTATTTTATTGAAGGTCACATGATGACTACCTTACGAGGTTTATTAATGAAGATTGACTGTAGAATATTCCAGCAATCATTTAACTGGGCAGAGATGATGTTCCTCTGATCTCAGAAAGTATGTAATGGACGACGGTATTTGGTAAGCCGATAGTGCACCACCGATTCGATTCCAGTTATAATGTTAGGGAGGTTTAAGAAAATTAAATATAAGAGGGAAAACTCACAAATAAATATAGATAAATAAATAAAACCAGATCCAAAATGTATAATTAATAAAGAATGTCACAAGAATGATTATAGAAGTAAGATTTAAAGTTGGGAAATAATTGATTTTAAGAAGGAAAGAATATATAATAGTAATACAACGGATAATTTCATATATAAATAAAGGAGTAGGAATTCTGAAATAAAGAATACAGGAAATGTATAACCAGGATTGGGAAGGTGATGTTCAAAAGAAAGATAATGTTTTAGTCATGTTTTTGAGTTTTTTAGCCATACAATTAGGCACAATTGTTATTTGTTATTTATTATTTTGATGTAAAACCAGTTGGTTTAATTAATGTTGTTTTAAGTCATAAATAAGTGTTTAAGATATCGTGATTCATGTTAATGATGAAACATATTTGTAATATTAATAAAAGAAAAAAAAAACAATTTGTTAAAAGAATTTTGTGAGGTAAAAATACCTAATTAATCAGATGTTTAAATATTAAGATTAGACTATGTTGGTTTTTCAAAATTTCATCTAAAATTGTATCTGAAATTATGAAATAAGGGAAGGTATTATGTACTGCTGTTAAAATGCACACAGTACATAATAGGGAGGTAATAAATTTTAAAAGAGAAAGGATGCAGATTTTGTATTGAATGGAACATCTGATTTAAAATGTAAATAAAAACATTGGGACTATCGACTCGCCCAGTCAACATAGAAGTCGATTCCTATATGATATAAAACAATATTCAGTTATATGTTCTGAAAAGAATATATGAAATTGGAATGAATGTTATAATAAGAGTAAATAGTAATAAAATTATAATTTAATAAATAACAACTAGAACTACGAATATTAGAGGTAAAATAAAGATGTTTAATAAGAAATAGAAAAATGATATATGTTTTTAATAGGTATATGATAAACAGATGTAAAGAAATTACGGAATTATCAAAGTGGCAAATTTGTAAATTGTTAAAAAATTGTATTGTATAGAGATGAAAGGAAATGTTTAGTAGTCTAATTTTATATCTAATAGTAACAGCATGAAGAGTCTAAAATTATATCTATTAAGAGTAGCTTGAAGAGTCTAAATTAATATCTAATAAGAGTAGCATGAAGAGTTTAAATTCATAAAATAACATTTGTACATCATCAAGTTTAATGTAATATGTAAAAGAAAATATAGTAAAGGTATTTAATTTGTGATACCAGAGTTTTGATCACAAAGTTAATAAAAGTAAACAATCAGGAGGAGAGATTCAACATTCCTATTGAGTTTAGAAAAATAAACTAATATTTAATAAATAAATAATATTACGAGAAATATAAACATATCCATAATAGAACGCCGATAGAAGAGGGAAATCCTGGACTGAAGAATAATTTAAGTGGCCATAAAAGATAATTAAGTATTCCGAGGAGACATCTGTGTTGCAGTCGTCCTAGAAAACAACATTCAGCAGTGAAAACAATAAGAAATTTGTGTGAAGGAACGGATCGCCAAGCCTGATATTGCTTTTGAAAAAAAATAAACATCAACCAGAAGTGAACCCGTGGCAGCTGGAAGAATTCAGAATCAGTCAAGTTACATTAGTCTGGTATTTATTTTTTACATGGTTATTTCTCAAAATACTACATACTAACTGTATTTGGTTTGGTTTAAAGAAAAGAAGATATTATATACAACTGTAAATACGATCAAACAGCTTAATAATCATTAACCCTGAGAGAGAGAGTTTCTTTTCATGTACTGATAAACAAAAAACATAATAACAGTAGGTACATATCATAATTACATAATTACCATACCTGTTAAAATAATTACAGTACACATAAATGGCAACCAACATGGTGCATATAATAAATATTCTATCAGTAAAAAACAACAGTACAATATATATAAATAAATATAATTTTACAAATACTGTACAGTAATTTATTTTTAAAAATTTGTACTAACTTTTCAAAATTGCATGCTTCAAAAAATTTTGTACCAATCAAATTTAATACAGTAAAATAAAAATATCTATTATAATGTGTTAAATACTGTAAACATTTCACTTATAAACATTTACACCTTCTAGATTAACTGTAATATGACAATATTGAAGAAACTATTTCATCCAAAGTAGGTATTTGATCACCTATTTGACAATGTCGAGTGTTTTTGTAATTGAAACACTCAATACTGTTTTGATATACAGATGTTTTGAGTGAGGCGCTAAAGGAGTGAGTCATGGGATTCGAGTAAACCAATGAGGTAGCGCGCCACATTACTACATTGCTGTCTTCCATGAGGAAAAAACAAATAATAATTTGCTCTTGCCTCACTCTAACAGTAGCTGCACAGTAATGTAGTACAGTAAGCATCTTCAACATGTTCGCTCCTATTTAAATCTATACATTTGTTATGGCCTCACTATCGTACAGTACAGTAATGTCGCACAGTATACTGCTGCCTACCAGTAATATTGTGTCAACATGTTTGTACCCTAAGACATAAAACTCTTGCAAAACTACCAATTTTTACTTAAAATTAATAGCTAATTGAAAGAGGTTACTAACTTATTATTATATTTAAATATTACTGTTACTATAATATATTAATTTATAATGTATGTAATGATAAATTGAATGCTTAGAGTTTTTCTAGTATAATAAATTGTTCTTAGTTTATTCACACCAAATATATAGTGGCCTAAAAGTCAATTCCCACTTACAGCTATAATCCATAACACAGGGACATACCATATTTTTTTTAAGTCAGTAGCACAGTATTGCCTAGGTAAAATTACTTTTATACATTCTTACCTACTTCTTGTACAATTATAGTGCATAATTTCCAACTACCAACATGATAACAGTTAGTGAACATTTTTAGGTTTTCAAGTTTATTGTGTGACCAATTGATTGTCTTCAGGAAACAAGGTATTTAAGCATTATTCTTTCATTAACTATAACTGAACATTCACATGTAGACTAACTGATACAATAAATACATGTATTTTTGCTTTTAGTGAAAAAGTTCGACGCAACAAAACTGAATAAATTGGAAGATTCTGAAATACGAGGGGTATCCAAAAAGTAAGTTTCCCTTATCAAGGAAAAATACAAAAAATAATTTAAAGAGTGCAAAAAATATTTATTTACCTTTGTACACAAGTACTTATTTTTCTATATAATTTCCATCCTTTTCCAAGCATTTCTGGTACCTAGGTAACAGTTTCTTTATTCCAGCTTCATACCAATCTGCCGCCAAATTCTGAAACCAGTTATCCACTTTCTTTATCACTTTGTCGTCATTGGAGCAAGGTCTGGAGAGTACAGAGTATGCTCGAAAATCTTCCATCGGAAGTTGGCGAGAAGCTCGCTGTTGCATGAGCAGCATGTGGTCGGGCGTTGTCGTGAAGGAGAAAAACTTTGCGTGATAAAAGTCCTCGCTGTTTGTTCTGAATATCGCAACGAAGTCTGGTCAGCACGTCACAGTACCGAGCTGCATTTATTGTCGTTCCACGTGGCAGATAATCAATCAGCAATACTCCATGACAGTCCCAAAAAACTGTGGCCATCACCTTTCCTGCTGACTCAATCACTTTGGCTTCTTGGGGAGCTTTATCTCCTTTTCTTTACCACACCATACTCTGGCGCTTGCTTTTGGAGGTTGAATGGTGAATCCATGTTTTGTCACCAGTGACTGTTCTTGTAAACAAGGCTTCACCCTCATCTTTAAACAACTGTAAGAAAGATTGTGCAGCTGTGATGCGACGCTGCTTATGGGCGTCAGACAGTAAGCGCACCACCCATCTTGCACACATTTTTGAAAGTTGAAGGTTTTCAACCAATATGCTGTGAAGAGATGATCGGCTAATTTCCATATTTGGTAGCACTAGAGTCATGATTTCATCTAGCGTGAGCCGCTTGTCGGAGTCAATGACGTCATGCACAGCAGCAACAGCGTCAGCTTGGCACGAAGTTGCTGGTCGGCCGCTGCGCTCATCATCGTGAACATTTTCTCTGCCTTCAATAAACACTGTTCGCCAACGACGAACCATTTGTACAGACATGACATCTTCTCCATAAACACTGCATAACTGACGATGAATTTCCACAGCTGATTCATTTTTTGCAGTCAAAAAACGAATAACACTACCTATTTCACAACTGGTAGCAAAACAAAGTGGAATCTCCACAGCGCTCAGCTCGCTACTGACGCTTGAGCAGTTTACAGCCACCAGACTGGTTGCGAGCACTGCCACTACACCCAAACTAAAATTCCCTGTGCACGGGAACTGCCTGACTCACTCATACTTGGATATAAAAATTAGGGAAACTTATTTTTTTGATACCCCTGGTATAACCTTAATTATTTCATTTTTCAGTAAATAGAACATTCACCTATATTTTATATGTGTAAACATAAGAAAGGCACTGACGATGAATTGTTTGCATGTATAATCTGTTGATAAATGTGGAAGTCATGCTTATATAGTTCTAAAGCACTATCTCCAGGTCATATTTGGAAATATGCATTGGCAGACTGAGGAAACCATATTGAAAGTGAGACTCAGAGGAATGCCAAATGCTTCAAACGTAAGTAATATACTGAATATTATTGATATTATTATCTGACAAGCAGTAGCCTAAAAGTACTGAATATTAAATTTGAAACAACTGGATATTCATGTTCAGTTTTATAAAACTTGGTTGATGCAGTAAAAAATTATCATAAGAGCTCTCCCAACCAGGCAAATACCAAACCACTTAATTTAAACAAACTAAATTACTTCACCATCCAATTAAAGCTACTTTTCAAACTTGTGATGTTTACGATTACCCCCCCCCCCCCACATATACACACTTGACACACAAATAAGAAGACAATTAAACAGACCTGACACGTTTACACCTAAAACTAGGATCAAGTGGACTCTGTACACAGGAAAGTGCTTCAAAACAGTGGGGTTCACTTAACGTCTCCTGTAAAAAATTCTTCGCCTTTTCTTTGTCTTTCCGCTGTCTGATTAGTTCAGAATTTATTTTAAGTTTCTCTAAAAAATCCATCTGTTTCATTAAAGACTTCATGTGTTCTTGACTCCCTCTACAGTATGCCTCTAAGATAAGGCCAAACCTTACAGACACTGATGCAACATGCATTTCAGATCTGGAACAGTAATGTAAACAAATGTTACAAAAATAACTGAATAATATCTTGAAATCAGACTGTTAAAAAAATACTATCATTACCTACTATAGAATTCACAGATATGAGAAGTACAATTAACAGCAGCACTATTAATGCCTATAACTTGAATATATATGCAACCGCGAGAATATTATATATATATATATATATATATATACAATAATATACACAGTATGGGTGATCCACAAGACACAATCACTTGCATAACCAGAGACAATGAATACGTACAATTCTTTGTATTATAAAAACACTGCCAATTCAAAAGCAATCACCTCTCCCTTTTACTATTTCTAACCTCTTCTGTTATTACTATGAAAAGCATATTATTGTTACATATTGTAAAGTTAGGTTTGAAACAAGATCCCAGAATCTACCATACACATCCCCAAAAACAAAATACAAAACCCCAGGGTCGGCACCCATATCTGAAAGTTAGTACACGCAACCCGATCCACTGATAAACAAAATTCCATATAAAATTCTCTTCTTTAAAAGAAACCCTCTGCCTCAAAGGCTGATTTATGTGAACCATAAAACAAAGAATAAACTACGGGAAGGTGACATCTAAAATAACTTAACTCATGTTATTCTAGCATACACATTTATTATAATTTAAAAAAAAACTCTTGGTCTCACTGAAGTTAATATACAGAGCTCTCAAGGTGTACAAGTATTACTCAGCAATAAATTTGACTCAATTTGAAATATAATATTACAAAATATTTGAATTATCAAATGATGAACAAAATATCACGTCTTTTCAATTGTATCTACCTCAGTAACATTTCCAGAACATTTCAAAGGAAAAAGTCGCTAACCTAACATCTAGTACAAATGATGCAAACCTAGATAATGTTACGCCACAATACGCATGGTTATTATAGAAAGGTTATTTCATAACTCTTGGCACACCAGTGAAGATGAGAATTAGTGGAGGGAGCTCCACAGTGGCGTCACTCAGTGTGGCTAGTCTGTATACTGTGTCCTGCGTGTGTTGTTTACATTGTATCACAGAAGTTATAACAAGATATTTAATGTGTTATGAATAAACACTTGAGTGTGAAATGTGTGTGTGCATTTATTGACTGTCATCATGTGGTTATAAGTGTTAGTGAGTGACAATGGTTAGTTGATATTTACAACCAGCTGATTACATTGTTGTTACATCAGATAGCAATTGTGTATACAATATCATATAAAATTAAAATATCCAGTGACTGAAGTAAAACTATAGAAGAATATAATTTCTTAAATGTTTTTAGTTACTAAAAATTACTCAATAAGTTAGTAAAAATACATACATCTCTAGAAAACCCCTATAAAATAAATATTACAGTAGGACTCCATTTATCCGAACTAATGATTCCCAGACGTAATTCGGATATGCAGAAATTCAGGTAATTGGAACAAACGTAAGAAAAAGGTTATGTTATGAAAGAAAACGTGAAAATTGCTGAAAAATCACTTTTTTTATTTTTATTACGTGAGTACAGTATGTTAATAAAAACCAGGTCACTCGTGTTTTCCAAAAAGTTCACTTTTACTACAAAAAATTTAAAATAATACTCACAAATAATTATGATTTTTTAGTTGAACATGTCAAACAAAGTTAATTGTTTTGACGTAGAAACTCATTTGCGTGCGGCCAGGTCCCGCAAACACTTGACGGAAAGAAGCAGCACATGGTCGCATTCAGGCTGCCATTCCATCCACTTTAAGGCAGTGTCAAAACAAACGAATGCCTCACTCACCGTAGGTTCCTTTTACTGTTCAACTGAAGCAACGTTGCCATCGTCTTCGTCCACCTGCTGAGATTTATCGTTACACTTTGGATAATTTCATCACTGTCGAAAATTTGATATCCAGGGTCGCACTGCAACCACTCGTTTATGTCATCCACGTTCACACTCGTAACAGCCAGGAATTTGTACAATGGTTTTCTGGATGTCTTCAGTTGATACAGCTACATTTTCTTCTACACTTTCTTTTGCTCTTTTTTACTCTTCCTTCTTGTTCACTGCCTCTTCTTTTTCTTCCCGGATTTGATTGTTTAGTCGAAATTCTATTAATTCTATTCCATGCCATTTCCTGAAATCGATTCGGATGATTGGCGATTCGGATAAATCGAGTTCTACTGTATTTTAAACAAGTCATCACAGACATAAATTATGTATGGTCCAATATTACATTTTACATTAAAATAATACAGTAAAACCTGACCTAACGGCCACCTTTATTCAGAGGTCACCTTAATGAACGGCCACTTTTCTAAGGAACAGATTTTATTTCCCGCAAGATCAATGTAAACTTCCCCTCCATTAAACGGTCACCTATTGCATGTTCAGTCGTCTGGAATACAGTACAGTAGACAAAATCGTTTGACAATACGTATTTCTAGGAAGTCAAATCGTGTTTATACCTGACTCAACTAAAAGATAAGGCAAACAATCTAACCGTCTGTACCTGCATACTTTTAAATTCACAAAATGTTACTTGTAGGCCTATACAATAAACTGTCGTAGTCTCCATAACGTTGAAACAATAGTAAGCGGTCAGTTACAAGCGAACTTTCAGAATTTATAGCGGAAGTTATAACGTTGAATTGGCGTAAGTGATCCGCGTGTGTTTGAGTGTTTTTGTAATTAGTTGTGTAATTTAACAGTGTGTCAAAATAAGTAACAAAGAAAGAGTGTTACTTAAGTTTAAATTTAGAAGCTAAGCAAGTGTTATTTTTGAAAGTGATAAGGGTGTTTCAGCAAGGAAACTTTCCGAAGTTTTCTTAAGTTCAACAAAACAACAGCATAAAGACTAAACTTAAAAAGACTGGGAATCCAATATGAATCGGGGCATAATACAAAAATGTGAATCAACGTGTTGACAAGTAAATGAAATTCTTTACGAGTCGTTTAAATGTGTTCGCTCAAAAAAAAAACCCATGTGGTGGAAGTATGTTACAAAACTTCTGCTAAAATTAAATTTTAAAATACAATAATTTCAAATATTCACTATTTTTCAAAAGTATAATTTCTTTATCACGTGTTGTAATATAAGTATTTTCATTGTAACGTACTGTAAATAGGAATATAACTGCAAGTACATACACAAATGATATAGTTGATTATCCTTACTTAATATACACTGTATTGTCACAACACCTGCCAACCCTTCATTAAACGGCCACCTTTCTAAGCGGCCACATTTTACGGAGACCCAAGGGTGGCCGCTTAAGACAGGTTTTACTGTACTTTGAATCACAGCACATAAAATGCTCTGTTACAGTATAGGTAATTTGACAAACCATAATGGTGTGGATGACGACATTCCAAAATCAATTAAAATGATCATTTAATTAATCATCTTACTCAAATTTACACTACATGCAACAAAACTCCACAGATATGATGACTGAATGTATTTTTTATAGTTAACAATCCTTTATGTGAAAACATAAGTTGTTTAGTTGTAACGGTACATTGGGTCCGTATAGGAATTTTTGGGGTACATGACCAATAATTTTTATTGTAAATCAAATGTATTAAAAGACAGGAGGGTAAACGTTTTCAACTATATCATACAATGCAATTGGCCAGAACGAGTTGACGCGAAGGTCAAGTGGCGTACGTGCCGATCGTCAGCAAGGCAGACGCAGCAACAATCAGACACTCCTAAAAACGTCATCAAAAGTACGAAGAACGTAATAACTAAAACGTATAACAATGCCGTCATTGCCAGTAAACAGTAGATATGATGACGAATTATCCCCTCCACTTGGAAATTATACGCCATAGTATCGCTCTCAGTCGACACAACACCGTCCGTGCAACAGCACGCTGTAAAATCTGCTGGTCATCAATTGCCAGTAAAAAGTCTTTAAAAGTGGAAAAAATGTAATTAAAGTGAGAAAATTCAAATCAGTTAAAAAACTAACAGTACAAAATGTAAATTATAGTCAGTGTTGTAAAAGAACAGAAAGAAACAGTTAACGTTCGGCCGAACACCTGCTGGACCATGTGAACGTCTGACGAGAACTTCAATCATCCGAATTCAGGGAAGTCAAAATTCAAATCACTACCTCTTAATTTTTTGAGCTCAAAATTACAATTTATTCAAATGTACCTTTAAAACAATTTGGGGGGGAGCATGTGTGTGTGCGTGCATGTGCCGGCATATATATAGTCACCAGGCATTGGTTCACGTTACGTGACCAGATAACGTAACAAGTTTAAAATCATAGACGGCCGTATATTCCTAAATTCATTTTATAATAAAAAAAGGAAATTGAAGATAAAATATGTATGCAATTACGACGTAATTAGAACTAATGCAGTGAAAATACTTTGCCGCCATCTTGTTTTGTATTTGAACAGGACTCCATTTTTGCTTTGTGTTTTCAACATTTCAAATATTAATGCCAGTAAAGAGCAAGTTTTATTTACCAAATGCTATCTGAGTCAATTATTTCTAACAACCATCCCGCCTCCGCGAACGCTTATAAAATCCTGGAACCCTTAGGTAAAAATAAAATCTTATGTTGGCAATACAACATGGCGCCTGAACCAGCAAGGTACATAAAACATAACGTGAACATGGTTTTAAAAGGTAAGTCAATATTAATATAATAAAAAGAGAAAGAGAGTGTTTATTAACAAATGATGACCCGAACAGTGACATATAAGTTTAATAACAAATGGCGCCCGAACAGGGACTTTATATAAATAAGATTTATATAAATAAGCCTGATACAGAGACGAATGGTTGTTGGAAAAGGGGACTTAATACGTAAAATGTACCTAGTACGTAAGTAATAGGTTATGTTATGTTGTTGTTATGTTAGATATATAGAGCAATAGTTTGAAAGAAATCCTTTTCAAAATGGCAGATAAAAATATGGATGTCAGTGTAAATGACCAAATGCTCATTCAATGTGAAATGGGAGTTTGTCAAACGCCAATAAGTCAGATCGAGTCTAGTGCGACCGAATCGGTAGAGTCAGATAGAGTACAAGAAACACCCATCTCAACTCGATATGAAAACAAAAAAATCTGATACAGATGAGATGTTAACATGTCTATATAGCATGATGTGTAGCATGAATAATAAATTCGATGAACAACAAAGTGATTCCAATGTTAAATATAGTATCTTAAATGCCAAGTTTGATGAACAGAGTGTAAAGTTTAAAAATTTTGATGAGAAATTTAATGCACAGAGTGTAAAGTTTGATGAAGTGAAAAACGAAATCAAAAAACAAAATTTTAATTTTGATAAATAGATTAACGAAATAAATGCACATTATAAAAATATGAAAGAAAAAATAGTAGCATCAGTTAGCGAGGTGTTTGATAAACAAATAAACAGAGTAAATAACATAATTGATAACTTTACAAAGAAGGAAGCAGATAACAATTATGAGATTAAAATGGGGGTAGAGCATAGTGGAGAAACAGATAAATTAAACGTAAATAAGACAGTCAGATGACATATAATGAGGTAAGTAGGGGTGAGAATTATGACAATATAAGTAAAAATATGGTGTTAGAGAATAATGGTGTGAATATTGTAACGTTACCAAATTTGGTAGTTACATAAAGTAAGCAATTATTACGTCAAGTGACGGGAAAGCATTAAAGTATTTCTAGATAAGTAAAACTATGTGAACAAAAAGTGTGTATCTACAGATATATTAGTGTAAAGTTCCAACTATGAAGAAGAAAGTGTAACATAGCAGCATCGTACACGAAATGGAGAAAGAAAATGACCATGAGCCAAAATAAAATGTTAGAAACCAGGCCCAATAGATTCCAACAGTGAGGGGAACCAACAAAAATAATAAATAATAAAAGTGTAAAAGAAGACAACAAGATTCCAACAGTGAGGGGAACCAATAAAATGACTATGCAAAATAAAGGAAGAAACAACTCAGGAGCAACCACAATGATGGCAGACAAACCAATATACTTACAAATATAAATATTATGAAACAACGACTACTACAATGGAAATATTGAAGAAGACGTTCAAACCTAAAGAAGAAAGGAAGAAGAAGGACAAGGAAACATGACCTGAAGAGGGAAGAAAATGGATAGGCCATACAAGAAATCATCATTCATCAAGTATACTAGAGACAATACTAGTAACCAAAAGAATAGTGATTGTCAACTATGAAGAAACAGTGTTTAACATATTTAAGAAATCACAAACAGTTATAGTGAATACTTAATGTAAGTGTGAGAACCTGTGACCAGTTAACTAATTTTAACCTAATAAACCCCACAAACAATTCCAGTGATAAGGTTTATAGCGGAAGAAAATGTGTTACTATCATAGTGGAAACATCAAGGATTAAATAGTCAAAAATACACAGACAGTTAGTGTGACTAGTTTAATGAAGATTGTGATCCAAATAAATAATCATAAGACCACCAAACAATGTAAGATAGAACAGTTATATTATTGTTCATAGAACTTGATAATAAAAACCTTTGTAAATTTCAAAAGAAATGTAACTGAATGCCACGGCAAAACAGAATACAATACAAAGAAAGGCCAGAAAAAATAATAACAAACAAAGTAGTTTGTTAAATATCAAACAAATGTGACAGAAATTAGGTACAAACCATGACAAGAAAGGTATTATCATTAGTTCAAGAATATTTGTATTATTGTTTAAGAAGAAGTAGTGTAAACATGTGTATTAATCAACAATTAAACTATTGTAATAGAATACCATACTGAAGTCATGATAGTAGTAGCAAAATGCTGCATTAGAATATGTTGTACATTGTTACATAACCCCATAGGAAAGGCACCTATGAAACAAAAAATCATACATGTTAGTTTAACCAAACAACCATCAACAATTGTGTCAATCAAAGACTCGTTATAAGTAATGATACACCCTAATAAACAGTGTATTATATTGAAATACACTGCAAATAAAGCAGACCAAATATGATAGCACAAAGCTAGATGAAAGGGAACCTAATATGCCAAATTAGTTAAACAAAATACATTGTTAAAACTTGTACAAAGATTGATGAAAGTGTTACCAGTAGTTAGAAGAACATCTGGTACTACTATGAGAACAGATTATAAGTATAATGATAATAGTTTTATGATCAAAATATTGTAAACTAGCTGACTATGAATGCATAGCCAGAAGTGAGCAGAGGCAATGTAACCAACTAGTTAAGCAAAATACCTTATTAAAACTTAAACAGAGATTAATGAAAGTGTTACCAGTAGTAAGAAGGACACCTAATACTACTATGAGAACAGACCAGAATTATAAGAATAGTAATTTTATAGATAAATTATTAAAAACTAAATGACCATGATGGTGGAATCAGAATGTAAACAAACAATATGTAGCAAGTTATTTATGCAAAATGCAACATACAAACTTGTTCAAAAGTAAATAAAAATGTTATCAATGATCAGAAGGATGTCTGATACTACTTTGAGAATCTATGTCAAATATAATAATAACAATTTAGTTATTGATTTATCAATACTATAGTTGTACACTAGTTGCATTTACAACATAATATACCTTATATAGAAAAACCATAAACAAAGTGACAATTTGAAGAAAAGAGATAGGAAGGTAGTTAAATAATACTACTAGTATATGAAACACAACCTTGTGCATATACTAAAGTATAAACCCATGTAAATAAACATTTATATTATTGTTAGATTACAAAACCAATGTTATTAGATAAGGAAAAATAGTATTAAGGACAATTATGAATAATCGAATATGGACGCTAAAGACGCCATGATCAAACATTGTTTGGGTAACAATTATTCCCAAATTTTTGTATTAAACAGTTGAGAAATAGACTCAAATCGTTTAATCAAAAGTGTTTTAGTGTAATTAGTTAAATTTTGGTGTAATAAACTTATTAATTATAAGATTCACCATAAAAATTTGTGAAATCGATATAGTGATTTAATAATGGACGGATTATAATCTTGTTTGGACTTTATTTAAAGCTCAGGATGTCCGCGATTTATTGGCACCAACCATTCAACGATTAGACAAATAATAAGAAAGTTATAACGATTATAAACTTTTTAATTATTTTGTGCACCAGTGCTTACGTCATTCTAATCTCAAACCCAAATGCAAAATTGGTAATAAATTAAAAATTTTACTAAGTCAAGGTACTTTGGGTCGGAGAGTTCAAAGAATTCAACCAATCAAATGAATGAAAACCGGCAGACAAGCCACAGACGCTCCGGAGGAGCGTGACAGTCATCTATCAATCATCAACGAGACAAGACGTATCATTCGACGGACCAAATCTATGAAGAAGTTTATTTTGAATTGTGCGCGATACATAAACAGAAGTCAAACTACATACACCTAACCTACATACCACACAGAATTAACGTGTGTACAGTGCGGAGTGAATAAGAATTAAATACGACCAGTGTATAATATCGGTCGTATTTTCGAGTGTTGTGTTGAAAATAAACCAGGGAGTACAATATTTTTTATTAATTAACAATAAAACAGAAATAATCATTTCTATAAAAACAATTGGTCGGATACTACGCTAATCAGTAGTAGAGCGAAGTATAATAATGCTGATGAGATTTATCAGAATTGACGAAAGAATTATTTCGCAATTTTTAACTTGATAAATAAATGTTTTTAATACTTTTCATAATTAAAAGAATCAAGATTATTTTAGTTATTACAAAATACGAGCGCCGCAAATAGTCGCTCAATTGACTCATGCAGTTTTTTGATTTTACTAGTGGAAATAAATATTTTAATTTTTTTTTGCGAAAGAATATTCTATTCTACTGATAGTTATGCATCAGAAATATTATAAATAATATATGTATGTTTAGATTAAGAAGAAATCAATGCTTAATATAATTAACCCTGATAACTATTCACGTTATTAGATAACCTAAAAATAATAACCACAATTTGTCACCTTTTTGTCATAAGTCTGTTCTCAAATAATACAAACCAGATGAAAGCTATAACAAGAGTTTTTTTTATTATAACTTTTTCTCTTGTAAATAAATAATTCCTATAGTTAACTATTAAAATATAATAGTACATTTTAGCAGTGCAAATCAACGCACTTGTTTATTGTCAAAGTAACTACTCTATACTAGGTACTAATTCCCGCGTACGATAATACCATAATTATCGATTATATGGTACCAATTTTCAATTTTAATATTTGTTTGTTTGTTTTCTATTAATTGTTCATTAAATATCATTATAAAACACCACATCTTGTATCTGGCATCATGTCACTTAAAAGAATCACACAAAATTGGTAATTTAACTATGTAAGAGGACATAACCTCTCTAAATAAAAATTATTGTATAACTGACAGTGTTACCAGCCTTGAGGCTAAGAAGAGTTTCATTTTAAATTTGTTCATAGTAATTATTTTCTATAAAATTATTAGTGACTGATTGTTAATTTTTTAAAGATTTACTAGCATTCCAACTGTTAATAAACCTCAATATTTTGTTACCAGTGGAAAAAGTGTTTAATTTCAAACTTAAAATAGTTCCATTGTTTCACAGCCAGTTCTATCAAAAGGTGGCGGAAGAATTTAAATATTCCTGATGATTCAAAACATTATTCAGTTGTTATTTTATTATTATTGTGCATGCTAATCACGTTTGATATTCAAATAGAATATCTCCTTGTATGTGTAGCGTGTATGTTACAGCTGAGCAGTCACCCAACAGAACAGCAATATCCACATATGGTAAGTGGGGAGGTTACCAGCGGAGTGCGAAAAATACTTTTAAATTAAAAGATTTAACCAGCGATACCCACACATTTACTAATCATAATCAGACTGATAATAATAATTATAATTTTGGATATTTTATTGTACAACATTATTGTGGATACCGGAGTGTATCTACAAGCAACACATACAATCAATACACTACACATCCAGCATCAAGAACGTATATACATCTATATACATACATATATAATATTACATTATAATATTGAGAGTACTGATGAAGTTTTAGAATATAATAATGGAATGTTAGTATGTGTTGATGAGTCAGAGAGAAAGTGGAGAGAGAGAGTATACAGGTAGAGGGGTTGCAGGGGGTAAATTTTTCCCGTGATGTTGTAGTTGGGGGTGAAGAAAAGGCTTCACGAGTATATCTGGGAGACATATGGTCTGCAAATAGTTGTCCCTTGAATTTTTGTGCATCTGATAAGTGGTGCAATAATAAAGTTGTAGTGTCCCCTGCATATATTGAGAGAGAGAGTGTGTGACTTAGTGTTATGATGAGGGATTGTTATATATTATATATATATGTGTTATATATAACTTGTTATATATTATATGAATACGGTACAGAATTGTATGCTAGAAAGAATAATTCAATTCAGTTTTAATTCGAAAGCAGTCAGTATTCACCTGTGAGGTGCCCCATTGTAACATACAATGTTATGGTAAACTGTTTATGTTTAATGTCTGGAGTCTGCCCAGCCCAGACATATTACGCAACAGCCTGCCAGCTCAGTCTCTGTGTAAATCACAGTAAGAACACTTCATCACCAGTGTTTCTCATCAGACAGTAGCAGATAGCAGTCGTCTATAAGTTAAACTAATAACAGTGGCCTCGGGTGCAAGATAGGCCGAAAATATTATAATCGGACTATCTAGTAAAGTGTGCAATACAACAGTAAACTCACTACAGTGCCAGTTAAACGAAAAGTTTTAAAAACAAACTTTGGTGTCGGAGTAAAAAGACGTAATTGCAGTATGTGACCAAGTGTAGATAAGCAGCAGCGACAACAGTCCACCTAATAATAATCCATCATTTATTTTTTTATAAAGTGTACACAAATAAATAATGAGATCTCGGTAAGGTAGTTAAATGAGTATGAGAGAGAGAGAGAGAGAGCGACGCAAAGTGCTGGTTAATTAAAATAACGCTATCATTAAGTAATTTTTTAGAGTAGTTTATACGGAGTGATCAAATATCTATGTAGTCTTGTTTTTATTGAACTTGTAGTATGAAGATAAGGTGAAAGGAAATAATTCAGGCTAATAAAAGAAAGCCAATTTGGTAGAATACGCAAAATTTGTGTTAGCGTAATTATTTTGAAACTCAAATCCATATAACCTTTTCTGCAGCTGTTTTCGTCTGTAAGACCCTGGAGGAGAACCCGAAGGTAAGATAAGATATTATTAATTGAATTAAATTCAGTTGTTTCACTGGCGCCAGAACAGGGACGGCGAGTGTTATTTTTCATTACATGAGCCAGACCTAATTAAGCTGCAGAATGGGTTATTTGGGAGTGAGGGCGATTGTGTAGTTTAGTAAGCATAAGTGTAAAAGTAAACAATAATATAAAAAATGGAAAACAATAGTGATAAAGTCAACAACATTGATTTAACTAGTACTAGTACTGAAAATCAAGTAAACACAATAGTAACCGAAACGGCAATAAACGAAATAAGCCTAACCGAGTCAGTGACAATGGAAGGCGCTAAGATTCATTCAACGCCTATCCAAAACAAACAATGTGACAATAACGATATAGTGAATATGATACAAGTAATGTTAGAAAAACAAAGTATGATGTTAAGCAATAATTTTAATGAATTTAAAGGCGAGATGAACAGTAAATTAAATGCCTTAAATAATCGTTTAGACAATAGTGATGAAAAGTTTGAGACTAAATTCGAGGAAATAAGTAGCGATATAAATAGTCGTTTTGACATAAACGAGACCAAATTAAATAAACATTTTTACGAAAGTGACAAAAAATAGGAGAAGTTGATTGATTCAACAAAACAAATGAACGATGGTTGTAATATTGAGAGTGTAGGGGTGACAGAAAACGGTAATTGTGATGGTAAGTTATGTGCTAATGATAATAGAAACAAGGAAGTAACAGTAAACAAGGTGAGTAATAATGTTAGTTATGATGACGCTAACAAGAGTGATATATCGAGTAATAGTGGTAGTGATATTGAGAGTAGAAAATTAGTTGAGGTTAGAGGATTGCTAGTTAGTGATCGTAATGATTTAGAAAGGGAGTATAGAGATAGGTTAATTGTAGGGAGTGAACAGTAGGGTGTATCGAAAAAACATTTTTTTCGAAATCCGGTTACGGCTAGTGCGGATTTTTGGCCAAATGGCATTAATAAAACGTATAAAAAATCCCAGCTCGATCAGACAACTCCTTCTGCTGCCGAGTAGAGGTCAAATATTAGAAAAATCACAAAAAAAAATCACTTTTTTATTGATATCTTCAAAAAATCATTTTTGATATTTTTTATATTTTTTGGTGGTTTAAGTCATTGAAATAGCAAGGGAAAAGACTAATAAATACATAAAACTGTTTTAAAGGGCTCTTTCTGTGCACCACAAGCCTAAAAACCTAGTGAATATTTCGTAAAAAAGCACTAATTATCCGGCGTGACGTACAATTAAATATTGTAACGCAACAGAAATGCTAGCATTCATGTTACATAAAAGACGGTTCACAGAATAATAAACAAATTGATATTTAAACCCATAATAGAGCAGAGATCCAATAATTACAATTATAACCATATACAAAATTAAATAAGGATGCAAGGTAGTGTTGACTAGAATAAACGACCCTGTAAGATAAATAATAGCTAATGATATATGTTTAATGAAAAGCAAAACAAAAGAATGAAACAATGACTTAATTTATGGTGATAACAAATAAGAATTTTGTGTTAAGAAGTATTATTTTATGACAAAAATGTTATGGTAAAGTTTGTGTGATGTTATATCAAATATGTGTTGAGTTAATGAAAAATAATGAAACAAATTGTATTATTCAATGACTGTCGTAGAATGAAGTGTGAGGCAGTTAATCAATGTTCATAAATTCGAATTCTGTTGTATGTGATCAAGAGATCAAGATAAAATTGTTATTAGATATAGAAAAATAATTGTTTATATAAGTGCTAATAATTAACATTTGATTGTATGTATGAATTTATATAAAAGGGACTATAGATGCATAACAGACATAACCACAGGTAGATCAGTTTACAATAAAAGGCCTAACAGGCAAACTACTATATAAACACTCATAACATAAAGATTAGGTGCATCAATTAATAATAATTAATAAATACGCTATGAAGAGCTAGAAAAAAAAACATTAAATTAATAATAATATTTAATAAAATTTATACAAATTATAATAATACCATAATGCCATAATATCGATTGGTAAAATATAATATCGAAGGTGGATTAAATATAATAAAGAAGAAACAACGGACTTATATCAAAAAACCAGTAGAATATGTGTATAAAATAATAAACCAATTATCGGTAAAGTTACATTCTGATAGGACAGCAAATTGATAAAGAATAGATAAAAAATATATGAAAGAAACACTATATATTCAAAACATGTGGAAGGCAGAAATTATTATAGGTTGCTAGGGACGACAAATAAGAAAAAGAAGTTGTTGATTTTAGACAAGACAAGAATTGCTTGGAATAAACTGAAAGTGATGAGATTAAAAACCCAAGAATAATCTATTTAATCGTAATATTATAATTATCAAATACGATTATAAAGTACAAGATTCTCATGACAATAGTTACGTCTAACACCAATACAGATTAAACAAATAACACTACAATCTGAAATAATAATAGAGGGTAAATAACTGAAGTCTACAAGAAAGAACTTGAACTGTCCCATATCCGAAGGGAATTGATGAGATATTAATCAAATAGAAAGAATTAACAGTAACACCACTCATAATATTCACAACACCAGAAATTATAACTTTGCAAATACACGGAACAACACTAACTGCTTCAACCGAAGGAAGAACTTATTTGGATCCTGGTGGTGCAGAAGAAACATCAACCGGGCTGTAGATCAATCCACAAGCTGTATTCCGACGTGGACAGGACAAGAATTACTTTTATTAAACCGAAGACAGAAAACCGTACTACATAACCATTCAAAACAGTAAATTTAGCGATCACCGCCTACACGATTTGCTTCGTTCGAGTCTGGTAAATTATATTATATTAATCATACTAAATACACAACACATAAATATTGTAAATCTTGCATTCTTATCTATGTATTTTTAGTCTTCCCCACAGTTACAAGAACCTTCACACCCTGAAATAAATTAAATACAAATCAAAACATAATATATAACCAAATATAAATAAAGGATTAAAATAATCAACAATCGATACCTGAAGTCTATAGTCCAAACATATGTTAATTAGAACATATCTTGTTTAATGTGAATTAAGTAAACAAATAAAGAACCTTTATATATTTGTCAAATCTTGTTATTTGGAGTATGGTTTAGTGAACTGGGAACAAAAAGTAACTGAATAAGTATAGAATAAATGGTTAATATAAACATCGAAATAACCTATAAGTTTCGTTGAGCCGATACTGCAGCGCTTATAGCGGAATTATCTGACACCAAAGAGGGAGCGTAAAATTACGAAATTAGACAGATCTCTCTTCAAGGTATAATAGGGTTGGATGAAATTGTAGAATAACGCTTAAGTTGTTTAAGTTCTAGGCACACTAACACTGATAATTATTAAAGAGTTAAGTTAATATTAATTAATTACATCCATATATTCCACAACTCCAAATATCTCCGAAATTTATATAATTAAAGTAATACAAAACAAATTGACAAATACAACAGTGGGGTTTTAAGGAGAGGAAACCCGTTTATCTACAAATTGCCGCCTGCAACGTGGGGCTTAAACGAAAACGAGGACGTCTACTTTCGTTTTATCTTCAAATTGGCGCTCAACTAGTGTAGGGCTTAAGTTAAGTAACTATAAGTATAATAACATTACTTAACCAGAGCAGGCAACTGTGGGAGAGTAAACATGCATACCAGAGGTAGATCAAGGATTAGGGCAGGAGAAACGGAGAAGGAAATAGATGAACAAGAACAGGAAATAGAACTAATAACAGACAGTGAAATGGAAAAACAGACAGACAAAATAACGGAAACTGAAATAAGTGAGGACAAGGAAAAGGAAGTAATCGAAGAAGATGCACAAGGGGACCAAATAGGTAGAGCGAGAACTAGAGAAGGACTAAATTGGGAAAAATTAATGGAGTTCATGAGTAGTATTAAGGAAGATAGCAGACTCACCAAGGAGAATTTTAGGAAACAGGAGGAAAAATTAGATAAAATAAATGAGGAAAACAAGGAGAATTTTAGGAAACAGGAGGAAAACTCCAGGAAAACAAATGAGGAAATTAAAGAAACCTCAAAACAAATTCAAGAAAGGTTAGATAGGAATGATGAGGGTTTAAAACAAATGAAGGAAGACATCATACGAATGAACAAAGAAAATTTAAGGCGAATGGATGAAAGAATTGAAAAAATGAACGAAGCAGGTTTAAAGCAGATTGAGGATAAGAAGGAGCAGTTCAATAATGAGATAATGGAAACTTTCGAAGGGAAGTTTGAAAACGATAACACGCTTAGCCCAGAAGTGGATAAATACGAGGGGGAGACAAATAAAGAAATGGAGCTGTGTTTAAAGAATATGTCTAAAACACTAGACAGCACTTCCGAAGGTATTATAATAAATCTGACCATAGAAGAGAATATCCAGAAGATAAGGAAAATATGGAGAAAGAAAATAGTTTCTACAAAGGAAGAAATGGAGATGAGGAAGGGTGGATTAATTAGTGCTGTTAACATCCCAATTAATGAGCGAAGGGAGTTATGTAAAGGCATGAATTATAGAAGAAACGTTATGAAAATAACCAAAATAACCCACCATAGAACAATCACAAAAACTTTAAATAAATTTAAATATTATTTGAAAATATCAACGGTTAGAGAATATTTGACCAAGTCAATTATATCGTTAATACGGAAAATACCCGTAAAACATTTGGTAAATAGTACCGATATCCAGGGAAATGGAAAGATAGGGTATACAAATGATTATGCTAGAATAGAGGAGATACGATACTTGATAATTCAAAAGGAACTAAATATAACTGAATACCCTGACTTAAATGAAGATTTTACATCAGCCAAGTTGCGGTACCAGATACACGAAAGATATTTATCAAGTATAAAAATTGGTATGAACACTGCAGTAATCCGGACAATGGGTGCAGTCGAATTAACGGACCATGGTTAGAAAAAGAAGCAGTCAACCAGAAAAATGGGACTGATTTGATGAAAACTGACCAGGCAACCAATTGACAAGATACGGAAATATTATATAATGAATAAATTCTAAAAATAATAAGAACAACTTATTACCAATTTTGAAGAGAAAATACTTTGAATTAAAAAGAATTTGAATTTGAATATAATGAATAAATTCTAAAAATAATAAGAACAACTTATTACCAGTCTTGAAGAAAATTACTTGGAATTTAAAAAGAATTTGAGTTGAATACTACCACTAAATTCTAAAAATAATAAGAACAACTTATTAAAGATTACAGAAAAAGGCGAGAATTATTATTAAATGTTTATAAAGAAATAGTGTGAATAATGAATAACAAACCCCAAGATTACAGAAGAAAGCGATAATTATTATTAAATGTTTATAAAGAAATAGTGTGAATAACAAACCCCAAGATTACAGAAGAAAGCGATAATTATTATTAATGTCTATAAAGAAATAGTGTGAATAATGAATAACAAACCCAAAGATTACCGAACAAAGCGATAATTATTATTAAATGTTTATAAAGAAATATTGTGAATAATGAAGAATGGAACCCCAAGATAAAAGTTATTACCTCAAATCTACATATGCAAAAAAAAAAAAAAAAAAAAAATCATATGACCTAAAATATATACTACATTGCCACATGATGGAACAATTTCAGTAAACGATTGAATGTAACCAATATAATGTTAAAGAAGACAAGGAAGATCTATCTAACTCCTTAAAAACATTGAATGGGTTGAAACAAGGAGATGCCTTAGCATGTCTGTTGTTCAACATAGCTCTAGAAAAGGTCATCAGGGATTCAGGAATTCAAACTAGCGGACACATATTTCACAAGGAGGTACAGCTTCTGGCCTATGCCGATGACATTGACGTCATAAGTAGGTCTGAATCTGGCTTAAAGGAAGCCTTTCAGGAACTGGAGTTGTCCGCTAAGGCTATGGGCTTGGTTATAAACCAAAGCAAAACCAAATATATGGTTGTAGGTGCCAATACTCGTACCCTGTCCCTGCGCATTAACGATTATGAATTTGAAAAGGTTCAGGGTTTTCCATATCTCGGGTCATATGTGGACTCTGGAAATGACTCCTCTAGAGATATTGAAAGACGAATATTATCTGCTAATAGGTGTTACTACGGACTGGTGAAACATTTTAAATCAAAATTAATAACTAAAGATACAAAAGCCTCCCTATACAAGACCTTGATTAGACCAGTCCTGATGTATGGCTCGGAATGCTGGGTGTTAAAAAAACTAGATGAGCAGAGACTATCCGTTTTTGAGAGGAGGGTACTGAGGAGAATCTATGGCCCTGTGAGGGAAAACAACATTTGGAGGCGACTGCATAATCGAGAGTTGTACGAAAGGTTTAAAGATCTTCCGATCGTGCAACTCATACAAATTAACAGATTGCGTTGGGCTGGTCATGTGCAGAGAATGGCGGAGGATAGAATCCCAAAAAGAGTGATGAATTATTTGCCGATGGGAAGGAGAAGGAGGGGAAGACCGCGTACAAGATGGCTGGACCAGGTTGGTAAGGAGGCAGTGAGGCTGGGTGCAGCAAACTGGTGGACATTGGCCGGGAGTAGAGACCAGTGGGGAAGATTTCTTTTGGAGGCCAGGGCCCGGACTGGGCTGTAGCGCCGAGGATGTATGTATGTATGTATGTATGAAGACAAGGAAGAAAGAGTATTTATGAACATAATTCATTGAAAAATAAACAGCCAAAATAGTGAAATACGATAAGAAGAAGAATAGTTGGGGCTAAGGAATGTATTTAGTCAAAAATACAATTATAATGATCATCACACAACAACTGTTTAGAAAATATTGTGATCAGAGAAAAAAAAAACAAACGAAGAAGATACTTAACATTACAATCTCAACAAAAATGAAAACAAAAATGACTACAAATGATAACTGTCAAAGTCAATATCAACGAATGTTTAAGGAATTAAAATGGAATTACGAAATATGAAGAATAGTAATGAAGAAATATAATTGCAACAAAGAAAAAATCTTTTCCCAAATATTTATTATTAAATGATTAAAGAGATTATTAGGAGATTATTATTATATTTTATAGCTGACTGTAGATGAATTCCAGCAGTACTATATTAAAATGTGGTGTGGGCAGCAGAGTATGAAGCCAAACAGTGCCTCTCTGAACTGTACCAACGCATGTGTTAGGGATTGTTAGGGAAATTAAATATTTAAGGAATATTAGAATAGTTGCAAGAATAAATTCAGTTTCCAAAGGAATGTGACGAAGAAAACAGAAAGAAGTGAGTTGACAGAAGAATAATTGAAAAATACAGTAATTATAAATAGGAGAGATGTAAAACTAATGTATCAGTGAATAGTGTAGCCAACTACCAACAAATAATATTTACAGAAATAAAAATGATCAAGAATGTTAATTAAAATGATGAAATGTTATTAAATAAAAAAAAGTATTAATACTAGTCTAATGAAGTTACATTGAGAATCTCATCGTCAACCATTAACAATAAAATGAAGAAAGGAATGTGAAAAAGACAAGTTTATTTGACCTAAACTTCATTCAGGTAAACTAAACTTTTTTAGGAGGGGAAGCATATGTAACGCAACAGAAATGCTAGCATTCATGTTACATAAAAGACGGTTCACAGAATAATAAACAAATTGATATTTAAACCCATAATAGAACAGAGATCCAATAATTACAATTATAATCATATACAAAATTAAATAAGGATGCAAGGTAGTGTTGACTAGAATAAACGAACCTGTAAGATAAATAATAGCTAATGATATATGTTTAATGAAAAGCAAAACAAAAAAATGAAACAATGACTTAATTTATGGTGATAACAAATAAGAATTTTGTGTTAAGAAGTATTATTTTATGACAAAAATGTTATGATAAAGTTTGTGTGATGTTATATCAAATATGTGTTGAGTTAATGAAAAATAATGAAACAAATTGTATTATTCAATGACTGTCGTAGAATGAAGTGTGAGGCAGTTAATCAATGTTCATAAATTCGAATTCTGTTGTATGTGATCAAGAGATCAAGATAAAATTGTTATTAGATATAGAAAAATAATTGTTTATACAAGTGCTAATAATTAAGATTTGATTGTATGTATGAAGTTATATAAAAGGGACTATAGATGCATAACAGACATAACCACAGGTAGATCAGTTTACAATAAAAGGCCTAACAGGCAAACTACTATATAAACACTCATAACATAAAGATTAGGTGCATCAATTAATAATAATTAATAAATACGCTATGAAGAGCTAGAAAAAAAAACATTAAATTAATAATAATATTTAATAAAATTTATACAAATTATAATAATACCATAATGCCATAATATCGATTGGTAAAATATAATATCGAAGGTGGATTAAATATAATAAAGAAGAAACAACGGACTTATATCAAAAAACCAGTAGAATATGTGTATAAAATAATAAACCAATTATCGGTAAAGTTACATTGCGAAAGGACAGCAAATTGATAAAGAATAGATAAAAAATATATGAAAGAAACACTATATATTCAAAACATGTGGAAGGCAGAAATTATTATAGGTTGCTAGGGACGACAAATAAGAAAAAGAAGTTGTTGATTTTAGACAAGACAAGAATTGCTTGGAATAAACTGAAAGTGATGAGATTAAAAACCCAAGAATAATCTATTTAATCGTAATATTATAATTATCAAATACGATTATAAAGTACAAGATTCTCATGACAATAGTTACGTCTAACACCAATACAGATTAAACAAATAACACTACAATCTGAAATAATAATAGAGGGTAAATAACTGAAGTCTACAAGAAAGAACTTGAACTGTCCCATATCCGAAGGGAATTGATGAGATATTAATCAAATAGAAAGAATTAACAGTAACACCACTCATAATATTCACAACACCAGAAATTATAACTTTGCAAATACACGGAACAACACTAACTGCTTCAACCGAAGGAAGAACTTATTTGGATCCTGGCGGTGCAGAAGAAACATCAACCGGGCTGTAGATCAATCCACAAGCTGTATTCCGACGTGGACAGGACAAGAATTACTTTTATTAAACCGAAGACAGAAAACCGTACTACATAACCATTCAAAACAGTAAATTTAGCGATCAACCGCCTACACGATTTGCTTCGTTCGAGTCTGGTAAATTATATTATATTAATCATACTAAATACACAACACATAAATATTGTAAATCTTGCATTCTTATCTATGTATTTTTAGTCTTCCCCACAGTTACAAGAACCTTCACACCCTGAAATAAATTAAATACAAATCAAAACATAATATATAACCAAATATAAATAAAGGATTAAAATAATCAACAATCGATACCTGAAGTCTATAGTCCAAACATATGTTAATTAGAACATATCTTGTTTAATGTGAATTAAGTAAACAAATAAAGAACCTTTATATATTTGTCAAATCTTGTTATTTGGAGTATGGTTTAGTGAACTGGGAACAAAAAGTAACTGAATAAGTATAGAATAAATGGTTAATATAAACATCGAAATAACCTATAAGTTTCGTTGAGCCGATACTGCAGCGCTTATAGCGGAATTATCTGACACCAAAGAGGGAGCGTAAAATTACGAAATTAGACAGATCTCTCTTCAAGGTACAATAGGGTTGGATGAAATTGTAGAATAACGCTTAAGTTGTTTAAGTTCTAGGCACACTAACACTGATAATTATTAAAGAGTTAAGTTAATATTAATTAATTACATCCATATATTCCACAACTCCAAATATCTCCGAAATTTATATAATTAAAGTAATACAAAACAAATTGACAAATACAACAGTGGGGTTTTAAGGAGAGGAAACCCGTTTATCTACAAATTGCCGCCTGCAACGTGGGGCTTAAACGAAAACGAGGACGTCTACTTTCGTTTTATCTACAATATTAATATAAAAATATTGAAGCCTCTTGAATAACGAACGAAACCCTTTAATGCTAAGTTGTATGAGCAGTAAGAATATAAATAATTTGCTCGCAATCTCTTCTGCATCTGCTTATCGCACTAAGTCGCCTCCCGCCCACCCCTCCCCAAGCCCCGCGTCACTTCGAATCACCCAGCAGACAGGTTCAATCGTGTCAGTCGCCTGTCAACCAGCTGCGTCGAACGCACTTGTTGCTGCTCGAGTTTTTTCTTAGTGCTGCAGTGATTTTCAACTGAAAATAATTGTGTTTTCGTGTGAAGTGCTGTGTGTAGAAGTGAGGACAGTGTTGTAGTTGTGTTAAGTGCCTTTTATTCGTAAGAGGGTGACAGTTACGCTGAAGTCATGGCTTCGACAAGTTTGTTACGGTCTGACGTTAGCAATAACATAATTGGGACACCTAAGGAATTCGGCCTAACACAGCTACCGGCCGTTGAAGATGTGTTGAGACAATACGTATGGGAACAAGAAGAAAAAATGAGAATTTTGGGATCCCGGAAGGAGCCTGCAACAAATGATTTATCTTCTATCATCGCCAGTAAGGTTGTAGAAATTTGGGATTACGCCTCAATCAGCGACGAAGCAATTCTCAGTGTCAGACGGATTGTTGCAATGATATTGAAGTACCATGATAGTGTTCGTGACTTGCAAAAGTCAGCGAAGACCGGTTTCCAAATTTGTGCACAATGAATTGCTGATTTTCAAGAGTCTGCCAAAAAGACTTTATTTGATATACCATTTTGTAAGTGTTCAGATCCTGTTGCCTGCAATTGCGAAAACAAAGAAAAGTGCCAGTACTAGAGGTGCCTTTTCTTCTAGATCAAAGACCAACAAGAAAAATGTTTATAGGAAACTTGGATCATCAGGAAACCAAACGACGCATCAAGAGGTTAGGACGAGACTTTCAGCGGGAGAGTTCAAGAGCTAAGAAGACGGATCAAGAACAATCGGCTCAAAGCTTTGATCCAGAACAAGTGGAATACGTCAAAAAAGCGGAGGAAGACAAGGCCTCAAGTTCAGATGAGGAGTACCAGCCACCAAAACATTTGAAAACATCGCCAGAACCTGTTCAGCAGATGAGATTGCAACTACCCGCCTTTTGTACTGCAGTATACAGGACTAAGACATCAACTAGACACGCGGCCCTTCTAGCCTCTTCCCTCCTAGAAGACGTCGGGATGGTCACCTCAGAAAATACAGAAAATGTGATCGATGCCAGCAAAATTCAGAGACAAAAAAATGTTTTGGCGACAACCATTTTAGCTGACACTGATGCAGCTCTCAAAGAAAAAAATTAAGAGCTTTGTATTTTGACGGAAGGCAGGACCGCATTTTAACCTTAGAAAAGAAGAAAAAAAGTGTTAGTCGTGTTGTGAAAAAAGAGGAGCATGTAGTGTTAGTTGAAGAGCCTGGATCAGAGTATCTTGGGCACATCACTCCAGAGTCTGGATCGGGAGACTGCATTCAAAAAGCAATGCTCAATTATTGCCGCGAAAAGGACATTGATCTCACAAATTTCAGTGTTATTGGCGGTGATGGTACCCCAATAAACTCTGGCCTCAAGAATGGTGCTATGTCCCTTTGTGAAAATTCTTTGAACAGGGCTCTCCAAAGAGTTATATGCATGTTCCACACCAACGAACTTCCACTTCGACACTTATTCCAGTCCCTCGACGGAAAGAGTACAGGACCAAATACCTACGCGGGTCCAATTGGAACACTGTTCCAAAATTGTGAAACTCGCCATCAAACGTTTTGACCCCATTCCAGTACCTTGGATCTCTGATTTGCAGCTGGAAGAAAGCAGCAGTCTAAGCAGTGATCAACAGAATCTTCTCGATATTTGCAAGGCGATATCTTCAGGAGATTGTCCTCAAGGTTTAGCAGACAGAAGTCCGAGAAAACTACATCAAGCAAGGTGGTTGACCCTTGCAAATAGAACATTGCGTCTTTATGTATCAACCAGTAAGCCATCCGACAATCTTGTGCGCCTAGTTGTGTACATCATGAAAGTCTACGCATTCATTTGGTTTTCAATTAAGATTGAACCATCTATCGTGGAAGGACCACGCCATCTATGGAAGTTGATGTCGTCTTCTCGCTGTCTGGACGAAGTTACTAAAAAGATTATTGACCCCGTCATCAAGAGAAATGCCTGGTTTAGCCATCCCGAGAATCTGCTCTTGTCAATGATTTCGGATCCTGATGCTGACAAAAGGCAATTAGGTTGGAGAAGAATACTCAAAGCTAGAACAACATTACGTCGAACCAATGCTGTTCGAGAATTTTCTGTTCCTCTGGAAATTCGACTTGACGCCCCATCATATGTAGAAGTCATCGATTGGTCAAAATGTAAATTAACGGAGCCACCACTGACAAAGCATATCAGCACTGAAGTTCTGCGTGAGAATATTAGAAGTTCTACCTTTGCAAATGAGGACCTAAAAGACTTTCCTTGTCACACACAAAGTGTTGAACGAATGGTCAAACTCGTCACTGAGGCTGCATCGGCTGTTTGCGGACCTGAAGAACGACACAAATTCGTCTTTGCTACTCTGAAGTCACGGAAGCAAATGCCGAAATTTGACACCAAGTCTTCCTACAAGACAAGTACCTAAACAAAAAAACCCCGCGGGCGGGCGTGTGGGCGGGACTCGACCTGCAGCCACCTCCACGTGGTGAGTCCTGGATTATTTCCAAAACTTGTTCTCAGCAAGTGGAAATAAACGAGGAGCTGCAGAATTCCTTTTAGTCGCATACTAAAACCTTTTTGTTTTAATAAAAGCGATAAAGTAATTATAACGCTCATATTTTGTAACGTTTGTCAGGCAGGAAAATCATTGCTTTTTTACGAAATATTCACTAGGGTTTTAGGCTTGTGGTGCACAGAAAGAGCCCTAATAAAAATGTTTTATGTATTTATTAGTCTTTTCCCTTGCTATTTCAATGACTTAAACCACCAAAAAATATAAAAAATATCAAAAATGATTTTTTGAAGATATCAATAAAAAAGTGATTTTTTTGTGATTTTTCTAATATTTGACCTCTACTCGGCAGCAGAAGGAGTTGTCTGATCGAGCTGGGATTTTTTATACGTTTTATTAATGCCATTTGGCCAAAAATCCGCACTAGCCGTAACCGGATTTCGAAAAAAAAATTTTTCAATACACCCTAGTGAACAGGGGGCAAATTTTTCTGGGGTTAAATGTGAAGCAGAGATTTCACAAGTTGTTTATGGGGATAAGAGATCCTCACTAGGACATCTGGGTGACAACGGGTCGGCAAATGGTCAAAATAGATTTTTGTGTATATCTGGTACAGCCAGATGGTGTTTAAATAATAAAGTGGTGTTGCCCTCTGTGTGGAGTGAGAATATGAAATGGTGTGGTACTGAAAGTGATCATGAGCGAGACAAAGTGATAGAGTTGTTCAGATTAAGCAGAGACTATGAAGGGTTTGTAGGGGGAATAAATATTGAAAGAAATGATTATATTATAAATAATAGAGACTTACCTTGTTTAATAAACAATGATTACATTGATGATAATAATATACACGTACCTGTAGTGAGGGTCAGCATATTAGTAACAGCTGACAACTATAGTGATGAAACTATAAATGATTTAATTGTGACAAATGATACAAACGGAGACTTGATAAAAAATAATAATGCAGACTTGGTTTATGATAAAATAATAATGGGGGGGGGGAACCCTAGGGATTATTATGGCAAAATCAATAACAAAAATTTTAATGGTTATTACACAAATGATAGCCATGTGAGATATGTAAATAAAAGTGAAAAATGTTGTTTTTTCAAAATTCGACTAATTTTCGATGACGGGGTTAGAGAAATATTGAATGAACGTTTAATTATTTGAGTCTATGGTAATTACTTGGCTTATTTAGGTAATGAAGTGTGGTAAATAATAAAATTATGACGAAAATTTGTAAATAAATATGTACTGGTGTTAAATGTATTGTGTCAGGGCATATAGGTAGAATGTATACAATAGTTTATGTAACAATGTTTGTAGCATGCTATAATAATAATAATATTTGATTTTACTAAATAATTAACAGGAGGTAATAAGGAATGTTATTTTGTATTGTGTATTTAAATCAAAAGCGTTTTGAATAGCGTAATTAAAGTTAAATTGTTTTGAGTGGAGGTGGAATTAAAGTAATTTAAAAAGGTTAATTTTACTAATGAAGCCAAGTTAATTATGATTTAACTTGTGATGTAAATGCAAAAATGAAACACAAATAGTAATTGATTAAAACGTACAGACTAACCTATTTATTTAAACTGAAATTTGAAGGAAGTGCTAGTGGTGATGTAATCAGGAATGTTGAGACTGAGGCAGTGTTTATAAAACAAGTCTAGTATACAACTGTTGACATAAACAGGTAGATTGTTTGTTTCTGCTGGAGTTGATGATAACTATGTTTTCTTTTGATGAATCATTTCCATGGGTAAATTCTATTATGAAACGAAAGAAATACAAGATGTGATGAAATGGAGGTAGCTTTTTATCAATAACATAAGGAAATGACTTAGTGTTTTGGTTGTAATGTAGCCAAAAAATTTATGTGAGAGGATTTTGTTAATGTAGAATTATCTGAATATAATGTAACTAAAGTAATTTAAACCGCTGTGAATAAATGAGGAAAGTAAATTAAATTTAAGTTGGAATTAAACTAATTGAAAAATTGAGATTAAAATTATAACGTTCATAGATTCTATTTTTTAAAGGTAATAATGTATTTTGTTTGTAATATGTATCCTATAGTAAGGTTGTTATTATAATACTTGTATTTTAGGTAGTCTACTTGTACTTTTGGCGGGTAATAATGTTTTGATAGGGGAGTAAAATTACCAATATATAATTGGTATATGATTTTTATGTATTCAATATAAATAAACGTAAGCAGACAGTTAAGTTTGTATTGCTAGGTAGACACATGTATATTACAAATTCAAGGAACAGCAAAACTTTGTATAAAAAAGAACCAGTACTTTGCCTACAACGAACCAGTACAACTAAGAGGAAACGAATCAGTGTGTGTGGGATATGGAGTAATGGAAGGCCATTTGTTAATATTTTGCTTAAATGTTACAGAGTCAGGTGATACGGTGGCAGGTGCCTATCTGATTTTATGGTGTTGGGATCTCGAGCAGAGAAGTCCAGTAAGATCGGACGGGTGCAGCCACAGTCACCGGACTAGGGGGGTAAGTACCAATGATTTTAGTAAGAATCTAAGGGGGTGGTGGCGCCATATCTTCACTGGTCCTCTTAGGTTTTAGGCAATGAGAGTTTTTATGCTTCGGCATAAAACCTCTCATTGGGGGGGGGTATTGTAACGGTACAGAATTGTATGCTAGAAAGAATAATTCAATTCAGTTTTAATTCGAAAGCAGTCAGTATTCACCTGTGAGGTGCCCCATTGTAACATACAATGTTATGGTAAACTGTTTATGTTTAATGTCTGGAGTCTGCCCAGCCCAGACGTATTACGCAACAGCTTGCCAGCTCAGTCTCTGTGTAAATCACAGTAAGAACACTTCATCACCAGTGTTTTTCATCAGACAGTAGCAGATAGCAGTCGTCTATAAGTTAAACTAATAACAGTGGCCTCGGGTGCAAGATAGGCCGAAAATATTATAATCGGCCTATCTAGTAAAGTGTGCAATACAACAGTAAACTCACTACAGTGCCGGTTAAACGAAAAGTTTTAAAAACAAACTTTGGTGTCGGAGTAAAAAGATGTAATTGCAGTATGTGACCAAGTGTAGATAAGCAGCAGCGACAACAGTCCACCTAATAATAATCCAGCATTTATTTTTTTATAAAGTGTACACAAATAAATAATGAGATCTCGGTAAGGTAGTTAAATGAGTATGAGAGAGAGAGAGAGAGAGAGAGAGAGAGAGAGAGAGAGAGAGAGAGAGAGAGCGACGCAAAGTGCTGGTTAATTAAAATAACGTTATCATTAAGTAATTTTTTAGAGTAGTTTATACGGAGTGATCAAATATCTATGTAGTCTTGTTTGTGAAGTTAATTAGATTATTAATATATTAAAATCAGAAAATTATTTTCTCTTCCACTTACCTCTAAAATCTTCTCCAGCCCAGAGTTCGTCACACGAACGATGTAATGCATGTGTGATTATAAGGTTACGCAACAAACGTAAGCTACACTCATTTGTTGATAAGAATTCAAAAATTTATTAGCTTTACTTCATTTTAAATCAATTTCAATTTTTCAACAGATACAACGTGTACATTTATGGAAACATATTCTTACTCTAACATATATATATTCTATTAATCAAGGCGAACCCAGCTTGCCACACGCTCACATTCATACCAATTTATAAAAACCCCCTTTTATGTTAATTGATTTGTTAGACAAAAAAAAAAAAGAATTATTATGCTGGATTACCCAACCGGTGTTACTCCTTTCTTGGCCGTGTGCGTTTTAGTTCGAAAGTTTAATTCACATTTTTTCACTTTACCGTTGATTTTATAGATTTATTCTTCCGACTTTACTCACTTTAATTTGTTCTATAATACTTTCACATCATAAATTTTAATTTAGTGCGCGCACGTTATTTTCTTAGATCCCGGCCAGGATGATAGTCGTATTCGACTGGGCTCTTCACGTTTTTTATAAAGTTCAGCCCGACCGGGTCCACGCGGCACTATTTGCGTCCGTTAGGTTTTGCTGTTTTTCGTCGACTGGAGATACATGAGGCCGGACCTCACTGCCTTGCCTGCTAACAAATTTCATCGCCGTTCACAGCCTTTGCTGCTAAAGTCTTCGTCGTTGCACACACAACACGTGTTATTTGTGTGTCTTGGACGTCGGCGAAATTTCACTGCCACTGGTTTCGTCACAAAGATAGGCGGGATTTTGTCAAGACTTCCGCCATGTACCGAGCACGTTGTTGAACAAAATTCGCGAAAAGCCATTTTGCTTGACTTCGCTCAGCGTCAGTTATGTGCTCCGCAGGTGTGTGTGCGTTTGTGCACATTACACAGTATTAAAGTTCTGAGAATTCAACCGTTGTGGACAACACGACACATTCCATTGTATCGCTACACCTTACTGTTCCTTTGTTTGACCACAGCTTTTATTTAACACGTGGATGGCCACACAGATGAAAACAAATTTATGCTTTTTTTAATAAAATAAAAACCCCCTCCTTTTAACCCCGTTACATGTTTTTATTGAACTTGTAGTGTAAAGATAAGGTGAAAGGAAATAATTCAGGCTAATAAAAGAAAACCAATTTGTTAGAATACGCAAAATTTGTGTTAGCGTAATTATTTCGAAATTCAAATCCATATAACCTTTTCCGCAGCTGTTTTCGTCTGTAAGACCCTGGAGGAGAACCCGAATGTAAGATAAGATATTATTAATTGAATTAAATTCAGTTGTTTCAATGTTAAGAGAGAGAGGTCTGGTGATAGAAAGATAGAATTGTTTGAGGTTGGGAGAAATTATAAAGAGTTAATAGAGAAAATAAATAACGAGAGAGCTGATTATATAAAAGGCTTACCTTGTGAAGTAATAAGTACAGTAGATGACAATAATAATGACTTTATAACTTACCTGGTTGGGACAGATAATACTAAAGGCGACAGGACCATACTCAATCATGACAAATTATATGAAATAATGATATGGAGTGATCATATTGATTATAATAGTATTTTGAAAAATTATAAAAAATTGAATAATCTTCACATTGATAATCATAATATAAGGTATTCAATAAAAAATGATTTGTATAGACCTAAGATTAGACTGTTATTTGATGATGGTGGATAAGTGTTTTGATTGTTTATGAACATTTAATTATGTGAACAGTGTGGTTTTGAAATGGATTGTCTTATGAAACGAGTTTTGGTCAATGATAACAAATAATAAGTTGGATTGTATATTTTTGTGTGTTAATGTCAAGGTATTTGTGTGTTACATTATGTTGTGTATTATATGTATTTTTATGTAAACCATGTAGATAATAGGAGTTGATTGAATAATAGTTATAACATTTTTTTTCAGACTAAATAAATGTAATGAGAATAATTGTGAAGTTTAAGGTAACTAAAGTAATTGTGAAATTTTAAATGATTGATTGAATTAAATAATGGAGATAAATTATTTAATTAAGGTTATGATGATGAATTTGAATAATTTCTGAGATTTAGATGATATAAAGAGTAGTATATGATTAAACAGATAATATGTTTGGATATGGAGATATACTGTTATTATGAGGTAAAGTGATGAATTTTCCAAGGTAATTGTCAATGATCATAGTAATGTAAAATGGAAAAAGATAGAGTTGGGGTAATGAGTATTAAAATAAGCCATTTGTGTTAGTCAATGTTAACTTTAGTGGGTGTTAGACGAAATAAGAATTTTGAAATAAGTAATACAGAAACAGGGTAATAATAAGGACACAGTAGATAGTGCTTATATGGAGAAAGAGAGGGTAATGTAATTAGAGAGTAAATAGTTGCTGGTAATATTTTGTAGTAGGGGTGAGGTGGTAAGGAGTGATCAACGTGCGTCGTTGGGCAGGGAATTGTGAAGAGTCGAGGAGTGTTTGCCGAGATTATTGGGAAGGGCAAAAGGTGATGAATGGAATTGCCAAGGTTGGGAACACACATCCTAGGTACAAAGAGGGTATTAGAGATTTTATTATAACAGAGGAGAATGGTATAAGTGGAATTAGTGTTGAAGGGGGTTATTAGTGAGAGATTGGTGTCACCCTATGTAATTCTGTTAGTGATTGTTAGTAGGAAGAAAGGGAGTAAGATTAGAGAAATACATGAGTTCAATATACAAACTAGTTAATGATCAAAATGTGAAATGTTAAATAGAAAATTCATAGTAGAAAGGTAATGATAAATGAAATGTTATGTAACATGAATGTTAATAATAAATTTGAATTTTTATAGAATTAAATGGTACAATAATGAATAATTAAAAGTTTGATATAAAAGAGAATGTTCAAGTTATAATGTTTATAAATTTTATACAAATTATTTTAAATGTGAATTGTTTAATGTAAACGTAACAATGTTAATGTTCAAAGTAAATGTTTTATTATGTTAATGGTCATAGTTGTGTGTGGGAAGGAGGTTGCTACAGGGGTAGTAACGTTAAATGAATATAAAGTATTAAGTATATGATGTTGATACCGGTGTTGAGCATAAAAGATAATTAGGATTTTGCTTTGAAGAAGTATTAGTATCAGAAAACTGATCAATGAATTTTGAATAGATAGATTGTTTGCCATAATGTATTTGTGTTTTGGATTCTATATAATAGATATATAGATAATTTGTTGTTGATTCTTTTAAACTTAACGAGTTATTTTACATGTTAATGCTTTAGTGTAAGAGTATATTTCTTCTTGTGTTGGAAAGAGTCAACGTATTATTGACTGCAGTCAAAATTTTGATGAAATGTAGGAATGCAAAAGAGAAAGAGACATCTATCATAATTCTTGTTTTGTATCTGTATTAAAGATATTAGGAATTAAGTAAAACCAATGCCTATTAACGTAAACCAATGCAGCTAAGGGGAGACAGATCAGTTGTGGATATGGCATTATACAAGGCCACTATTTGATTTTTTATTTCGATGTTTCAGAGTTTTGTGATGCTGTGGTGGCGGTCCTGAGCTGGCCTGTGCGTCAGAGCAGGAACGTTAAGTGCCTGAATGGCCTTGCGGTGTTTTGATCTCGAAAGAGAAGTCCAGTAAAGTCAGGCAGGTACTGTCACAATCACTGGACCAAGGGTACGTGAGCAATATTTCTTTTTATACAAACACTACAGGGGGTTGTGGCGACCTATCCTAGCTGATCCCTTTAGGAAGTATGAATGAGTCAATGAGTTTTTATGCCTTGCCAGAATTGAGGGGGTTTTGTAACGGTACATTGGGTCCGTATAGGAATTTTTGGGGTACATGACCAATAATTTTTATTGTAAATCAAATGTATTAAAAGACAGGAGGGTAAAAGTTTTCAACTATATCATACAATGCAATTTGCCAGAACGAGTTGACGCGAAGGTCAAGTGGCGTACGTGCCGATCATCAGCAAGGCAGACGCAGCAACAATCAGACACTCCTAAAAACGTCATCAAAAGTACGAAGAACGTAATAACTAAAACGTATAACAATGCCGTCATCGCCAGTAAACAACAGATACGATGACGAATTATCCCCTCCACTTGGAAATTATACGCCATAGTATCGCTCTCAGTCGACACAACACCGTCCGTGCAACAGCACACTGTAAAATCTGCTGGTCATCAATTGCCAGCAAAAAGTCTTTAAAAGTGGAAAAAATGTAATTAAAGTGAGAAAATTCAAATCAGTTAAAAAACTAACAGTACAAAATGTAAATTAAAGTCAGTGTTGTAAAAGAACAGAAAAAAACAGTTAACGTTCGGCCGAACACCTGCTGGACCATGTGGAACGTCTGACGAGAACTTCAATCATCCGAATTCAGGGAAGTCAAAATTCAAATCACTACCTCTTAATTTTTTGAGCTCAAAATTACAATTTATTCAAATGTACCTTTAAAATAATTTGGGGGAGCATGTGTGTGTGTGCGTGCATGTGCCGGCATATATATAGTCACCAGGCATTGGTTCACGTTACGTGACCAGATAACGTAACAAGTTTAAAATCATAGACGGCCGTATATTCCTAAATTCATTTTATAATAAAAAAAGGAAATTGAAGATAAAATATGTATGCAATTACGACATAATTAGAACTAATGCAGCGAAAATACTTCACCGCCATCTTGTTTTGTATTTGAACAGGACTCCATTTTTGTTTTGTGTTTTCAACATTTCAAATATTAATGACAGTAAAGAGCAAGTTTTATTTACCAAATGCTATCTGAGTCAATTATTTCTAACAACCATCCCGCCTCTGCAAACGCTTATAAAATCCTGGAACCCTTAGGTAAAAATAAAATCTTATGTTGGCAATACAACATGGCGCCTGAACCAGCAAGGTACATAAAACATAATGTGAACATGGTTTTAATAGGTAAGTCAATATTAATATAATAAAAAGAGAAAGAGAGTGTTTATTAACAAATGACGACCCGAACAGTGACATATGAGTTTAATAACAAATGGCCCCCGAACAGGGACTTTATATAAATAAGATTTATATAAATAAGCCTGATACAGAGACGAATGGTTGTTGGAAAAGGGGACTTAATACGTAAAATGTACCTAGTACGTAAGTAATAGGTTATGTTATGATTGTTATGTTATGTTGTTGTTATGTTAGATATATAGAGCAATAGTTTGAAAGAAATATATTTAAACAAATCCTTTTCAAAAAGGCAGATAAAAATATGGATGTCAGTGTAAATGACCAAATGTTCATTCAATGTTTAAGCTGTACGAGTTTAATTAATTATTAAAGTCTATAAATCTGTACCTATTAACAGGCGGCAACTGAAGCTTTACTTGTTTTTTAAATTAAAAATTGAGACTCTAGTTACTTACCTTATCGATAATTTACCAAGGTGTCATCTGATGTACTCTTGGCAGAGAAAAAACACAGGTGAATGCAAATTAACAAACACATATTCTACGAACACAAATAAAATGGTATTTTATTTATTTAGCATGACATTTTTTCAGTTAACTTTCCAGTTTAAATTTAATAAAATACACCTCGTTCGTTTCATCGTACAACATGATACATAAGGAATTGTGAAACTACTTCACATTATGACTTTCATTGTTGAGTTATCCTCTCTCTAGGAATAATACTCCCACCAATATTTCATTCATATATGCCTGCTATTAAAATTTACCTACTACTGGCTATAATCTAAATACTAACTTATTTTTTTATCAAAAACAACCCAGATTGCTCACACGCACATTCATACCATTTAATTTAAAAACCCCATTGTATTGATTAAAGATGAAGATATTAAGAAAGGTTACCAAACCGGCGTCACTCCTTCGCTGCCATGTGCCGCGTGTGTTTAAGTTTGAAAGTTCACTATTCACATTTTTGATTTTGGCCCGTGGGCTCCACTGACTCGATTTTGTTATTTTAATTCACTTTTGACTTTTGATTTCACTTGCTATATAATAAATTTAAATTTTACGTGCGCACGATTTTCTTAGTTCCCGGCCGGGATACGAGCTTAATTCAAACTGGGGCGAAAGTCGCCAAAAAAATCTCCCACCAGGGACTAGGCATAACGGAATTACAATGCCTTATGTGTTGAGTCGTTCGTCACTGTTCAGGTAACCTGTGTGTTTGTGTGTGTCGGGCGTTGACGAAATCTGGTGTCCACTGGTTTACATCACTGAAATAGGCGTGTTCTGAATTGTACATCCATCTTGTATAAAGCACATGTTGAACAAAATTCACAAAAAGCCATTTTAGTCGACTTCTCTAAGCATCGTTTATGCGCTCCACAGGTGTTTGTGCGTTAGTGCGCGTCCCACAGCCCTACAGTTCTCAGAATTCAAATGCGTCTTGCGGTCACACGCTGCATTCCATTGTACCGACTACTTACACAACTTCACCTCACAGTTCCTTTGTTTGACGATACATGGGACTGGCCACACAGATGGAAAACAAAATTGTGATTTTTAATAAAAAATAAAAACCCCTCTCCTTTTAGCCCCGTTACAATACCCCCCCCCCCAATGAGAGATCTTCTGCTGAAACAGAAGAAATCTCATTGCTAAACCCCTAAGAGGATCGGTGAGGATATGGTGCCAACAACCCCCCCATTAGTTCTTACACATCATGGGTAAACTATCCCCCTAGCTCGGAGACTATGGCCGCACCTGAACGAGATTACTGGACTTCTCTATCCGAGATCCCAACACCATAACATCGAACAGACACGCACCACAGCGCACCTAACCTTCTAACATGCCACCCCAAACTCCAAATCCCTGGCCTTATCTCATGTGAGATCCTCAACCGATATGTTCCCCCTTACTTGCATACTGGGTCGCTTTTAGCAATTACTGGGTGCGTGCACATTTTCATTATTGTATTGTACATAAACTCCCTATTCAAAATTCATAAAAAGTTTTAATTTTTAAATTTCATTTCCTTTCTCAATTTACTTTTTCAAAATCTTTTAATTGAATTTATAACTCTCTTACTTTTTTATAAGGAACAAATAAAATACACAACTTATTCCTACCATAAATTCAAAATTCACCATAAAGGCCTTTGAGTACAAAAGAAAACATAAAATATACCTCATAAATCAGCTGGCACCTTCCCCAAATATAAGGGACCTTACAATTTACAACAACATACCTTTTTTTATTAATGGTTATTCTGGTAAATAAAGAAAATTATCAAAAATATAATTAGCATTTATCTGGATAAAAAATATGTATGGGTCATATGGACCAGGATACAACCCATCAGCTGATTTCTCTGTGTCAGGTAAATGACCTTGACCTACCTACACTACACAAAATTATACAATACAGAATACATGGTATATGCTCATAATTCTTATACACTAACAGAATATGTAATGGGGCGAATTAGGAGGTTTTTTATTTTTTATTAATTCTGGCTCTGATCTAAGTAAAATTGTACAATTTACTTCATATATGTGTCCGGTCCTTGGTTGAATCTAACTCGCAGTCTAAACAATGGAGCAGTACGCAATAGCTGTTATGAAATATTAATAAAGGAATGTTATGTTGTCGACTGTCACGATTCTAAGAACTTTGCGTCTGTGTGACGTCCACTCACCAATGCACAAGCACCTGCATCCGCGAAGCGCCTAATCCACGCAAAAGGCTGTGAAATATCGTCGTCGCACAGCACACGTAAATCCTGTGTGCCAAATGTGCAGCTACTAAAATTTAGATAACGAAGGCTGCAAACGGCGACGATATTTGTTTGCAGGCAAGGCAGTAATGCCCAGCAGCATGTAAGTCAGTCGGAAAGTAACATCATAACCTGCCAGACGCGAACAGTAGTGCGTCCGCCGACTGGACACAAAGTTTCACCTAAATTATATAGCCAAAATGTGAATCAGCAGTGGTGTTGTGGTGAGGCGGCGGCGGCCGTTGGAACATAACGTGCTGGCGAGCCGAAAAAATTGATTAATTGGATAAATATAAATCCAACATGTGCACAGTGCGACGTAGTCGGGGAGGCGCCGTGAGTAAATAGACCATCAGACAATTATTAACAGAATCAGTGAAGTGAGCGGGCCGAAATAAAATGAATAATAAGCTTTCGGACATTTAAAGAATACGAGCCACGTGTCAGCGAAAGCAGTGAGCCGTCGGGTAACCAGTGACCGTATTTTCAACAAATTTTATACAGGATTTTTTGTGCAAACATGTCAATTAAATAATAGTAGTTGGCTTTGTAAAGGTGTGAATGTGAGTGTAAATAGCAGATTGGGCTGTCTAATTAAGGTAAGGTGTTTATTGTAATTCTGTAAGTATAAGCGTAATACCATCATGTAACTATCAGTAAGGGTTTTATGCATTTTCCATGATTTGAGCCAAGAGGCCAAATAAATAACAATTTAATACTTAAAGAAAATGTTGAAGTAAAAAATAAAATTTTAATTACTTTCTCTTTAAAAATGCGTTGCGTAAGTTATTACGATAACCTATAATCATATTTGCATTTTAACGTTCGTATTGCAGACTCTGGCAGAAGGCGGAAAGGTAGGTGGAAAATAAAATAATTTTGAGTATTTGTATGTGAATAGAACTTCACATTTGGCGCTACGAACAGGACTCGAATTTGAATAATTAAAATTCCACACCTACGATAAATGCAAGTTTGATTTGAGGGTTAAAGAACTACGTAAAAATTACGCAGCACATACAAATTAGTACATCAATGTACAGAGGTTAAGAGTTAAGTGGTAGATGTTTTTATGTAAGTAAATCTAGATTAATAAATTTATAAAAATGGCAGGAAAGAATGAGAGCAATATAAATGAAACGACTAGTGTCGAAAACTATAATGAATCAAATAGTATGAGTGATTTTGAAATCCACTCGACTCCAAACGTGAGTCAGGAAAATAAAACAAAAAATAATGCAAATGAAATAAAGAGTACAGACGATTCGGGGATACAAATAACCCCAAAATCGAGTAGGGAAAGTGAAATGAATAATGAAGAAGTCAGCTTCACTGACAAAAATGTAGCAGCACAATTTACTCCAATGACAACACGAGTCAAAGAGTTGTCGATGGACGATATATTTATTTTAATGAAAACAATGTCTGAGAGTTTGAGTAGTATCAGTGTAAAATTCGACGTTCAAAAGAATAGTTTTGACAGCAAATTAGATATACAGAATAACAAATTCAACGAATTAAATAGTCGTTTTGACAATAATGACATAAAATTGAATGAAATTAAGACCGAAATTAAAAGTGAGTTCAATTGTAAATTTGATGTACTTAAATTTGACACTGATGAAGTAAAAATAAAATACGATAATAGTTGTAACGAATTGAAACAAGACATTGGAGAGAATAGTAGAGTCAGTAGAAGAACGGATCAAAAGTAAAAATAATAATGACAATAAGAAATTAACAAGTGATGACAATAAGGTCGAAAATGAGAATATAATTAAAAATGTGGTAGTAGAGAGTAAGATAACAAATGTTAACAATGATATTGAAAGTGGTAATGTGATTGAAAGGGTGGTATCAGAGAGTGATACGTTGAAAATAGATAATGAAACAGTGAGTGAGAGAGAGAAAGCGATATGTTGTAACGAGGTAGTAATTAGCGTTGATGAATTAGAAAAAGAATGGAGAGAGAGAGTAGCTGAATGTGTAGGGCAGAGGGTAAATTTTCCCCTTATTTGTGATGAACCAAGGTGTTCAAAAATGTTATTATTGGAAGGCAAGATACCCTATTTAATGGAAGATTTGAGTTATATCCCTTTTTTGTATAAATTAGTACCCTCTGTGTGGAATGGGGTTGAAAATATGATATGGTGTTATGATGAGAGAGATTTAGATAGAGAATTGTGTGTTGATAAAGAAACAGAATTATATAAGTTGCAGAGAAATTATAATGAGTTGAAAGAGATGTTAAATGATTTGAAGTACTTACCTGTTAAAATAGAGAGTGAGAATTGTTTTGATGATACATGTTTAAAGAATAATAATTTACTTTATGATGAAAAAATAACTGACTTTATAATGAATACAACTACTAATGGAGACTGGACAGAAATAAATAATGTTGACCTGGTATATGATTATTATGGTAAAATGAATAAACTGAAATTTTATGGTTACTATACACAAGATAACCATATGTGGAATGCAAATAAAATGGAAAATTGTTATTTGAAACCAAGGTTAAATTTTGACGATGGAGGCTGAGCCTTAAATTCACAAATGGACACTTTTAAATATATTGTTTTATGGTTTTGACCTCGCAACCTTGGACATTGAAGTGTGATATAACTGAGTAAATAATGAGAAAGGTTTGTAAATAAGTGTAGTGAATTTACTTGTGTGTGTTGTAAAATGTTAGGTAAACAATGCGTGTATGTTATGGAAATTGTTGTGGTAATAATAATATTAATATTTTGCAACTTAAATAAATAACAAAATTAATTTTGGAGATGGTAATTAGCGAATTGTAATTGTTTTGATAGCAACTGAACTTGTATTTTCAATAATTAATTTAATTAAAATAATTTGAGATGTTTAAATATTCTGATTAATTTAAAGGTTGTATAATTGAATTTTCTAATGGATTTAAATTGTTTTATGAGATTTGATATTAATAAATAAATGTTAAATTGTTTGATATGAAATAACATTGTTGTTAAATGTTTCAGAGGTTACACGGAGATATTGGTGTGTGTGTGGTGTGTATTTTGTATTCAGGTCAATAGGTGGATGATGTACTGTAAGTATAAAGTTCATAATACCAATCAGATAGAATAACATGCTTACAGGGTTGAAAAGAGTTTAATTCAATAATAAAAAAGGAATTGGGGTAATGGTATTAAATGAAAACTGTAATTAAAAAAGTAATAATAACTGAAGGGTGAATTAAAATTATATGTCGTTTGAACTGTAATAAATAGACTTTGACAAATATGTTAACATTAAAAGATTTATAGAAACAAAAAATTTGTAGGAAGTATATATGTCAGTATATGATGTAACTATGAATGTTGAGACTGAAGGAGTGTTTATAACACAAGTCTGGCCTACAAGTGTTTATGTAAACAGGTGTGTTATATGTTGTGACTAATGTCTACTGTCATGCTTGGTGACAATAACAAAAATGCTGTAGTCTGCTGAATCATTGCTGGTAGCAGATTTTATTGTGAAACAAAAGAAACATCTGATGTGATGGAATGTAGATAATACTCTTTTTAGGCCCCTTTGTAAAATGTTATTTAAATAAATAAAGTTGTCTCGAACAAATAAGATTGAAACAATGAGGTAATTACTATAATTTATAGTCTTTAGATAATAAAATTAAATTAATTTGGTAATTAAATTAATTGGAAAGATGATTTTAATAATAAATTTATATTCATTTTGACTCAAATTTCAAATGTAATTGTTAAATAAATGAAATAGGTACTTTACTTAAACTGGAACTTGAAGGAAATTTTGTATGGGTATAATAAAAATGTTCAGGTTGAGAAAATGTTTGGGAAACTTAGAGGTGTATATTACTGTTCATATAAATTTTATCAATGACAATCTAGGTTTTATGTTCAACTGTAGATTCTCCACCTAAGTGCTGTCATGGCCTCACCGGACCATGACCGTGAAAGTAGTTAATTGTGACAAATCATGAATTTTACCTGATATAACCGGCTTGTGGTTTGTTTTATTTTGTTAACCCGGTGGTTTGTTAGACTTAGTAGGGGGGTTATTTTTTGGGGAATCTACCTAATTTTGGAACAGGGCTATTTTCACCCAGATAGGGGTGGTAGTCCATTAGGGGTGTATAAATAAAAAGTAGTAGGTGTAATACCGAATTTTATTGTAACGCCGAAGCAAGGATGGGGGTGGAATAAAAGAAAAAAATGTCCACCCCTTCCGCATCAGTCCTTGTGAAAGCAACTAGACGCTACAGTCTGGGGGGGGGGTAATAGTGAGTGTGGATGGGTGGTGACCCAGTTACAGGTCACGAGGGAGATGTGATTACGGCTAGATTGAGGTCTGCGAGGGCCAAGAAGTCTAGTGCTGCACACAGTAGAATGTAATGGGTATCAGGGGTTAAGGGATTAAAAGGGGGTAGAAAAAAAAAGAAAAAAAAATGTTTTTGGTGCCTGCCATCAAATTGATGTTTGTATTAATCCTGATTGTATTATTGTTTATGCATATTAATAGCGTTATTGAATTATATTGTTTAGGATATAGGTATAATCAAATGTTAAGATAAGGCAGTTCATGTTTTAATTAAATATTCAATTTATTTGTTTTTTTTTCAGTAATAACAACAAAGAGATTTAATCCATTTAGATAAGAGATTTTTTTGTTTGGATACAATCTGATTTTGAACTTATTTTAAATGATGAGTTTGTTTAAAAATTATTATAGGTGTGTGTGTGTGAGCCCAGTATCTGCTAAAGGCAGCCCAGTTTGCATATAAGGGGGAACATATCGGTTGAGGATCTGGCATGATCTAAGCCAGGGATTTGGATTTTTTGGGGAAACATGTTAGAAGGTGAGGTGCACTGTGGTGCGTGTCTGTCGATTTTTCGGTGTTGGGATATCGCACAGAGAAGTCCAGTGATCTCGTTCAGATGCGTCCATAGTCGCCGAGCCAGGGGGTCGTGTACCCATGATGTATAAGAAAAAATGGGGGGTTGTTGGCACCAGTTCCTCACCGGTCCTCTTAGGGGTTTTAGCAATGAGAATTCTTCTGTTTCGACAGAAGACTTCTCATTGGGGGGGGTATTGTAATGGGGCGAATTAGGAGGTTTTTTATTTTTTATTAATTCTGGCTCTGATCTAAGTAAAATTGTACAATTTACTTCATATATGTGTCCGGTCCTTGGTTGAATCTAACTCGCAGTCTAAACAATGGAGCAGTACGCAATAGCTGTTATGAAATATTAATAAAGGAATGTTATGTTGTCGACTGTCACGATTCTAAGAACTTTGCGTCTGTGTGACGTCCACTCACCAATGCACAAGCACCTGCATCCGCGAAGCACCTAATCCACGCAAAAGGCTGTGAAATATCGTCGTCGCACAGCACACGTAAATCCTGTGTGCCAAATGTGCAGCTACTAAAATTTAGATAACGAAGGCTGCAAACGGCGACGATATTTGTTCGCAGGCAAGGCAGTAATGCCCAGCAGCATGTAAGTCAGTCAGAAAGTAACATCATAACCTGCCAGACGCGAACAGTAGTGCGTCCGCCGACTGGACACAAAGTTTCACCTAAATTATATAGCCAAAATGTGAATCAGCAGTGGTGTTGTGGTGAGGCGGCGGCGGCCGTTGGAACATAACGTGCTGGCGAGCCGAAAAAATTGATTAATTGGATAAATATAAATCCAACATGTGCACAGTGCGACGTAGTCGGGGAGGCGCCGTGAGTAAATAGACCATCAGACAATTATTAACAGAATCAGTGAAGTGAGCGGGCCGAAATAAAATGAATAATAAGCTTTCGGACATTTAAAGAATACGAGCCACGTGTCAGCGAAAGCAGTGAGCCGTTGGGTAACCAGTGACCGTATTTTCAACAAATTTTATAAAGGGTTTTTTGTGCAAACATGTCAATTAAATAATATAGTTGGCTTTGTAAAGGTGTGAATGTGAGTGTAAATAGCAGATTGGGCTGTCTAATTAAGGTAAGGTGTTTATTGTAATTCTGTAAGTATAAGTGTAATACCATCATGTAACTATCAGTAAGGGTTTTATGCATTTTCCATGATTTGAGCCAAGAGGCCAAATAAATAACAATTTAATACTTAAAGAAAATGTTGAAGCAAAAAATAAAATTTTAATTACTTTCTCTTTAAAAATGCGTTGCGTAAGTTATTACGATAACCTATAATCATATTTGCATTTTAACGTTCGTGTTGCGGACTCTGGCAGAAGGTGGAAAGGTAGGTGGAAAATAAAATAATTTTGTGTATTTGTATGTGAATAGAACTTCACAAATAACAACAATGACACACTCAAACATCACAAACAAAATAAAATACCATAAACACCTTATCTACTGGAATCATTCTTCAAAATCAGTAACGTTATTTATAGAACATAACACAGAGTATAATACGTGTCAGTCGTCTACAGTAACCACTTCTCAAGTCAAAGATCGAATTGGCTGGTCAGTGTCATTTAGTTATAAAAACAAATTTTTACATTCGTTACTCGCCTGAGTAACCTCCTCTTCCACACACACTATGACCCCCCCCCCGGACTGTGGCGTCCAGTTGCGTCCACAAGGACTGAAGTTTTGGAGGAATTTTGTCATCTCCTTGTCCTTGCTTCTGCGTTACATTATAAAAAGCAGTTAGATATCGTAATATCTATAAATTACATAGTTATACGCCCTTACTGCGGGTCTATCACCTGGTTTACTGTTTCCACACGAACAGGGTGATAGCCGCTGTTCCATAGTTCCGGGGATTTCCCCTAAAGTCACCCCCCATTAATTTCAAATTTATACCAATTTCAAACCAACTATGGTCAGTTTTACAATTGCTGCCCACAGCTGGCTGTCGTCCAAAACCACGATTAGTGCTGGTAAGGCAGTAATCGCCCGAAAAGGCGGGGAAATCAACTTTAAATTCAGGCATGCTTAACTTCATTTTATAATACACTGCACGGCAACAAATCAACATATAATATAAAATTATATAAAAGTTGTGCAGTGTATATTACGCCAGTTTGGCCTCCGATGATGGTAACATACCTTGATGCTACTCATCAACACTCATCGCTATCTACAGTGGCACATGCCACCACTGCAATAGCCTACCTATAGCTAAACTTAATGTCCGTCTACATTTGCAGTCTCTGCTTTCCATGATTATTTGACTTCTATTAACACCACACAACCCCCCAAAATTACCCATATATCTTGTATGATAACATGATAGAACATAATACACATTTACCTTGAACACTGACACTGTTACTTTAAACTAAACAATTCTCCTTTAAATAATTTGTATAGAAAATTATAAAAATTATAACTTGTAATTTTTATTAACTCTTTTATATATCATCATTTAATTATTTATCACTTACTTACACTTAGATTCTTCAAAAATTTCAAATTTATTATTAACCTTTATTTTACATCACATTTCAGTTATTATTACCTTTTAACTATGGTTTCTATTTAGTACAACTATCTCAAATTAGTTACATCATTGAGTTTAAAATCTTTTCAACACATGTAAACATTTTCCTCTATTCAACTTATATCATAAAATTCATACTCACAGTACATCATTCAACACTATCATAGACAAACAAATATAAACATCGAACACCAATAACTCCATGTACCTTCTGAAACATTCTTGGATTTCGTTGTCCATGCTGTGTCCGTTACTTAACTAAATATCACTATAATATTGACGACTCGGAACACTAAGTTTTTTATAAGTAAAAACGTAAAGTTTTACCTTACAGCCTAAACCGGCTTTCACCTATAGAAGACTTAATCAGAGGTGTCGTAGGTAGCGTTGTTAGTCTTGTTGTTGGCGACGAGATAGTTTTTCGAAAGATCGAAGCTGTGTGTGTGTGGTGAGATGTGTTCGAATAATGCATGCGATTTGAATTGTGTCTGTTCATTTAGGATGTTGTTTTTATTTGTTTTTGTGTGTTTGTATATTTCTAATTGTTCTAGAGTGTCTAGTTTTCGGCCTTTTGTGTGTACGTGTAGTATGTTCATGTTATTGTCGATGTTTTTATATGTGTGGTTTGCTTCAATGAGGTGGTTTGCGAAGGTAGATTCTGTAGTGGTGTGGAGTGCTTTTGTGTGTTCAATGTATCTCTGTTTGAAGCTACGTCCTGTCTGGCCTATGTAGAATTTATTGCAATTTGAACAATTTAGCTTATATACACCGGGTAGATCGAATTTGTTTTGTGCTTTGGGCATGCGTTTTGATAGTGTGTGTTCTGTTTTGTTAGTAGTTTTGTAAGCGATTCTGTATCCTGCTTTTTTGAATTAGTGGGCAATTTTTTCTGTTTGTTTGTTGATGTATGTTAGTGTTATGAATTTGTTGTTTTCTGTCTTTGTCTGACGTTTGTTTTGTGTTTTGTGTAGGAGTTTACTGACTATTGTTCTGTCATAACCGTTAGATTCTGCTAGATATTTTATCGTGTTTAGTTCGTCTTTGTAGTCTATTTCATCTAAGGGGATGTTGTTAAGTCTATGTATCATGGTTCTAAAAGCAGCTAGTTTGTGTTGCATTGGGTGATTAAAACAGAAACAAATATACAAAACACAGCACCAGAACATCAAGATACATTAAGACATAATATAAACAACACAATAGGAGTACATAAGACACCAGACAACAACAACCACAACTCAGAAATACACACAGCCATCAAACTGAGGGAAAAGACACACAAACACAACATCACATTAGTAAAAGCTGACAAAGGCAACACGACTGTAATTATCCCCACAGACAACCTACACAAAAAAGTACAAAACTTCATGGAACAGAACAACATCACAGAACTAAAACACGACCCCATCGACAGATACCAAAACTCAGTAAAACAAATAGTCAACAAAGCCAAACATATTATGACACATAAACAAAAGCCCTACATGAAACAAATCCGAACATCAGCACCTACACTCCAAGCGCTTCCCAAAATCCATAAAGAAGACATTCCGATCCGCCCCATTATCAACTACCGTAATGCCCCTGCACACAAACTGGCAAAATATCTAGACAAAATTATTAGACAACACACACAAATAGACAACAACATTGCAGTAAAAAACAACACTGACCTAGTAACAAAAATAAAAGACACACACATCCCCCATAATGCCACATTAGCCTCCTTTGACATTAAAAACCTGTACACAAACATCCCCATCTCTGAAACAATCACCATCCTACAAAACAGACTCAAACAGAACAACACACCAGACAAACTTATCAATGAAATAACAGAAACTCTGAACATTATCACAAAACAAAACTACTTTACTTATAATAATAAATACTACACACAGAACGATGGCCTACCCATGGGCTCCCCCATATCCAGCATTCTAGCAGAAGTCTTCCTCCAACACTTAGAAAAAACAAAAATACTCACAAACAATGACAGACACTCACATAAAATATTATATTGGCACAGATACGTTGATGACATTCTAATACTATACAGGGGAAACAAAAGACAATGTGAACAGTTACTAACGCACATAAACAAAATAAATAAAAAACATAAACTTCACTGCCGAATACGAACACAACAATACCATAAACTTCTTAGACCTCTCCATCACAAAACTAGAACACAGGCACAAATTCAGTATATACAGAAAACCAACTACAACTGACACACTAATACACAACACCTCCAATCACCCAATACAACACAAACTAGCTGCTTTTAGAACCATGATACATAGACTTAACAACATCCCCTTAGATGAAATAGACTACAAAGACGAACTAAACACGATAAAATATCTAGCAGAATCTAACGGTTATGACAAAACAATAGTCAGTAAACTCCTACACAAAACACAAAACAAACAACAGACAAAGACAGAAAACAACAAATTCATAACACTAACATACATCAACAAACAAACAGAAAAAATTGCCCACAAATTCAAAAAAGCAGGATATAGAATCGCTTACAAAACTACTAACAAAACAGAACACACACTATCAAAACGCATGCCCAAAGCACAAAACAAATTCGATCTACCCGGTGTATATAAGCTAAATTGTTCAAATTGCAATAAATTCTACATAGGCCAGACAGGACGTAGCTTCAAACAGAGATACATTGAACACACAAAAGCACTCCACACCACTACAGAATCTACCTTCGCAAACCACCTCATTGAAGCAAACCACACATATAAAAACATCGACAATAACATGAACATACTACACGTACACACAAAAGGCCGAAAACTAGACACTCTAGAACAATTAGAAATATACAAACACACAAAAACAAATGAAAACGACATCCTAAATGAACAGACACAATTCAAATCGCACGCATTATTCGAACACATCTCACCACACACACACAGCTTCGATCTTTCGAAAACCTATCTCATCGCCAACAACAAGACGAACAACGCTACCTACGACAGCCTCTGATGAAGCCTTCTATAGGTGAAAGCCGGTTTAGGCTATAAGGTAAAACTTTACGTTTTTACTTATAAAAAAGTGTTCCGAGTCGTCAATATTATAGTGATATTTACTTCTGAAACATTTTAACAACCATGTTATTCCACAAACCAAACACAATTTAACATTTATTTATTTATTAATTATTATCAAATTTAAATCTCATAAAATAATATAAATTCATCATCACAATTCAATTATATAACGTTGTAAATCAATCAAAAATATTTAAACATCTCAAATTACTTTCATTCCATCAATTATTCAAGAACACAACATATTTCAATTATTATCAAAACAATTACGATTCATTAATTACTTCCATAATTATTCTTGTTATTTATTTAGTCTGCTCATAATATTATTATTATTAAACAAATTCTACTACATGCACACATTGTTTACATTACATACCTGTTACAATACAAACACAATTAATTTCACTAAAATTTATTTACAAATCTTTGTCATTATTTTTCAGTTTACCACACTCCATTTTGTAAAGCAGTCCCTTCCAAAACCATTAATTACATGATTAAACGTTCATAAACATTTATTGTCTTTACCCCCCATCATCGTACAAAAATCTGGTCTTACATCGACACCATGCATTTTTTATTAAACTCATTATATCCTTTTTATTAATATGAAGATTATCTAAATTTTTATATGCTTCCACAATATCAACAGGATTATTCCATGTTATTAAATCATATAATACATTATCATCGAGTATAGTCCAGTCACCATTAGTATGATCTGTCATAGTCATGTCAATTACAATTTCATTATTATTATTATCTACTGTTATATTAGCTTTGTCATAAAGTAAGTAATCAATATCATCAATTGCTGTACTAACTATTTCACAAGGTAAGTACTTATAATCACTAACTCTTTCAATATCTAACCTCTTTATTAATTCGTCATAACCTCTACTAACCTTAAATAACTTTTACCTTCTTGTCAACATATCTTTCACCATAACACCAATTCATACTTTTGCTATCATTCCGTACAGAGGGTATTAAATCATAAAAACACCTACTAAAAATTAAAAAATTACTTAGAAACACATCGCTTTCCTGTAAGGGACTCTTGCCCTTGAAAAACATTTGTAACCAGCTTGGTTTACCATAAAACTGGGGAAAATTTACCCTCTGCCCTATATTCACAAAATCATTCTCTTCATACTCTCTAACTTACAAACACTGATCTCTCTCTCTCTCTCTCACTGTTTCTATATTATTATGGTCGCTAATTATTTTCACTGTATTATTTTTATATATCTCGTTTTCAACTATCTTACTACTACTGGTTGTTAATTCATTTTCGTAATTATTTGTTATTTTATTATAACCCTGGTCGTCTGTTATTTCGCCACACTCACTCGTAACTGTGTCATTTTCTACCTCCTCCTTCAGCGTTCTATTTTCGTTTATTTCGTCTTGTATTTTATTTATATTTATCATTATCTCACCTTTCATGCCCGCAATAGTTTTGTTCATACTTTCTAAGCGGCTAGTCATATTTATTTCACTCACTCTCAATTCGCTCCTCACGTTCATGAACTCGTTATTTAAATCGGTAAGTTTAATATTTACGGCATTTATTTCTGATTTGATTTCAGATTTTAACTTATTATTTTCTGATTTCATTTTCTCATCTTGTTTGTCAAGTTTATCATTTACGTCCGTTCTAAACTCATTCAAATTCGTGTTTTGTGGTCAAATTTCTCATTTTGTTGATCAAATTTACTACTCATCATTTCCATAAATAATGCTAATTGACTAAGTACGTCTACATTTTCGGGTCTGCTACTCTTAGCATTTACCGTCTCAATTGTTGTTTCGTCTGTTGTATTGTCTGTATCGTTTACGTGCTCATCAATATTTGTTGATATCAAACTGTCTTGCGTAACATTTAAAATTGACCCCTCCCCAACATCTTCACATAAATTTTCCCTCTTGCCTTTCTCTGCCATTTTCGATCAGGTTGTAAATTAATTTATTTTAAATTTTAATTCACAACGTCGCTGTTTATGGGCGCCAACTAAAACATTACTTGTTTTTGAGTTATTAAAATATTGTATTTTGTCCCTTTTTAGGGCGTCAACTAAAGTATTACAAGTTAATTAGTGGTTGAAATATTTAAATTTGTCCCACTTACCTTTATCGCTAATAATCAGGGTGTCGTCTGATGTACTTAGGCAGAGAAAAACAACAGGTAGTGCAATGAAAACACATACTTATAGGTCTAATTAACATATTTTATTGTTATCTTTTTTGCCAGATGATATTAAAACTCCCACATCAACAAATTCTTTTACGTTATGTCGATAATAACTGCTGGATGATAACTTTAATTTATGTATTACTCATTGTCTTCAAAAATTACTATTTGTTCCACATTTATTTAACTATTTACTTATACGTTCGTTCATTGCTAATTTCTCTTTCTCCATTTGTTTGTTATACATAAAAAAGACGTTGTATTACTTACAGCTAACAATCTTAGATCGTAATCATACTTATAATAATAATAATAATAATAATAATAATAATAATAATAAGACATCCCAGTTTTGCTACACACTCCATTCACACAGTTTTAAAACCCCCTTTTTAATTACGAGATCTCTTTATAATTTATTTTAAAATGGTAAGTTTACTTTCCTGTGATTATAGCTGAGCACGTGTTGCAGTCAGTCCATTTTAGAGCACTTATCTCCCGAATAATTGTCACAGCTGAATTTTTTATACGCCTGTCTTGATTGTCTACGTTCACTGGTTTATATGCACTGTTGTATTTGTCGAGATTACATCTTTTTACTTAAACAAAAATTTCTGTTGGGGTGTGAGCCCATTATCAGCTGGCCAGCCTCATGGATGATCAAAAACACAACACAGTTTTCTTGGCATCTATATGAAGCACCGCTTTCTTGATACACGGCAACTTGGTCTGTGATTCGCCAACCCGCATCACATGATGCGGTCACGTGTTATTACCAGTCGAACGTTCACCTATATTTCTTGGTCGTTAGTTGTTCACTGTAAAATTTTTTACTTTCCCCCCAACGGAAAGTACAGGTATGCGCGCACAGTTTCGCATTCCAGCACGTTATCTTCAACGCGTACCTGCCTCTGCTTGTTACCGAGTTCATACAGGGTGTTGTGTGAATCAAGTTTCGTGGACCTACATGGGGCCCAAACATATTAGACCCAAAATTTATTATTACATTGAAAAATGGATGTTTCCCTTTAAATACCCCATTACAATGTGAAATGGGAGTTTGTTCAACGCCAATAAGTCAGATCGAGTCTAGTGCAACCGAATCGGTAGAGTCAGATAGAGTACAAGAAACACCCATCTCAACTCGACATGAAAACAAAAAATCTGATACAGATGAGATGTTAACACGTCTATATAGCATGATGTGTAGCATGAATAATAAATTCGATGAACAACAAAGTGATTCCAATGTTAAATATAGTATCTTAAATGCCAAGTTTGATGAACAGAGTGTAAAGTTTGATGAAGTGAAAAACGAAATCAAAAAACAAAATTTTAATTTTGATAAACAGATTAACGAAATAAATGCACATTATGAAAATATGAAAGAAAAAATAGTAGCATCAGTTAGCGAGGTGTTTGATAAACAAATCAACAGAGTAAATAACATAATTGATAACTTTACAAAGAAGGAAGCAGATAACAATTATGAGATTAAAATGGGGGTAGAGCATAGTGGAGAAACAGATAAATTAAACGTAAATAAGACAGTCAGATGACATATAATGAGGTACGTAGGGGTGAGAATTATGACAATATAAGTAAAAATATGGTGTTAGAGAATAATGGTGTGAATATTGAGAGTACTGATGAAGTTTTAGAATATAATAATGGAATGTTAGTATGTGTTGATGAGTCAGAGAGAAAGTGGAGAGAGAGTATACAGGTAGAGGATTGCAGGGGGTAAATTTTTCCTGTGATGTTGTAGTTGGGGGTGAAGAAAAGGCTTCACGAGTATATTTGGAAGACATATGGTCTGCAAATAGTTATCCCTTGAATTTTTGTGCATCTGATAGGTGGTGCAATAATAAAGTTGTAGTGTCCCCTCGAGAGAGAGAGAGAGAGAGAGAGAGAGAGAGAGAGAGAGAGAGAGAGAGAGAGAGAGAGAGAGAGAGAGAGAGAGAGTGTGACTTGGTGTTATGATGAGGGATATGTTGAGAGAGAGAGGTCTGGTGATAGAAAGATAGAACTGTTTGAGGTTGGGAGAAATTATAAAGAGTTAATAGAGAAAATAAATAACGAGAGAGTTAATTATATAAAAGGCTTACCTTGTGAAGTAATAAGTACAGTAGATGACAATAATAACTTACCTGGTTGGGACAGATATTACTAAAGGCGACAGGACCATACTCAATCATGACAAATTATATGAGATAATGATATGGAGTGATCATATTGATTATAATAGTATTATGGAAAATTATAAAAAATTGAATAATCTTCACATTGATAATCATAATATAAGGTATTCAATAAAAAATGATTGTATAGACCTAACATTAGACTGTTATTTGATGATGGTGGATAAGTGTTTTGATTGTTTATGAACATTTAATTATGTGAACAGTGTGGTTTTGAAATGGATTGTCTTATGAAACGAGTTTTGGTCAATGATAACAAATAATAAGTTGGATTGTATATTTTTGTGTGTTAATGTCAAGGTATTTGTGTGTTACATTATGTTGTGTATTATATGTATTTTTATGTAAACCATGTAGATAATAGGAGTTGATTGAATAATAGTTATAACATTTTTTTTCAGACTAAATAAATGTAATGAGAATAACTGTGAAGTTTAGGGTAACTAAAGTAATTGTGAAATTTTAAATGATTGATTGAATTAAATAATGGAGATAAATTATTTAATTATGGTTATGATGATGAATTTGAATAATTTCTGAGATTTAGATGATATAAAGAGTAGTATATGATTAAACAGATAATATGCTTGGATATGGAGATATACTGTTATTATGAGGTGAGTGATGAATTTTCCAAGGTAATTGTCAATGATCATAGTAATGTAAAATGGAAAAAGATAGAGATGGGGTAATGAGTTGTAACGGTACAGACCTATAGGGCTTTGGAAATTAAATCCTTTCAATATTATTTGCAACCAAATACGTGTGGTGAAGAGACTGTAGCGTCGAGACGGGTGTGTATTGGCATTGGTATGTGGAGGGCGCGCCTGCGCTTTCAACCGAGCACACAGTCGGCCAAGTTTCTCACGCTAACGGCACGAACTGGTACATTCTTTCGCTGTGTGCGCGCAAAAAACTCGGCAGTCGACTATTAACATCTGAAGGCAGTGGACGCGATTAGTGGTGTGCGTCGCCGGCCGGGCCAAGTTTATCTATTATTAAAAATGGGAAAATAGTTAAAAGTGAGTCGACTAAGAAACCTTTCCCCGGCCGGGTGAACACATAGGCATGAGCCTAAACTTTAGTTTAATACCTTCAAAATTATATAATGTGGACGAATAACAAAACACGGAGTTATACCAAGAGTATGAGTTCAGTTAACAGTGACTAAAACGAATTAAAGTACTCAAAATTAACAGTCGGAAACATTCGGATAAAAGTGCACAAAATTTCTCGGGATCAACAAGTGACTTGCAGGGACGCCGATACCACGTAACCATATATTACACAATTTAATTATGAGAATTTAAAAAAAAAAAGCGCTAAATTAAATATGGTATGGGTGTGAATGAGAGAATGTGCAGATACTGGGCTGTCTTATCTATAGATATAAGAAAGAAATATTTAAGCTAACTAGAGTAGGAAAGCTATATTAAATTTCCGATGTAACATTAGCATCAGTATTTGTTCAAAGAAAAGATAAAGAGTAGAAATTTGAAAAGAGAGAATATAAAGAAATGTATTAAAAAGAATAAATCCATTACATTATTTCACTTGATATATATGTGTGTTAGAATAATCATTTCAAGTACCTAATTTCATTTTCTGTGCTGGTAAATTCGCTATACAAAATAGGGTTACACCACTAGACGATCTGGCCAGAGAGTGACAAATGGAAGGTAAGTGGGAGTTTAAGATCATTTTGTAATTAATTAAATCGTAGAAAACACGACAAATGGTACCGCGTGACCAGGATTTGGAATAAATAATGTATTTATTCCAAATTGGCCTATTTTAAAGCACAGAGAATGGAATAAGGTTGGCGGAAGCCGAAAATAACTTACGTAAAATTTACGTAACATACGCAAAATAAAATTACGAGGTGTTGAGAAATTGTGCATGTTAGAGTACAAGTAAAATTTAATAAGTATTTAATAGAACAGTATAAAATGTCTGACAATGAAAAAGAGAACAATTTGATAGATTCAGTTATGAGTGAGAGTGGCCTTGGGTCAATGGACCCATCACCAAGTGTGGGCGAATTAAGTCGGTCAATGCCAACAGCTGATATGAGCGTTCAATCTGTAATTAACGCTGACCTAACCGACTCAATTACAATTAATAATGCAGCAGCACAATCTACTCCTGTAGTGACAAAAACAAAAGAAAAAGAATGGTCAATGGACGATATCATGAATTTTATGAGTAAACGTTTTGATAGTAGTGACAAAAAATTCGATAAAATAAATAAACGTTTTGATGCAAATGACGAAAAATTTGAGATTTTAAGTAATGACATTAAAGAACAGAAAATAAAATGTGAACAACAGAATATTAAAAATGACGATAGTTTTAAAGAGATTAAAGTAAAGTTTGATTCTATGAGTAATGAATTATGTAAACGTATTGATGAACGTTTCCAGATAGCTATAAAACGAATAAAGATGATGACAATGTTACAAGAAATACCGGTACGTGTAGTGGGAATGTAACTAGTGAAGAAATGATTGATAACAAGGTGAGTAATCATGATAATTATAGTAATGAGTTAACAAATGATAACGAGATAATTAAAAATGTGTTAGAAAGTAAAGTGAATGATAATAGTGGAGATGCAGTTTTAGAGGAATTAGAGAGTAGTAATAAGATAGTGGTTAAAGAGAGGTTGGGTTTACAAAGGGCAAATTTTTCCCGTGATTTAAATGGAGAAAAAACTCCAATAATGAGTTATGAGGACAGAGTTTCCTCCAGTAATTATGTGAGAGACAAGGTGTCTCGAAGTAGGTCCCCTTTTATGTATCATGAGTTCCCTGAAAGAATCAGGATGGGTTATGATAATGTTATGTTGCCTTTTGTGTGGAGTGATAGAAACAAAGTGAGATGGTGTCAGGATGAGTGGTTTTGTGAGAGAGTGGTAGAATTGTTCACATTTAGAGAAAGAGAGATAATATTATTTGATGTTGTCAGAAGTTATGAAGAGCTACTAGAGAAAATAAAGAGAGAGAGAATTAGTAATATTGTTGACTTACCTTGTTATGAAGATAGTGCAGAAATAAATAATAATAACGTTGATAATTATATTGAATGCTTACCTGTGCTTAGACGCGGAGTATTAGTAGTAAATGATTTTGAAATTGAGAGATTAAAATACTCAAGGGTGATAGGTAATAATACAGACGGTGACAAGACCAAAATCAATGATGTAGACAGGTTTTATGATTTGATAATAATGGGGGATAATCCAGTAAATTATTATGTGGGTTTTACGGAACAATTTGAAATATTAGAGAATTATAATAATAATAATAATAATAAGTTATGCGTGAGTAAGAATGAGGAGTGTTATAAGAAAATAAGACTATTATACAACGATGGCGATTAGATAAGAAATCAATAAATGGACATTTTAAATATATTAAATATTTTAATTTATGGTGATGACTTGCTAACTTAGGAAATGAAGTGTGGTAAATAGAAAAATAATAACAAAGATTTGTGAATAAATTTTAGTGAAATTAATTGTGTTTGTATTGTAACAAGTATGTAACGTAAACAATTGGTGTATGTAGTAGAATTTGTTTAATGATAATAATAATATTTTGTCAGATTAAATAAATGATTACGAATGTGGTAATTAATAAATGACTTGTAATTGTTTTGGAGTAATGTAGTTAAAATGTTGTGTTTTCAATACTTGATGAAATTAAAATAATTTGAGATATTTAAATATTTTTGATTGATTTACAATGTTATATAAAGAAATTTTGATGATGAATTTAAATTAGTTGTAGGAGATTGGAATTTGATAATAAATAAATAAATATAAAATGTAACGGGATCAAAGGTTTATGGAGTTTGAAACTAAACCTAAAATTGAAATGTTTGTAATTTTATTCAGATGCAGATTAAAGGTTATTTTAATGGAGTGAGAGAGTGAATCCTTTTTATTAAACGGTCAATTATTTTATTAAATGTAATTAAAGATTCAATCATTAATTGAAAGATATTAACAACTTTTATCCTGTTTTGTTCTCTATGATATTTTATAGATGACTTTACTGGTTTTTGAAAAGATTATTTCTAGGGGAGAAGGAATTTATTCGGTTTTATTATGTTATTACTTTACTATGTAGAGTGTAAGTGTTATAAACATATGTCATATATTTTATATTGTATAATTTTGAAGTGTATCTAGGGTAAGGTCATTAACCTGACCCAGAGAGATCAGCTGATGATCGGGGTTAGATATGTAATATATGCCTCATAAATTGATTTGTAGTTTTTTTTATGAGTAATGGATGGAATAATAAATTTTAATAACAAGATAATTCTTTTTGGAAATTAGATTTTCTTGAGGAAAAAAAAATCGTTGCAGTAAAGAAGTTTATGTTAAATTTTGAGGTTCACTATCAGTGGAAGAGAGGTCAGCTAATTCACGATGTATGTCTTATGTTATCTTTGTAATAAAGCGTAGCTATTTTTGAATTTACGGTAGAAATAGGTTGTTTATTATAATAAATTTGTTTGTTATTGTATTGTTTATTATATTATATCATTTATTTGTTTATTATAATTGTGAATAATATCAGAAGAATAAAGTAAATGTATCTGAAAGATTTTGGACAATTTTAAAATTTGCAATGAATTAAGGAATGGAAAGAAATAAATTAGACTACCGTGGAAGTGGGTTTTGATCATAGACCTAGATTGTTTTTACTAGTGGAATAAAATTTAATTAATTGAATTTCATTTGAAATAATAGCAGAAAAAATGTTGTTGTTTGGAAAGGGAGAATTACTTTGTGTAGAAGCAATTATAGAATGCTTGGGAAGTTTATTTTAATGCAAATGGATGTAATATGTAATCGATAATGAAATGTGTATGCACCCAGTATTTTGCTAAAGGCAACCCAGTATGCAGGTAAGGGGGAACATATCGGTTGAGGATCTGGCATGGAATAAGGCCAGGAATTTGGAGTTTGGGGTGGCATGTTAGAAGGTTAGGTGTGCTGTGGTGCGTACCTGTTCGATTTTATGGTGTTGGGATCTCATACAGAGAAGTCCAGTCATCTCGTTCAGGTGCAACCATAGTTGCCGTGCCAGGGGGGTAGTTTACCCATGAGGTGTAAGAACAAATGGGGGGTTGTTGGCACCATATCCTCACCGATCCTCTTAGGGGTTTAGCAATGAGATTTCTTCTGTTTCGGCAGAAGATCTCTCATTGGGGGGGGGGGTATTGTAACGGTACAGACCTATAGGGCTTTGGAAATTAAATCCTTTCAATATTATTTGCAACCAAATACGTGTGGTGAAGAGACTGTAGCGTCGAGACGGGTGTGTATTGGCATTGGTATGTGGAGGGCGCGCCCGCGCTTTCAACCGAGCACACAGTCAGCCAAGTTTCTCACGCTAACGGCACGAACTGGTACATTCTTTCACTGTGTGCGCGCAAAAAACTCGGCAGTCGACTATTAACATCTGAAGGCAGTGGACGCGATTAGTGGTGTGCGTCGCCGGCCGGGCCAAGTTTTATCTATTATTAAAAATGGGAAAATAGTTAAAAGTGAGTCGACTAAGAAACCTTTCCCCGGCCGGGTGAACACATAGGCATGAGCCTAAACTTTAGTTTAATACCTTCAACATTATATAATGTGAACGAATAACAAAACACGGAGTTATACCAAGAGTATGAGTTCAGTTAACAGTGACTAAAACGAATTAAAGTACTGGGCTGTCTTATCTATAGATATAAGAAAGAAATATTTAAGCTAACTAGAGTGGGAAAGCTATATTAAATTTCCGATGTAACATTAGCATCAGTATTTGTTCAAAGAAAAGATAAAGAGTAGAAATTTGAAAAGAGAGAATATAAAGAAATGTATTAAAAAGAATAAATCCATTACATTATTTCACTTGATATATATTATTATATATAAAAACTTTCACAAATGAACTTACTTTTGTTCTCACTTTCACAAACGTTTCAAGGTGTTGTGCCTCTTCCTCAGTGTGAGTAAATACTGAATGTCATTGTTGCAGAATAACGATTAAGGAATATAGGTGTGTGTGGTGGGAATTGATGGTTGGAGGGAATTGGCGCTGAGGTTCAAATTTTGTGTTTGGATCAATGTATCAAATAGTGTATGTGATCTGGGGTCTTTCACTGTTTCCTGCGGCCAAAGACAACTTCCGTCTCCACGTTTGTATTTTTTTTCCGTGTTCGATGTGTACTAGAACTGTTTTCTTCACAAGTAACTAATGCCAGTTTATGGAGGTTATGTAGACAATGTAACTTAAATAAAATTTACTTTGTTAGTGTACAATAAAAGGGTGTATTTACTGGAAGTACAGAAATAATTTTCCATTTATCGCACATAATTACGGTACACAGACGATTTTTGGAGGTTGTGTCTACATTTAACATGTAGCCTGTGTATGCATACAAGGCTGCTGTACATAACATTAAAGGCTGTATTTATTCGAAGTACCGGAATTAAAACCTAGTTCCAATTTAGAACGTAGACCTATAACCTATTTGCATATTTTATTGGCACATATTTTATTAAAAGGGTGTATTTATTGGAAGTACAGAAATTATTTTCCATTTATCGCACATAACTACGGTACACAGACGATTTTTGGAGGTTGTGTCTACGTTTAACAATGCAACTTAACCTTTTAGATTTTTAAAATTAATTAGATTTAACAAAAATTTCCTTTGTTAGTGTACATTCAAAGGCTGTATTTATTGTATGGATAAAAGGCTGTATATACATTAAAGGCTGTATTTATTCGAATTAAAACCTATCGGTACTTCCAATTTAGAACGTATAACCTAGTAGGCTACGTTATTCGTACATACAGTATTTTATTGGAGTTTATTGGTACATATTTTATTAAAAGGGTGTATTTATTGGAAGTACAGAAATTAGTTTCCATTTATCGCACATAATTACGGTACAGAGACGATTTTTGGAGGCTGTGTCTACGTTTAATTATCTAACTTAACCTTTTAGATTTTTAAAATTAATTAGACTTGTAGGGGTGTGCATGGCAGAACTACTTGTGCACCCACTTTATAATCATATTTTTGGTAACACTGAGAACTTTAAGCCTTCTTTTATGCTTAAACAAATTATATATACACTTAATTATAGAAAAGCAAAAAGCAAATATGTAATTCAAAAGACTAATTTGCTCTAATAAACACATGCTGAAGTTAAAAACAAAAGAGTTTTTACTTTCCTAACTAATCATTAGTTACTAATGTGACAGTTGGAGCTGCTTTTTCTGCAAAAGCTGGGGTATGTTGGATTCAAGAGTGGTTAAATTAAGTCATAAATCTGAGTGTGCGTCAAGTCTATTTGTGTGCTTGCTTTTCACTTGAGATTAAAATCCCATTTCACTCAAGAATGAGGTGGTGAATGGGATGAGCAACTCCGAAAGTTCAGGATATTCATCTCTTAAAGATATCCAGAACTTTGTTAAGTCAGAATCTAAAAGTTTATGGATTTTGTTGTCCATGACATGTCTCATGTTATCACTAACTATACAAAATAATTTACTAAAAATTTAGTTTTAATCCCAGCATCACAGATGATATCACACAATTGCTCATTTAGTTTTACTGACAACATGTTAGAACTTTCAAAATACAAGAATGGGTCTTGAATCCAATTCAATTCACTGTATCCCTCTGGGAAGCAACTTTCAATCTGGTTATAGAGAGTTAAACATCAGAGCTGGTAAAAAACAATGGTAGAGCATGAATAACAAAAATGTACAGTTTAGACTATGTACAAAACAGGTTGAATTTAAATTGTTAAAATGATATATCTTAGTTATTTACATGTAGTAGCTTTTTAAGACAGTAAATAAATTTCCGAACCTGACTTTGCAACCCACCAAATGCCCTCTCGGGACCCTGCAGTGGCTCATGCCCAATAGGTTAAGAAATGCTGAACTAAAGGCATGTTTGTGGAGTGAAACATAAAAGATAACCCAGACTTCTAAAATGCTCTTAGTGAAATGGGATTTTCAGGAGTAACAACACACTATTTGGTTAACAAGCACATTTTACTAATATTCTAATACCAAGTCAATTAGATAGCTTAAATGTGTAGTACTCTATGTGATGCTGATCACATACTGTTAATCAGCAGCACTGCAGAATATTCTAGAGCCACACTCTTGGCATTCATCTGGAACTTTATCACATTAGCCTGATAATTAGGATGTTGCCTATCAAATCATCACTGGAATCTACACTGTTGACTGTAAACAAATACAATAAATTCCTTTTGTGATCACTTTGGGCCAATATGAATTTAATAGCACTAGCCGAATAATAACAATAACTGATAACAAGATTATGCAAGATTTGCCATTACTTTCCTATACCTGTGATTACAGGCATATTGATATACCTGTTACTATGTATAGAGGTGTTACTATACATATTGTATGTTAAAACTGTGAGGTGTATTTTATAATCTGGAACATTTTATACCAAATGATTTAATCACAAAAGATTATGTAAAACACAAAATTACAACAAACACACCAAAAGTATCTATAGAAATTTAAAAAAAAACAAAATTATGTAAATGACAAATTATTCAATAAATGATTAAATATGCACCATAATTTATTAGATACTGCAATTATTTTTTATAGAAACAAACATCCACTAGCAGCTACAAAACCAATTTTCCCTATAATGTACTTAGCAAGATCCTGATCTTTTAGATACATTGTTGGATTGTTAATGCTAGCATTTTTTTATTCTTTTCCCTAAACATTTTGAAACCATAATTTCAAAGTGATACTACCTGAGATGCCTTTCCATTGTGTTTCCTTTTGCTCCAAAAAAAATATTTTGTTGTGTTGATGTCTTTATTCTTTAAAATTTTGTGTGAGGGAGATTGCAAAATTTTTAACTGAACTGTAGCATTTCATTGTCTCAGTTTTTTGTCATTTTTTGTGCTACTGTAAAGTGTTCACTTTTTATTTACACCTAAGTCATGCCGTTTTTATTTTACATTTTTACACTTTCTGTCAAGCTACTGTAAAGCTACATTAAAATATACAATTTTATTTAAAAAAAATTATCAAATCAAGCACTTGTCTGTAATAACTGAAATATATGAGAGTTTTATTTAAGGTTATTGCTGGCTCTCACATCCTACCTTCCAGTATTTGCGTATCATCCGTCAGAAATGTGAATAACTCAACAGGATACTAAGTCATTCTTACTACTGTTCAGATGCATTTAGCATGTACACCAGAGGCAGATTTATGCATAGGCAAAGTAGGCTACTGCCTACGGGCGGCAAATTTTGTAAAGGTCGTTATGTTGTTTTTATACCTAAGAGATGTTTCAAATGCCGCTCCATTTCATCTCAATATGATAAGAAGCTTTTAAAAATATATATTGTTTAGTAACAAGGCTTATTACATAAAGAGGATAGTTCATCATTTACTTCTGATCTGTATATGAAGTAGGCCCTACATCGTTTTTTCACAATTACATTTACATACATTATATATGTGATACTTCCATTATATTAATTATTTAACTATTAATTTGTTTACATTCAAATTTCGAACATCCTTTACCGACTCTGTAATTTGACATGAGTGAATGTTAATAGATGCCACTAGCTGCTAACAGACAGACTATGAGCATAGTATAATTTCATACCCAATTCTAGTGCCAGTTGAGCTTCACCTGCCGAGGAGGGAAATAAGAGGTCTACACATAGTACGTGTCCGTTAAACACCTGTTGTATTTTACATAAATCGTTAAATATATATTCATCAAATAAATTGATAAGCAAAAAGTGATAAGTGAAAGGATGATTATGTCAAAAGATGTGTATATAATGTATTTTCATTTATTATGTTAGGGTAATATTAGTGGAATGATAATATTCTACCACTACTGTATTACAGTATACAAATGTAGTGATATATCTTGGCACAATACTATGTAATAAATTTGGATAAAAGGCTCATTTCAAATAGAAAGGATAGCTGGTGTGATCAGTCATAACAAATTTGTATTAGTTTTTTGAGAATTTGTTCCTATCAAACTGCAATAAGCATATTTTCAAACCTTTATGGATGTGTGTCAAGGAATTTACAGATTGCACCAAAAGAAACAGTTAAAATATATCTTTTCAATTAAACAAAAATTGGTCTTGTAATATCAGTCAGTAATACAGCAGGAACTAATCAGTTAATTGCTATTACAAAATGCCTTATTCCTTTTTCATGACGATCAGATTTTGCTATACGCCTGCATAAATAAAAATTATTAAATTGCTTAACTCTCAACACAAAGTATTTAAACTATTTAACATGAAAAGTTCATCATGTCACATATTCTAGTAACAAGGTAAGTTTTTGGAATACTGTTTTAGCTGAATTTATACACTAGGAGGACACTCAGCATTTAGTTTGTGTGTGTAACTCTGGTTAATCAAAGAGAATTATTTGTGTAAATTCAAATTTATTAATACAAATCTACTACCATAAAGGCCTGGAATGCTATGCGTTAAAGAATTTTAATTAACTTTATATGGGGAAATCTGGTTTACATAACATTATTTCTGAAAATAATAATCCTGAAATGTAATCAGTACTTATATCAAGTTAAGTGCAATAATTAAATAGATTCTTCAACTTGCACGTTGCAAAATTCAGGTGCTAATCCTTTACTTTATTTTTAATTCAACATCAATTTATGTTCAGCAACGTTAAAAAAAAAACATGTTATGGCCTCTGAGAAAGAACACAGTGAGTGGAAGCTGGCTTAAATGAAGGTAAACATTTTATCTAATAATTAGTGTCCCGAGTTAGAAAACATGTGCAATACATATTATAAAAAGAAGGATATTGTTTTTACTTCCATGTTCCATAAGGAAATGGATGGCGAAAAAAATCGTGTTCGAGATAAGGGCTGATTCTGATTGTACTACCCTCAATACATAAAGAAGTAATTTTTTGAAAGATGTCTGTGTATAGAATTTTGTCTATGGCGAATGATAATTGCCCCAAATTCAAATAATTTTTTGCATATTGTAGAGGACTCAAGGTCTGTTGATTTTGGTGAAGATCGGTTAAGGAGAAGGGGTAGTTTACCTGCAACGTTTTATGTTTTAACAAGAGTAAAGTACTTAATTTTGATAAATAAAGTATCCTGAAAAGGTCATAATAATCCACTCTAGAAAGGTAGATGAAATATCGATAAATGAAAAGGGGTAGGGGGAAGGGATAATTTTCTATAATTTAAAATGATAGGTGAAGGGGAGGGGATAATTTTTTATATGTGTACTACATTATCGGCAACGATGAAGTAGTTTGTTGATAAAATTCCTTTCCAGGCTGTTTGGCCGTGGTCCAATGTATTCTGCAAAACCAGACGTTTCGGAAGTGCCATCGACTGCCATCATCAGTGAAAATCAAGTGCGCTAATGTGAGGTGGTAGATGTTAGTGACCACAATTCTGTGGTTGAGGCTGAAGATAGAAGTAGTTTCTGTAGAAATATTTCATTTCTAAAACTATTTTAAATATAAATCTTAAAACATGGAAGTCATGTATGGTTCTCCACACATTAGATTGTACTGGGTTCTAAATTGGAAGTAGAATTCTTGAAAAGAACGAATCCATAATATTTTTACCATGTGGGGCGCATTTCTTGAAACATGTGGGTGTTAATGCTGCAAAACTCAATGCACATGTGATGACATTTTTCGGGCATGTTGCAAGTCTTTACTCATTTTTCTCTAGCAGCCCTAGAGAAAAATGTTGGGAAGTTTTGAAAAAGCACATCCTTTATCACTGCAGAGCTTCCCTGAAACAAGATGAAGTGAGAGGATCCAAGCTGTCAAACCGATAGTTAAGCACTACCCAGGAGTACTTAAATTGTTGGATATACTTTAGAAGAGATGTCTTCTAGTCTAACTCCCTCTGCCTACAACATCATATTAGGGTTTAAGAAATATTTCAATTCCACAAAGAGCTTAATGTTGGCATCATTTTGGTTCAAAGTGCTTTCATATATTGACTAAAAAAATGTTGTTATTCAAAGCAAAGGAATCACACTCGTTGAAATAACTCTAGTGGAAGATTTGCTGACAGAATTGAAATTGTTGCGTGATAACCCAGACAGCATAATTGAAGAACCAAACTTAATTGCAAAAGAACTAATAAAAGTTCCTCCTGAATCTCCCAAAAGGTGGAAAAAAAGTACAGATCAATCCAATAGTGATTTTTCAGTAAACAAAGATCAAGAAAATAAATTTAAAACCTCAGTCATGTACCCAGTATTAGAGTTTGTAATGGGCAACATAAAAACACGATTCACTGCAATTAGTTCAATTCTTGACTCGTTTCCACCAGTATTGAACTTTACGGACATGGAAAATGATGAATTAGAATTGAAAGTAAAAGTTCTCATTAGCAAGTTTAAAAAGGAATTGGCAATGGATCTATTTGAAGAAACATTACACTTGAAGAACATTTATAAAACAGAGTTTGAATCAGAAAAGAATCCACTAAGCCTACTCCAAAAACCTTCAAACTGTATTTGTGAACTTCTGTCTTGCCTATAGGCTTTTCTGTACTATTCCAGTTACAGTTTCGTCTCCTGAAAAATCTTTGAGCAGTATAGCGAATTCACTGAAAACTTGGCAGAGAAGCACTACCTACCAAGAAAGGCTTAATAATTTGGAAATTTTAGCTATTACAAATGAATTGGCTAACAGTATTCCACTCTAACCCATTATTAATACTTAATCATTTGGGTGTTAACAGAAACTGCACATTGCTTTTTATTGCATTATGTTGAAAAAAGGATTTTAATGTACTTGTTTGGTTATAGGCTTACGTTAGATTGTACTGTGTTCTAAATTGGAAGTAGGTTTTAATTCCGGTACTTCGAATAAATACAGCCTTTTATCCATACAATAAATACAGCCTTTGAATGTACACTAAGTAAGGAAATGTTTGTTAAGTCTAATTAATTTTAAAAATCTAAAAGGTTAAGTTAGATAATTAAACGTTGACACACCCTCCCAAAATCGTCTCTGTACCGTAATTATGTGCGATAAATGGAAACTAATTTCTGTACTTCCAATAAATACACCCTTTTAATAAAATATGTGCCAGTTAACCCCAATAAAATATGCACCAATAACGAAGCCTACTATCTAAGTTAGATAATTAAACGTAGACACAACCTCCCAAAAACGTCTCTGTACCGTAATTATGTGCGATAAATGGAAACTAATTTCTGTACTTCCAATAAATACACCCTTTTAATAAAATATGTACCAATAAACTCCAATAAAATATGTACGAATAACGTAGCCTACTAGGTTATACGTTCTAAATTGGAAGTACGGATAGGTTTTAATTCGAATAAATACAGCCTTTAATGTATATACAGCCTTTTATCCATACAATAAATACAGCCTTTGAATGTACACTAACAAGGAAATTTTTGTTAAATCTAATTAATTTTAAAAATCTAAAAGGTTAAGTTACATTGTTAAACGTAGACACAACCTCCAAAAATCGTCTGTGTACCGTAATTATGTGCAATAAATGGAAACTAATTTCTGTACTTCCAATAAATACACCCTTTTAATAAAATATGTGCCAATACTCTGAATTCAAATTAAATAAAGAAAAAAGGAATTGTGTGTGTGTGTGTGTGTGTGTGTGTGTTTTCTGTGGTTGAGGCTGAAGATAGAAGTAGTTTCTGTAGAAATATTTCATTTCTAAAACGATTTTAAATATAAATCTTAAAACATGGAAGTCATGTATAGTTCTCCACACGGATATTTTCATTATTTGCATCAAATAGTATTATTGTTTAATACACGTTCTATCCAGATCAAATTATGTGTATACAGTTCTGGAAAAATTAGAAATACAATTTTTTTTGTTTATTTTAAACTGTATTATGTTTGGAAGTATCCCAAAGTAAATTTAACATTAATCATGTCAATCAATGAGGCCAGTCTAGTTTTTTAAGGCTAGGAGAATTCTTGAAATGTTTGGAGCATCAGTAGGTCATCATGATGGATCTAATAATTAAACTTCAGTTTCTGTGAAAAGCTGGCAGATTTGAGTAGCCACTTGATAAAGGATGGTATTGTAAAAGCAACAATTCTTTCAGAATTATTTTATAACCCTGTCAGTCTGCAAATAACTATCACTCCTTTAGATCATCAGCAGATTTAAACTTTTCTTATTTGTGCTAGGAATGTATCATGTAAAACTGCTGGAAGCATGGTATACAAAGTTTCTATTATCCTTTTCAAGGTTGATGACCAAAACAAAAAGTACTACTTATAATTCATCATTGTAGCAGTTACACAGCAGTATACTAGACATCTCTTGGTTAATACCTGTACTCTGGTCAGGTAGGACACAATGAATCATTCAAAACAAGTACAATTCAGTGTCAATGTCTAGTGTTTATGTGTCACTGCTACCCATAGTGAATCATTTGTATTGTACATAACAAATAGTATTCTGACTGTACACGTTTTTCATCTGACAAGAATTTTATACTTAGGCAAACTCATTTAATGGTGTAACCTTCTGTAATATGTGCCAAACAAGTATTCATAAAGTTAATATTTGTGTCAAATTGTGTTTTATTTATTTCAAACAAAATCTGTTTTGTGGACATAACTTTATGTCCAATACAATTATTATGTTATTTCTTTTTAGTATCCCTTATAGATTTGCGTGATCAAAACTTTTAATACTAAAACTTTTTTTCAGCTGATAACCATGCTTTGTTGAGATTATTAAAGAAAAGTTTTGCTCATTCAGTGATGTGGCATCTTCAGTGATAAAGTTGAGTCTCATCGTGGTAAAACTACTGAAGACTTCATAGAATTGGAAAATTAATGAGAATAATATTCTTACAACCAGTGACAAGAATTATGAACTTAAAACAGTGGAATGAATTACTGAATACCAGATACACTCAATTGCTAAAACACACACACTTATATTACAACAGTTCTCTTTATATAATTATCCAGGACACACTGTATAGCCTACAAACAGTAATAAAAAAATCACAGTAGTTTACAACACAAGTAAACAATTGATCATTTGTCACTTTTATTAAAAACTGCTGTCTAATATCATCCTATATGAATGCACAACCTACTACACCAACTTTCTAAAACTCAGCTGGTGGCAACATCCTACTTATCAGGCTAATGTGATAAAGTTCCAGATGAATGCCAAGAGTGTGGCTCTAGAATATTCTGCAGTGCTGCTGATTAACAGTATGTGATCAGCATCACATAGAGTACTACACATTTAAGCTATCTAATTGACTTGGTATTAGAATATTAGTAAAATGTGCTTGTTAACCAAATAGTGTGTTGTTACTCCTGAAAATCCCATTTCACTAAGAGCATTTTAGAAGTCTGGGTTATCTTTTATGTTTCACTCCACAAACATGCCTTTAGTTCAGCATTTCTTAACCTATTGGGCATGAGCCACTGCAGGGTCCCGAGAGGGCATTTGGTGGGTTGCAAAGTCAGGTTCGGAAATTTATTTACTGTCTTAAAAAGCTACTACATGTAAATAACTAAGATATATCATTTTAACAATTTAAATTCAACCTGTTTTGTACATAGTCTAAACTGTACATTTTTGTTATTCATGCTCTACCATTGTTTTTTACCAGCTCTGATGTTTAACTCTCTATAACCAGATTGAAAGTTGCTTCCCAGAGGGATACAGTGAATTGAATTGGATTCAAGACCCATTCTTGTATTTTGAAAGTTCTAACATGTTGTCAGTAAAACTAAATGAGCAATTGTGTGATATCATCTGTGATGCTGGGATTAAAACTAAATTTTTAGTAAATTATTTTGTATAGTTAGTGATAACATGAGACATGTCATGGACAACAAAATCCATAAACTTTTAGATTCTGACTTAACAAAGTTCTGGATATCTTTAAGAGATGAATATCCTGAACTTTCGGAGTTGCTCATCCCATTCACCACCTCATTCTTGAGTGAAATGGGATTTTAATCTCAAGTGAAAAGCAAGCACACAAATAGACTTGACGCACACTCAGATTTATGACTTAATTTAACCACTCTTGAATCCAACATACCCCAGCTTTTGCAGAAAAAGCAGCTCCAACTGTCACATTAGTAACTAATGATTAGTTAGGAAAGTAAAAACTCTTTTGTTTTTAACTTCAGCATGTGTTTATTAGAGCAAATTAGTCTTTTGAATTACATACTTGCTTTTTGCTTTTCTATAATTAAGTGTATATATAATTTATTTAAGCATAAAAGAAGGCTTAAAGTTTTCAGTGTTACCAAAAATATGATTATAAAGTGGGTGCACAAGTAGTTCTGCCATGCACACACCCCTACAAGTCTAATTAATTTTAAAAATCTAAAAGGTTAAGTTAGATAATTAAACGTAGACACAACCTCCCAAAATCGTCTCTGTACCGTAATTATGTGCGATAAATGGAAACTAATTTCTGTACTTCCAATAAATACATCCTTTTAATAAAATATGTACCAATAAACTCCAATAAAATACTGTATGTACGAATAACGTAGCCTACTAGGTTATACGTTCTAAATTGGAAGTACCGATAGGTTTTAATTCGAATAAATACAGCCTTTAATGTATATACAGCCTTTTATCCATACAATAAATACAGCCTTTGAATGTACACTAACAAAGGAAATTTTTGTTAAATCTAATTAATTTTAAAAATCTAAAAGGTTAAGTTGCATTGTTAAACGTAGACACAACCTCCAAAAATCGTCTGTGTACCGTAGTTATGTGCGATAAATGGAAAATAATTTCTGTACTTCCAATAAATACACCCTTTTAATAAAATATGTGCCAATAAAATATGCAAATAGGTTATAGGTCTACGTTCTAAATTGGAACTAGGTTTTAATTCCGGTACTTCGAATAAATACAGCCTTTAATGTTATGTACAGCAGCCTTGTATGCATACAATAATTTAATGTACACTAACAAAGTAAATTTTTGTTAAATCTAATTAATTTTAAAAATCTAAAAGGTTAAGTTGCATTGTTAAATGTAGACACAACCTCCAAAAATCGTCTGTGTACCGTAATTATGTGCGATAAATGGAAAATTATTTCTGTACTTCCAGTAAATACACCCTTTTATTGTATACTAACAAAGTAAATTTTATTTAAGTTACATTGTCTACATAACCTCCATAAACTGGCATTAGTTACTTGTGAAGAAAACAGTTCTAGTACACATCGAACACAGAAAAAAAATACAAACGTGGAGACGGAAGTTGTCTTTGGCCGCAGGAAACAGTGAAAGACCCGTGATCTGTAATGTAGTTGTTCATTTAATATGTTGTTTGGTTGTAATGTGTGATATCTGTATATTTCAAATTGTTCAGCTGTGTTTAATTTTCTACTTTTTGATAAGTAGTGTAATATTTCCATGTTGTATTCTATGTTTGTGTAACTGTGGTTTTCATTTTGTAAATGTATGGCAAATGTGGAATGTATGTAATTTGTGGTGAGGGCTTTTATATGTTCTGAAAATCTGGAATAAAAAGATCTTCCCGTCTGGCCGATGTAGAATTGGTTACAATCATTACAATTTAATTTATAAACTCCTGTTTTACTGTATGTGTCTGTGTCTTTGTTAATATTTATATGTTTCTTAATGGTGTTGTTGGTTCTGTAGGCTACTTTATAATTGTGTTTTCTAAATGTGTTAGCAATTTTGTGTGTATTGGAGTTGTAGTATGTAAGTGTTATGCACTTGCTGGGTTGTGTGTTGTTATAAGCGCCAATTCCCTCCAACCATCAATTCCCACCACACACACCTATATTCCTTAATCGTTATTCTGCAACAATGACATTCAGTATTTACTCACACTGAGGAAGAGGCACAACACCTTGAAACGTTTGTGAAAGTGAGAACAAAAGTAAGTTCATTTGTGAAAGTTTTTATATATAATAATATTAGTAAAAGTGAACGAAGAGGATGAATCAACAAGATATTGATATATATGTGTGTTAGAATAATCATTTCAAGTACCTAATTTCATTTTCTGTGCTGGTAAATTCGCTATACGAAATAGGGTTACACCACTAGACGATCTGGCCAGAGAGTGATAAATGGAAGGTAAGTGGGAGTTTAAGATCATTTTGTAATTAATTAAATTATATAAAACACGACAGAGTATTAAAATAAGCCATTTGAGTTAGTCAATGTTAACTTTAGTGGGTGTTAGACAAAATAAGAATTTTGAAATAAGTAATACAGAAACAGGGTAATAATAGGGACACAGTAGATAGTGCTTATATGGAGAAAGAGAGGGTAATGTAATTAGAGAGTAAATAGTTGCTGGTGATATTTTGTAGTAGGGGTGAGGTGGTAAGGAGTGGTCAATGTGCGTCGTTGGGCAGGGAATTGTGAAGAGTCGAGGAGTGTTTGCCGAGATTATTGGGAAGGGCAAAAGGTGATGAATGGAATTGCCAAGGTTGGGAACACACATCCTAGGTACAAAGAGGGTATTAGAGATTTTATTATAAAAGAGGAGAATGGTATAAGTGGAATTAGTGTTGAAGGGGGTTATTAGTGAGAGATTGGTGTCACCCTATGTAATTCTGTTAGTGACTGTTAGTAGGAAGAAAGGGAGTAAGATTAGAGAAATAGATGAGTTCAATATACAAACTAATTAATGATCAAAATGTGAAATGTTAAATAGAAAATTCATAGTAGAAAGGTAATGATAAATGAAATGTTATGTAACATGAATGTTAATAATAAATTTGAATTTTTATAGAATTAAATGGTACAATAATGAATAATTAAAAGTTTGATATAAAAGAGAATGTTCAAGTTATAATGTTTATAAATTTTATACAAATTATTTTAAATGTGAATTGTTTAATGTAAACGTAACAATGTTAATGTTCAAAGTAAATGTTTTATTATGTTATATGGTCATAGTGTGTGTGGGAAGGAGGTTGCTACAGGGGTAGTAACGTTAAATGAATATAAAGTATTAAGTATATGATGTTGATAATGGTGTTGAGCATAAAAGATAATTAGGATTTTGCTTTGAAGAAGTATTAGTATCAGAAAACTGATCAATGAATTTTGAATAGATAGATTGTTTGCCATAATGTATTTGTGTTTTGGATTCTATATTATAGATAAATTGTTGTTGATTCTTTTAAACTTAATGAGTTATTTTACATGTTAATGCTTTAGTGTAAGAGTATATTTCTTCTTGTGTTGGAAAGAGTCAACGTATTATTGACTGGAGTCAAAATTTTGATGAAATGTAGGAATGCAAAAGAGAAAGAGACCTCTATCATAATTCTTGTTTCGTATCTGTATTAAAGATATTAGGAATTAAGTAAAACCAATGCCTATTAACGTAAACCAATGCAGCTAAGAGGAGACAGATCAGTTGTGGATATGGCATTATACAAGGCCACTATTTGATTTTTTATTTCGATGTTTCAGAGTTTGGTGATGCTGTGGCGGCGGTCCTGAGCTGGCCTGCACGTCAGAGCAGGAACGTCAAGTGCCTCAATGGCCTTGCGGTGTTGGGATCTCGAAAGAGAAGTTCAGTAAGGTCAGGCAGGTACTGTCACAATCACTGGACCAAGGGTACGTGAGTAATATTTCTTTTTATATAAACACTACAGGGGGTTGTGGCGACCTATCCTAGCTGATCCCTTTAGGAAGTATGAATGAGTCAATGAGAGTTTTTATGCCCTGCCAGAATTGAGGGGGTTTTGTAACGGTACATTGGGTCCGTATAGGAATTTTTGGGGTACATGACCAATAATTTTTATTGTAAATCAAATGTATTAAAAGACAGGAGGGTAAACGTTTTCAACTATATCATACAACGCAATTTGCCAGAACGAGTTGACACGAAGGTCAAGTGGCATACGTGCCGATCGTCAGCATGGCAGACGCAGCAACATTCAGACACTCCTAAAAACGTCATCAAAAGTACGAAGAACGTAATAACTAAAACGTATAACAATGCCGTCATCGCCAGTAAACAACATATACAATGACGAATTATCCCCTCCACTTGGAAATTATACCCCATAGTATCGCTCTCAGTCGACACAACACCGTCCGTGCAACAGCACACTGTAAAATCTGCTGGTCATCAATTGCCAGCAAAAAGTCTTTAAAAGTGGAAAAAATGTAATTAAAGTGAGAAAATTCAAATCAGTTAAAAAACTAACAGTACAAAATGTAAATTAAAGTCAGTGTTGTAAAAGAACAGAAAGAAACAGTTAACATTCGGCCGAACACCTGCTGGACCATGTGGAACGTCTGACGAGAACTTCAATCATCCGAATTCAGGGAAGTCAAAATTCAAATCACTACCTCTTAATTTTTTGAGCTCAAAATTACAATTTATTCAAATGTACCTTTAAAATAATTTGGGGGGAGCATGTGTGTGTGCGTGCATGTGCCGGCATATATATAGTCACCAGGCATTGGTTCACGTTACGTGACCAGATAACGTAACAAGTTTAAAATCATAGACGGCCGTATATTCCTAAATTCATTTTATAATAAAAAAAGGAAATTGAAGATAAAATATGTATGCAATTACGATGTAATTAGAACTAATGCAGTGAAAATACTTCGCCGCCATCTTGTTTTGTATTTGAACAGGACTCCATTTTTGTTTTGTGTTTTCAACATTTCAAATATTAATGACAGTAAAGAGCAAGTTTTATTTACCAAATGCTATCTGAGTCAATTATTTCTAACAACCATCCCACCTCTGCGAACGCTTATAAAATCCTGGAACCCTTAGGTAAAAATAAAATCTTATGTTGGCAATACAACATGGCGCCTGAACCAGCAAGGTACATAAAACATAATGTGAACATGGTTTTAAAAGGTAAGTCAATATTAATATAATAAAAAGAGAAAGAGAGTGTTTATTAACAAATGACGACCCGAACAGTGACATATGAGTTTAATAACATAGTGAGGACTACCCTTGGCACTTTAGGATTACCAACACAGAATCAGATGGCACTAAAAGAGTTAAAGGAAAACAGATCCTGTGCACATATAAAAGGAGAAGTGTAGCATGACATGCCACATTCACACTGACCACCCTCATTAGGTCAAAAACACATCAACAAAAACAAAAGCGTGTTCATTAAGATAAATGTTTTATGAGCACTTTACCTTAAATGCCAAAATAAGAAGTGTCCAATCTTTTGATTTGATAATGCTCTCCTTACCAAAAATTCAACCAGATCACAGTATAAATATGACTCATGCTTCAGGGCTTGAACCAGTTGTAACAGGAACAGAGATAAGTCTTCGTCACTATAAACAGAGGAAAAAAATACTATCATTAACAAGCAGGCAATATAGTTCACATGTAAATTATAAATCCCATTCACTGCAATCCATCACTGTGCTGGCACAAGTGTTACATGCATTCAACTTTGGTATACTTCTCAAAATGAAATTAACTTGTTTATACTATAATAAAAAAGTATGAGCTATATAAGTATTTTTAATTTACATATTTTTTGTAAATCTGTTTCTATTAATATTTTTTAATTCTCTTTACTCATTATACATACTTCTGGAATACACCAAGCTATCTTAGGAATATGGGAATAAGAACATGGAGAGGACTATGTAATGAGAGAGCTGAATGAGAAATATTATTGACTCGCTGCACAGAAAGGAGACAAAAATTAGCCGCATACATCCAAAGGGTTAAACATAGTTTCTGCCAACATCTCCTACTCAAAACTTTATTCTTCTATCCAAAAACACAACAAAACTGATCAGCTGAATACTACTTTGCACTTACATCAATCCTACTTCATAATATTCTGATTAAAATTTTAACAAAGTATGATTTATTGTATACAATAAAATGCTACCAATATTCAGGTTTAAATTATAATTAGATATATTAGTAATTCTGAGCAATTATTGTGTCATCTTCAGTTTCTTTCATATTGAAGTATGTTACAGTTTTTGAGTTCTAATGAATGTTTAAAAAAAAAAGTGTTAGAAATGTGAAATAACTAAGTAAACTTGTAAAATAAATACACGTTTTTATTTTATTTTACCAACATATATTTGGCTGCATAAGTTGCAAGAGCTTTTAGTACAGAACGCTATATACTAAATTACATGACTTTCACTGTTGGGTGTTATGAATGAACATTTTGTTTCATGCCCTAACCAAGAAAGATCAGTATACTATACTTTTTGTAATACAAGTAAATAAATATTCTGATTCATTCGCAGAGTATGAAACATGCAAACTGAACATAATAGAAAACATTCTCACACATTTAACCATGTGCAGGAACTGTCATTGTTGTCTTAACTTTTGTCTAAAGCTTGCACGGCTGGTGTCAATATATTCAAAATTATATCTAAAAACTGGGCTGTTAGGCCATCGTCGGTTGCTGTGGAACTACATCTTGTCAACAACGTTTCTATTCCCCCTCGCGAATCTTCCTCAGGCCGCCAAAAAGCAACATAGAATATGAAAAACAATAGTGGCAGATGTTCGTCAAACAATACCCGATACCTGCTTAGGTAGAAGCAACAAGGCGGCCAGGTAACAAAGGTTACCTATATAACCTTGTTGACCAGGTATCAGCCAGTCACAGAGCATCAACTTGGTTGCATCCCAATAACCTCGCTCAGCATGTCTATATCGGCACCACAAAGCGTAGTGTCTGGGACCTGTGTGGGTGAACACAGCCACTGCTGCCGTCTGTGCCAGCCGGAGAAGTCCGCAGTTGACAAGCATGCACTCTATAACACTGACCATCAGGTGCTGTTCAAGGAGACCAAATTCTGTCTTTCATCCGCAGCTACTACCCTCGCCTGCACAGAGAGTTCATCTAGAGATATTGACATTCTGGTCGATCAATGAATTGGTGGGGTGAAAGCCTGACTCTTAATACTATTTGGCACGGTGAACTTAGCGAGCCTATTGGGACACAACCCGGTTGAGAGCTCTGTGGTTGGCTGATACCTGGTCAACAAGGTTATATAGGTAACCTTTGTTACCTGGCCGCCTTGTTGCTACTATCTAAGCAGGCATTGGGTATTGTTTGGCAAACATCTGCTGCTATTGTTTTTCATATGCTCTGTCACTGTTTGGCAGCCTGAGGAAGATTCGCGTGGGGGAATCAAAATGTTGCTGACAAGATGTCATTCCACAGCATCCGACAATGACCTAACAGCCCATTTTTTAGATATAATTTTGAATATATCAATGTTGTTTATAGTAAATAGAAACTAAGACACACAGGTAACATAAACATCAAAAGCTAATAGTATACACAGACATATCACATAAATTAAAATGTGATATTATACTAAAACACTGTACATCTCATTCATCACATGTAGTCACCAACTGGCATAACGTGAGAACTGTGGAATGTAATGTGGGAAAATTTTCTAAGCCCATACTTTAAACTGTTTTCATAACTGATATTATAAAACAGTTGTAATTAATTACAATCAGTATTGATGTATATGAAGAGTATTAATATTGTACTTGTAACCTGTAACATATACATGCATAGTAGTATATCATAAGTTTTATACACTTTACACAGTTAAAACTAAAGGAATTGAATTGTAGTGTAATTATGACTGTGCCGTGTGTGCTAAAAACCCGGCGTGCAATAAACGGTATAAAAAAAATATATATATGTAAAAGGGTCTAACTCCCGAAATTGTTATTTTGTAAGTGCGCGCAGGCGGGCGATACGGTCGCTCCGTGAGTTGAACGGGCCTGCGTACTGCCGCTTTCTGGTGGAGGGGGGCGGAGTTGCGGTTTCCGACTAGTAGTTTTGTTGCTACGCTTTAGTCTCGACAGGACAGCTGATACGTTTGGGGCAGACGTTCTTTCTAGCCGACCTTGTTGCTTCATTCTACAAAACTATCTACTATGATTCAGTAGATTTTACTGTGATCCCCGGTAAGTCCCATTTAAGGTATATTGTTAACTATTTTTATGAAAGTAGGAAAACGTAATGTTGAAATTAACTGGATTGTAAGCCAGTTGAAACTGCGTGTTGCCGCGTGGTGTGTGCATGGCTTTGTTCATGGGTGAATGTTTGATTGTGATTTTGTTGATCTTGTACAGCATGACAATTCCTATTGTAATTAATTATTGTAACTATAATTAACTATAACTATTGGGACGTAAAAGAGAGATGAGTTATAATTGTAATATGAGAGAGTCTTATTATATAGTAGCACGTGCTTCTAGGTACTCATGCCTGTCCGAGTTTGTCAGTTTGTGTAGTGTCATCATTTTCTGGGCTATAATGCAATACGTATTGTCAGTTATGAGGAGATATTTATTAATATTGAAGCAATGGGGGGACGTGAGTGTATTCTAGTATGCCAAAGCAAAATTTAAAACAAAACTTGGGCTTAAAACTGGTTGTGATGTGCTGAGTGGGTTTTGGCTGTTGGATGGGAGTGTTGAGAAAGTATGAGTAACCATAGTAATTTTTCCTTAAAAATGTTTAACGGTTTTCGCACCGCCGGGAGATCCAACCCATTCCAGCATGTTGGCAGTACAACGGCCACAAGCAACAACCACAGACTCGATGCGGGTGCGGCTGGAAGAGCGTCTACACGTCATGCCGAAAATGCCCCCCATAAGACATATCTGGACTATAAGGTGAAATTTAATCTTTTATATACATTTGGCCTCTGTAGCAAACCTCCTGTGTGGGACATTTTGCCGTTAACGAGCTCTACGTTATGGTGCCGCGTCTAACTAGACATAATTGGGAGGGGTGATGAACTTTACTGGAATAATTTCTTGATGTAATTACATCCCAATCGTATGTAGGCCTTGCCGAAGGGACGTGCCCGGTGTTCAAGTAAATTTTTTTAATAATTTTGGGGTAGCAAAAATTTGAGGTTGCAAAAGTTGTGACCATTCTGAATTCTTTTTGTATCGGTGTCTAGTTCTCTTCATTCTACTCTAAATAACGTTCTTTAATAAGGGGGCGGGTGATCTTAAGGGATTTTGATTTCTTTAATTGATTCATGTACCTGCGGCAGGGGCAGTTTTATGCAGGTACTGGGCGTGTTGTTAATTGTTCGATCAGGCCGGGCGGGTCTACTTGGTCAGGTCAATTCAGGTTGTAAAGCCATATACCAGTATGTATACATATGTATATCCAGATATTTGCTACGTTAAGTAAAAGTATTTTGTAATTTAATGAAAGTATGAAACATGTAACACGATTTAGAAACTTTATCACTCCCATTATTATTTCAGAATGTGTTAAGCTATAATAATGTGTAGTATTTCTATACCTTATAAGAGAATTTTTACTACTTCATACCAGATTTGTAATGTTGTAATTTTAGCTTCAGTTTATTTTTTTTTATACTTAATTTGCTGGTGGTCATGTCCACTTGGGAGTTTGTAAATGCCTGAATATTTATCTCTATAAAAACTTACTATTTATAAAAATAAAATACAGCTATGTTAACTACGTGAAGGCATGCTTCTAGAAGGGGAATTTTTGAATTTCGGTTTGTAATTACTGATATGCGGGGCGACCTTGCCCACGTAAATTTTGTAATTTCCTAACTCCACCTTTTATTCAGGTTGCTTTACTTTCGGTCACTAATATTTTTTCTTTCCGTTATTTTCCTTTAACTCAACCTTGTGAGTTAATGGGTTTTGTTTTTTTTTTACTTGGAGGCTATATATAGGAGGTGTCTGCCATTTAAACGTTTAATTGAGTGCTGCTACAGGATGACTGGTCCTGTGGTCTCCCATTCAGGTATGGGTACAAGGGGAAGGTACAGGCTGCCTGTCGAAATTAACCAGCTGTATTCCATTATGCTGTGCTATAACTGTGATATGTGTTTTGTGTATATGTATTTTTATGTGTGATTAGATGTTGTAATGTTGAGTAGTTTTAAGGATAATCTATATAATTACATATTTTATTCGCCCTATGTATATGATTAAGCGTTATGGAAATAATATGATTGTTTATAATTACAAGGTGAGGAGTATTCATGTAAACTATGCATTTATCCACATTTAAGAGAAAATGAAGCTTTCAGAATGGTGAGATGGATACTCACCTATGATGTTAATTTTTTTAAATTGCGGATGTGGGAAAATGTGTTACAATTCAAAGTTCAGATTTTATACTGTGAATTAGATTATCGAGATCTAAATCTTATATAATGCATTAGCATTGAACCAGAAATTGAAGTTGTAATTTCAGCTTAAAATTGCATTATGGAAATTAAACAAAAAAATTACATTTTGTATTAAGATTGAATTCAAAAAAAAGGGAGAGGAAAAATTTTTAAAGTTGTATATTTAATATTAATGTGGGTTTGTTGAAATTTGAAAGTTATATTTGTATTAAAGAAGAGTATCAATTTTACTACTAATATGCATGAATGTCAAGACCTGAAATTGTTATTGTTGTTTAACCACCGAGTTTAATTGCAAGTCCCGTCCCACTGGACCCAGTGCATTTTTGGCTTCTCTAGGCCCTAGGCCTAGTTTTATCTAACTAGTGGCCCCTTTTTCAAAAAAAAAAAAAATTTGGAAGTTTTTTTATAAAGTCTAAAAAAAAAATTGAAAAAGGGGTTACAAATGGTAGCAGAGTGTGGTTGATTCTAGGGTTGAACCCTTGGGTCCTTGGGTGTGACGGGGCTTGCAAACCCGGAAATAGTTTGGAAAAGTTGAATTTCAGAATTTTGAAAGGGCGAATATATGTAGGTAGCATATAAGAGTTATGCTATGTTTAATGTGCATTGGTGAACATAATTGTTAGCCTGGTGTCGCCACGCGGCATACGTTTTCTTGTTTTGGTGGGTAATTTTTTTTTGGGGCGACTTAGACTTACCGGAGATCTAGGGGTTTGGCTGGAGGGTCCTCTGCTTTATTAACCAATGTGGGAGTTACTGCGTGCAGGTTTGGCTGGATGCGGTACGGCCCGAGCGACAGTCGGTACCGTCCCCGACAAGAATTAGTATCCGAAGTTGTAATGAATGTCTTTGTTGAAATGTTATATGTTGTGATGGGTGTTCGGTGGTGTGTATTGTATGTCTATGTTAGATTGTTGTTATTGTTTTTCTTCTTGGGTATGATGTCGATAGAGAGCTGGAATGGGTTGGGTCCCCGCAGCGTTAGGAAACCCGGGGGTCCTCCCAATGGAAGGACTAGTACTTGAGGTTTTTCTGAATTGAACGTTGTGAATTGTTGTTGTGTGTGATTGGACTTGGGCGGCTCAAGAATGAGTCCGGTGAACGTGGACCTCTACGTGAAGGATGAGCTGGAGTTTGAGGTCCGGTCCAGGGGTAAGAAACCACAAGGAGACGTGGCCTCCCTGAGAAAGCAATTGAGGGACGCTCTTGCCGCAGGGGATGGGGCGTCGCACATGAAGATCAGTGACGTGTCGGCAGAGATGGATTTATGCCAAGAGAAGTGTCATGAGCTGAAGGATCTGGCAGAAGCCCTACAGTCAGCCGCACCAACTTCCAGGACCAAGCAGAGAGTGCGCCAGCGCCTAAACCATCTAGCTATGCGAATACAGAACTTGGAAGCCCAAGCGCTGGGCCCCGAGATGGAGACCATTCTTACGGCCCTCAGGGGACAAGTGGTAGCAGCCCTGCAGGAGCCTTCGAGGAATCAACAAATTCCGACGAAGCTGAGCCCCACTCTCTCCTCCCTCGAGGAAGAGAAGGAACCAGAACTAGCGGCACCTCCAGTGGCTTTCTCAGGGATGGCAGGCGCATTTTACCATAAACTCCCCAACCCCCTTGCCGAGGTCTTCCAACGTCTCCCGGTTGTGGACGGGTTGGATGCAGATAAACTCTTGAATTTTTTAAAAATATTTTTTCAGCTAGCTGATTTTCCCGGAGTATCGGACCGGACTCTACTCGAGCTCATCTACCCCTACTGCCGGGGATCCATGGCTGAGCGGGTGATTCAGGCCCTCAGGGATGGCGGTAGTATAGACTCCTTTCATGGGGAGGTGCTCGATGCCTTTATCCCGGGCCGACTGCGCGAGAGGCTTTGGCAGAAGTATTTTTACAGAGTACAGGCCAATGGCGAGGGGCTGGCTCAGTTTATGGCCAGTATAAGAGAGGCGGCCAAGATTCTGAGATTGGGGTTGTCCGAGCCTGAAATTATCCAAATCATTTTGGAAGGGGTAAATCCCCAAGAACGGTCCCGCTTGGTGTTCGCTGAACATCCGCGTTGCTTTGCAGACCTGGACCGACTGTGTGTTATGTCCAAGGCTATCCAGTTAAACGATGAATGTAGAGGTCAGGGTGTAGCTCGTAATTTGGAGTTTGGCGGTGGCGAACGATGGTCCGGACAATCCCAGTCTCGAGCTGCTAGTTTCGGCAATGACCGTGGCCGTGTAGTTCAAAGATGTTATAATTGTAGTAAACCGGGGCATATCAGCCGGAATTGCCCCGAGGGTCGTGCCCGCGCTGCACCTTCCCCGAAGGGAGCCAGATCAAAAAACTAAATAACCAGGGGAAGATGAATCGGAGGTCATTTTCCCCTCTCTATCGGGGGTCTTCGAAGGTACGCGACTCCAGGCCATCGGTAGGTCCCCGTTCTTCGGGCATCAAGGTCCTCCAATCCATCTCCAGGCCCACTTCTGTATGCCCCTTCTTGCTGCTAGAATTGAAGAGGAGTCAACTCAGAGCCTTAGTCGACTCCGGGTCAGCAAGATCAATAATATCATCTAGAGTGTGCGAGGACCTTGAAAGACAGAGTTTAATAAAAAGGTCGGAATAGTCTTCCGTGGTGTGCAGGACGGCATCCCAGGAAATTCTGCCCATTTCCCGGGTAGTCTCATTCAAATTTAAGATCGAGGGATTTTCTTGGGTGTGGAGCTTTCTGGTTTCTCCTGCTCTGGGAGTTGAGTGCATTATTGGTGCCGACTTCATCTGTAAAAGTGGTCTCGTAATTGACATCAAAGAGCACCAATGCTATTTTAAATTTAATCGAGGAGTTGTAATCCCTTTCCTTGGATATCAGGGGACTAGGCAGGATATCCAAGAGGTTGAGTGCCCCGACACATCGAGAGACCACCTCTCCCAGTCCCAGCAATCTGCATTAGATCAATTGTGTGAGCGCTTCCCCACTGTGCTAACTCCGGCCCTTGGGCTCACACATCTCTTGGAGTATAAGATTCGCCTAACAGACTCCAAGGTGGTGCGCTCCCACCCTTATAAATTTGCCCCTCCAAAAATGAGCATCTTGAGGGAGAAGGTTCAGGAGCTATTAGACCAAGGGGTGATTGAACCTTCTCAGTCCAGTTATGCCAGTCCGGCGTTCCTAGTGCCCAAACCTGGAGGTAAACATAGGATGGTGATCGACTACCGCAAACTCAACGCCAACATTGAGGTAGATTCGGTCCCACTTCCTGACCTTCATTCCGCATTCGATTGGTTCAGTGAGGCGAGGTATTTTACCATCATCGACCTCAATTCTGCATATCACCAGATCCCGCTGACAAAGGAAAGTAGGCCCTACACGGCATCTGACGAAGGAAAGTAGGCCCTACACGGCATTCTGTGTTCCGTGGAACCTCTACAAGTATACCACGGTTCCCATGGGTCTAGCGGTAGGGGCCCAAACACTCACCCGTTTACTTGACACCGTTTTTCACGATGTCAAGTTCAAGTATGTCTTTAACTATCTTGACGACTTGCTGGTGTACAGCAAGGGTTATGAGGAGCATTTGGGTCATCTCGAAGAGGTGATGTGCAGGTTGAGGGGTGCTGGCCTCACTGTCAACCCCGAAAAGGTGAAGTTCGCCCAGACCCAAATTTCTTTTCTGGGCCACCTGATTTCCCACAGAGGTGTCACTGTGGATCCAGAGCGAACACAGAGAATCAGGGACTTTCCCCCACCAAAGGATGCCAAAGGCATCGCGAGATTTGTGGGGATGGTAAATTTCTATCGGCACTTCATTCCGAATGCAGCGGAGATTGCGGCCCCCCTAAATGAACTCCGAAAGAAGGGCGCCAAATTTTTATGGGGGGAAAAACAACAGACGGCTTTCGAAAATTTGAAGGAAGCCATCATCCCCCCCCCCCCGGTGCTGAGGATGCCTGATTTCTTTCAACCTTTTATTTTACAGACGGACACGAGTTCGACTGCGCTCGGGGCGGTTCTGTCCCAAGTCGTGGATGGGGCTAGGCAGCCTGTGGCATTTATATCCAGAACATTGACCCAACAAGAACGAAAGTCTTCAGTCTATGAGCTAGAGTGTTTAGCTGTTGTGTACGCTCTAGACAAGTTCAGGCGTTTCTTGGAACATGCTGAGTTCCTGCTCGAGACCGACAACCAGGCTCTCTCTTGGCTTCTCGCTCATCTCCGGTAGCTGGGTAAGATTGGACGATGGGTGGTCAAGATCTCATCCTTTAAATTCAAGGTGCAACACATTCGGCGAACTCAAAATGTGGTTGCAGATGCTTTGTCCCGTATGTTCTCCCAACCCAGCGAAGCTCAACCTGAGCAACCCTGTTCTGTTTTACTGGACTTTCCCTTAGCCTTCACTGATGTGTTACCCCATCAGTTAGATGATGAAGAGTTGGGTCCGATCATCCAAAATCTAAAAGAGGGTAACGTACAGGTCCCCTATTTCTTGTCCACGGGCGTCCTGTGCTGCAGAGAGAGAAAAGGACGTGCACCGAAGATAGTCCTGCCTAGCAAGCTCGTGCCCATGGTCTTCAGCTACTACCACAATTCCCTAGTAGGTGGACATAAGGGGATTTCGAAGACCATTTCCAGTATCAGGAGACAATTTATCTGGAAGGGCATGGATAGGGACATCGCGACAAGGGTTAAGAGTTGTCATCTATGCGGCTTGAGTAAGCCTGCCCAGAACACCAAGTTAGGGTTGTTGTCATCAGATGTGGCGAGCAGACCGATGGAGAAGTTATTCATAGACTACGTGGGACCCTTCCCACGTAGCAAGTCAGGTAATTCTTACCTGCTTGGTTGTGTGGATGCTTTTTCGAAGTTTGCCTGGCTACTGTCCTTACGGCTCGTTTAACCATAACCGCGCTCCAGAGTCATGTGTTTCAGCACTTCGGTCTTCCGGCCATCATTGTCTCGGACAATGGTCCACAATTTATTTCAGGCGATTTTCGGCGAATGTGCTTCGCCAATGGTATCAAACATGTAACCACTTCCCCCTATTACCCACAGCCATCCCATGCGGAGAGATTCAACAGGAATCTCAGGTCCACGCTTATTGCTTATCATGCTGAACAGCAGAATTGTTGGGACCAGAATTTGAAGTGGTTACAATTAGCATTCAATACGGCCTTACATGAAAGCCATAAGGCTGTTCCGTTCGAAGTTATGTTTGGTTTCTCGCCTACGCTTCCCTTGACTAACTTATGGAACATAGAAGATCTTCTGCCAAGTAATCCGGACATTAAGACGGCAGATAGGTGGAAAGAGGCCCGGAAGAATTTGCTCCGTGCACATGAGCGCGTCCGTAGACGATATAATCAGGGGCGTATTCCGAATCCCTTTAAAGTAGGGGATTTAGTCTACTGCCAGAGTCACCCGATCAGTTCAGCAGCTGATAAGACAGACACCAAACTGTGTTACCGCTGGTCGGGGCCATATCGCATCCTGGGGTTCGCGTCGCCGGTAACGGCTAGGTTAGGCGAACCGGGAAGTAATTCGAAAGAGATTGTCACACACATTTCAAAATTGAAACCCTGTCAAAAGGGTTGGATGGTCTGATAGAAAAGGGGGGGATTTGGTGGTCTCCATTCAGGTAGGGATTGATGTAATTATGGGTGGGGTGTGCAAGAGAAAATAATGTAGCGGGTAGATGTTCCCCACGGTCCCGGTGGCGTTGGCGTTCGTCTACTTCAGGGACGCGCCCCTGCCTGCGCGAGCCTTGGTTTTCTCCATTATCCTTGTTTCCGGAGGGAGCCATGTCCTCACCTTGAGTCCTAGCTCTTCAACTTTCAATGATCCTTGCCCTTTTCATCTTCCCGAAGGTTCCTAACCCTCCCCTTACAGAAAAAAAAAGAGTTAGTGGAGTGAATCCTACCGTGTCGACGGGGCAGGTTGAGGACCTGGTTGGCACGGTATGTTTTGGCAATGCCCTTGGAGCACACATGCATTAGGTTATAGGAGTATATTATATAACATCGCTAAATTCAGGTCAATTTTGATAACAATAAGTATGTATAAAAAATGCTAAATAATACTAGGAATACCCACTTACATGGTTTAATCATTTGGCACATTCTGCCTTAACTTTGGATTATTATTTGTTCTCAAATTAATAAATTTATGTTCAACAGTTTGGCCTAGAGCCTAGATTCCATTCTACTTCCATCTAACATTTCTTACTAACATTTCTGGTAACTCTAATACAATTTACAAACAAAACAAACAATAAACATCAGTATCCATGAAATATTCTTTTTCAGGTTCTACCCTGAAATAACTTTTAACTGCTGTTATCTGCTTACCCTACAATTTACTCTATACTATGATTTTCTGAACACTAACAAAATTCTTAATACTTACTTACAGAAACTTAAAGAAACTCTTATAATACTATTGATAAACTGTTCCTTATATGATATGTCCTATCTACTATTCCCTTCACTTAAACACAGTGTCTGTCCTCCTTAATTTGCTATTTGTTTCTAATACCTTAGTTCTTACCTTAATATATAATCCTGATATCTTATTACCTAAATTAACAATATTACAATTAGTTCAATCTTACTTACTAATGCACAGTTTATCACAAATTGTTTATCTGTTTTAACATAGTTGGCTTATATAATATTTGGTCCTACACTCCCACTACACTTTTCCTTTCATTAGAAAGTTTCTATAATTACTACCCTGCTCACTTTGTTTCATTATTCTATACCTATCACTTCACTACTTATTTAGTTTTACACACACTTTTGGGCTCATTCACTTGTTTATTCATGGGTTGTCTGATTACTTTACATCACTGTGTGATTATGGTCATTTATAACTATTTACCTCCAAATCACACTGATCACTTTTGGTCATCATTCTAATATTGCTTTTGTTTTGGGCTCAAAGTATTGTTTATAGCCTTTGGCCATTATTATTACAATTAGTTTGGGGTATGGTTAGCTCTTAACCCCCCTACATTATATTATACAAGTACATTCTTTAAATAATAAGATACATGTGATACTATTACCCTTCATTAATCTTATTGTCCTAGCTACATTTCATATACTACGGACATCAATTCATTCCTAAATTTACAATATTCTGTTCACTTTTTTGGGATGACTTGATTGTACTTAAACTTCTTCTTCACTGTCTCTTGGTTCCTTTGTTTCCTATCCAATCTATTGTGTCAAGTCTGTCGGGTTAATAGTCATTTGTCGTTTATTGGGTTACTGGGTTATTGATCTTTAAGTTCATAAGTTTTTGCCTCTTACTCTCATCTTCAGCTGTTTATTTTATAACTAAATACCATTGAATCTTTGCTACCTTATGTCATGTTACAATAGTAAATAATTAGCAAGTAATATTGAATAACACAGTTGTTACATACAAAGATCACAAAAAGACTAAATTAAAACACCTCCAGAGATATTAAACCTAATTATAAAAGCAAAATAACGATTTAGGACTAAATGAAATATATTGTGTATGAAGCCATAAAAAACCAGTAATGGCTACTTAGATATGAAACAGGCCTAACGGTCAAACATAAACAATTACTGATTATAGTTGTCTTGATTATTCATCTCTTCTTTCACAGCACTACACTTAACTAAAAATGAACTTTTTTCATGTGAAAAACTTACTATTTTATCGGACGCGTTTCGGCTTAGTATCCGCCTTCTTCAGCTTTGGTAACAGACTGCCAGCATTTTGTAACGGTTGTGTGGAAGGTGAAGTGGGGGTGGTGTGTGGCGGAAGGGGATTGGCGCGGGGATTCAATTTATTGTTTGTTTTCTGTATAATTGTGTCAAAAAGTGTATGTGATTTATATTGTAATTGATCATTGAGTATGTTGTTTGGTTGTGTTGTGTGGTGTTTATATATTTCATATTGTTCAGTTGTGTTGAGTTTTTGGCCTTTGGGTATGTAATGTAGAATTTCAAGATTAGTGTCTATGTTGGTGTAACTGTGGTTTTCTGTGTGTATGTGTGTGGCAAATGCAGAGTGTATATTGTTGTTGGTTAAAGCTTTTAAGTGTTCAGAATAACGGGATGAAAAAGATCTTCCCGTCTGGCCTATGTAGAAACTATTGCAGTCATTACAATTTAATTTGTAAACACCTGTTTTGTTATATTTGTCTATGTCTGTGTTTGTATTACTGATGTGTTTTTTGATGGTATTGGTTGTTCTGAATGCTATTTTGTATTTGTGTTTTCTGAATGTATTGGCGATTTTGTGTGTGTATGAGTTGTGGTATGTGAGTGTGATGTACTTATTGTGTTGTGTGTTGATGGTATTTAGTGTTTTGTTGTTTTTGTTTTTGATGCGTTTGTGTAGTATGTTTATTAAATTGGGGTTATAACCGTTTTTTATTGCTATGTATTTTATTGTGTTGAGTTCGTCGGTGTAATCTTGTTTATTTAAGGGTATTTTAGTTAGTCTATGGAGCATATGGTTGAAGGCCGCATATTTATGTTGTGTTGGGTGGTTTGATGTGTTGTGTATAACCATGTCGGTTGTGGTTGGTTTCCTGTATATTTTGTACGTGTGTGTATTGTTAGTTTTGTTAATTGTTAGGTCTAGAAAATTTATACTATTGTTTTGTTCAGTTTCCAGTGTAAATTTTAATTTGTGGTGTATAGTGTTTATGTATTTGTGGAAGTTTTCAACTTGTCTTGTGTTGCCTTTGAATAAAAGTAATATATCATCTACATACCTGTGCCAGTATATAATTTTGTTAGTGTATTTGTTGTTGTTTATTATGTGGTTCTGTTCAATGTTGTGTATATATATTTCTGCTAGTATTCCTGATATGGGGGATCCCATCGGGAGTCCTTCTGTTTGTGTGTATATTTTGTTATTGTATGTAAAGTAATTTTGTTCAGTTATTATTTTGGTAAGTGTGATGATTTCTTGTATGTGTGTTTCAGGTGTGTTGTTTTGTCTGAGTAGTTGTTCTAGTGTTTGTATGGTTTCTTTGATGGGGACATTAGTGTATAAATTGGTTATATCAAAAGATGCCAGAGTTGAGTTATGTGGGATGTGTATGTGTTCAGTTTTCCTGACTAGGTCAATGTTGTTTTTGATAGAGGTGCTGTTGCTGAGTTTTATGTTTTCTCTGATTATTTTGTCTAGTTGTTTTGCTATTTTGTGGGAGGGGGCCTGTGTGTTGTTTATTAATGGTCTGATTGGAATGTTAGGTTTATGTATTTTTGGTAATGCATTTAGTTTAGGGGGGTTAGGTTTTATTTGTTTAAGGTATTTGGCGTTTTCTGGTTTGATTATATGTTTGGTGTTGTTTATAAATTTATTAATCTGTTTATGAAATTTTAGTGTGGGGTCTTTATTTATTTCCGTTATATTATTTTCGTTGAAGAAACTTTCGATTTTAGTGTTTAATTGGTGTTTGTCCATTATGACGCTAATGTTACCTTTGTCGGCTTTTAGGATTGTTGTGTTGTGTTCGAGTAACTTGTGTTTTACACTATTGAGTGTTTTTATTTCATTGTTGTGTATTTTTGGTTTTGTATGTGTGTTTTGAAGTTTTCTTTTTATGTCGTGACGTATCGTGTCTTGGTCGTTGAGGTGCGTGTTTTGTACAGCCATTTCTGCGTCTATGATGATGTCGCGTATGTGTTTATTGTGATTTTTGATGTTAGTTGTATTGGTATTCAAATTATGTTTCAGTCCTTTGTTTAATAAATTCATTTCATCTTTTGTGAAATTAATGTGTGTTGTATTAACTACGCGTGCGTGGAATATGTGTGCCGGTTCAGGGATTGATTCAATTGTGTGTGTTGTAAGGTTAGTTGTTTTTTTGTTGTGTCGATGTTGTATTGTCAATCCTAAACAACATAATCAATTATTTATACCATAAAAAAGACACACTCAACAGACAGGCATATAACTTACACATGAAACTCACACGAATATTACACCACACAGAACTTGAAAATGTAATACAACACACACAAAACAACATAGAAAAACTCAAATTGACAATACAACATCGACACAACAAAAAAACAACTAACCTTACAACACACACAATTGAATCAATCCCTGAACCGGCACACATATTCCACGCACGCGTAGTTAATACAACACACATTAATTTCACAAAAGATGAAATGAATTTATTAAACAAAGGACTGAAACATAATTTGAATACCAATACAACTAACATCAAAAATCACAATAAACACATACGCGACATCATCATAGACGCAGAAACGGCTGTACAAAACACGCACCTCAACGACCAAGACACGATACGTCACGACATAAAAAGAAAACTTCAAAACACACATACAAAACCAAAAATACACAACAATGAAATAAAAACACTCAATAGTGTAAAACACAAGTTACTCGAACACAACACAACAATCCTAAAAGCCGACAAAGGTAACATTAGCGTCATAATGGACAAACACCAATTAAACACTAAAATCGAAAGTTTCTTCAACGAAAATAATATAACGGAAATAAATAAAGACCCCACACTAAAATTTCATAAACAGATTAATAAATTTATAAACAACACCAAACATATAATCAAACCAGAAAACGCCAAATACCTTAAACAAATAAAACCTAACCCCCCTAAACTAAATGCATTACCAAAAATACATAAACCTAACATTCCAATCAGACCATTAATAAACAACACACAGGCCCCCTCCCACAAAATAGCAAAACAACTAGACAAAATAATCAGAGAAAACATAAAACTCAGCAACAGCACCTCTATCAAAAACAACATTGACCTAGTCAGGAAAACTGAACACATACACATCCCACATAACTCAACTCTGGCATCTTTTGATATAACCAATTTATACACTAATGTCCCCATCAAAGAAACCATACAAACACTAGAACAACTACTCAGACAAAACAACACACCTGAAACACACATACAAGAAATCATCACACCTACCAAAATAATAACTGAACAAAATTACTTTACATACAATAACAAAATATACACACAAACAGAAGGACTCCCGATGGGATCCCCCATATCAGGAATACTAGCAGAAATATATATACACAACATTGAACAGAACCACATAATAAACAACAACAAATACACTAACAAAATTATATACTGGCACAGGTATGTAGATGATATATTACTTTTATTCAAAGGCAACACAAGACAAGTTGAAAACTTCCACAAATACATAAACACTATACACCACAAATTAAAATTTACACTGGAAACTGAACAAAACAATAGTATAAATTTTCTAGACCTAACAATTAACAAAACTAACAATACACACACGTACAAAATATACAGGAAACCAACCACAACCGACATGGTTATACACAACACATCAAACCACCCAACACAACATAAATATGCGGCCTTCAACCATATGCTCCATAGACTAACTAAAATACCCTTAAATAAACAAGATTACACCGACGAACTCAACACAATAAAATACATAGCAATAAAAAACGGTTATAACCCCAATTTAATAAACATACTACACAAACGCATCAAAAACAAAAACAACAAAACACTAAATACCATCAACACACAACACAATAAGTACATCACACTCACATACCACAACTCATACACACACAAAATCGCCAATACATTCAGAAAACACAAATACAAAATAGCATTCAGAACAACCAATACCATCAAAAAACACATCAGTAATACAAACACAGACATAGACAAATATAACAAAACAGGTGTTTACAAATTAAATTGTAATGACTGCAATAGTTTCTACATAGGCCAGACGGGAAGATCTTTTTCATCCCGTTATTCTGAACACTTAAAAGCTTTAACCAACAACAATATACACTCTGCATTTGCCACACACATACACACAGAAAACCACAGTTACACCAACATAGACACTAATCTTGAAATTCTACATTACATACCCAAAGGCCAAAAACTCAACACAACTGAACAATATGAAATATATAAACACCACACAACACAACCAAACAACATACTCAATGATCAATTACAATATAAATCACATACACTTTTTGACACAATTATACAGAAAACAAACAATAAATTGAATCCCCGCGCCAATCCCCTTCCGCCACACACCACCCCCACTTCACCTTCCACACAACCGTTACAAAATGCTGGCAGTCTGTTACCAAAGCTGAAGAAAGCGGATACTAAGCCGAAACGCGTCCGATAAAATAGTAAGTTTTTCACATGAAAAAAGTTCATTTTTAGTTAAATTACTGATTGTATAAAAATCACCATGTAATGGACAAATCCAAGGTGATTAATTCACCAAGGATGAATTGTAGTTATTATTAAAAACCAAATATTAAATTAAGGAATTATATAAACAGAGAAATGTATTTAGTAAGTATGAAATTAATTGTAAACTTAGAAAACTTGAAAAAACCCAATATTGTGGGATACCAAAATAATCTTTGTGAGAAAATATAAATGACAGTGCAAATAGAGAATAACTAAGAAGGAAGATAAGAGGAGGAAGGAAGTCAGAAGATATAGGAAGATTTGAAAGGAATTCAAATATTGATAACAATGTATTCATGTCGAGCTCGCCCAATGAGAGTAATGATGTAACCATGGAAACGACGGTTTGACAAGGTAACTACCGTTGAATACAATAACTTGAAAAGTGACGCTCACGCAAACCAGAAGCAAAAATTCTGTACAACACATTTTCGTATTTAAAACATCTTAAAAGTAAAATAATGTATAGAAATTGATCGTAAAGAAGTCTGATGAATACTGAACACCATTACCAGATGGAGAAGACGTTTAATTGAAGACAAAATATCTAAATAAATCCAAACAACTTTGAAAAAGATGCCGAAGCTTGAATAAAGAACAAATGAATTATATTGATGCCACAATCCTTCCTTCCCGACCTACAGAGTAATTCCGGACTAACAACGCTGTTAAGTATCAATTAAATTATTTCAACTTCCAAAAATAAACGCACTTTGAATATTTCTCAATATATGTTGAATACCACTGAATCCCTTTTATTCTCTTGCAAGGATTAAATCGTAATATTAAGACACTGAAAATTTGTTGAACTATAGAACTAACCTCATATTTATGTACGACTTTTAAACCACTTGTACGGCACTCAAACAAACCAATTACCATTACACATTACCCTACTTGAGAAAAAACATTGTAAGGTTGTGTATTTTTAATATTGTAATTGCATCTGAACCTTTTAACGTGGCCAAAAGATCTCACAACCATCGAACGAAATATTTGTTGATTGGCGTCAGAGTACGCCATGCTGTGTTTATATGTATTCAAAATCAATTGGTTAACCCTTGCGAGTCTTATAAAGAATTATCCGGTGCAGAATTGTATATAAAAAATTAATTACAACTTGTGTCTATAAAATATTAACTTCAAATTAATAATAAATCTATACTGTGTGTTAAATTGTGTTTTATTTTCATTAGAAAAGTGTATGTTTAAAATTATAAGGTATAGCGAATGTTTCTGATGCGATGCCTAGCGCGTATGTAGCGAATACTGTAACTGCTAACTCGATTAACAAAAATTGAGAAAAGGCGGGACGGAATGAATTCGTTACATCGTTCGAATAAAACATTGATAAGGAGACAATTTTAATTGTTTTATACAAACAATTTGGCGCCACCCGGGGATTATCCACTACGTTTGAACCTCAGATCGGGAACCACGATACCTGGTCACCAGTACGTTCGCTACGGACCCAAACATCGTGAGTTACGTCACCGTGCGAGGACGAAGTGGTAAGAAACACAGACACAATTTGCACTCAGACACACTGTTACATTTTACAGAGGTGCGAGAACGAAGATGACACACGAGTTTGGTTATAAATTGGCGACCAACCGGTGGAGCTTGAAAAAAGGAAGATACAAAGTTCTAGCGGCGGTCACGAAAGGAGATCAAGATGCATACCAGAGGAGTATCGAAAAAATTGGCGAAGGAAAAGGAAATGGAAGAGAATAGAGGGGAAGAAGAGGAAAAACACCGATTGAAGAAGTGGAGACAGCAATAACCACAACAGAACCAACCCAAGACGAAGAAATGGAATTACAGGCGGGCGACAAGGGAGAAGTTAGAGGAGACCCGAACATACTAAAATTAATGGAAATGATGAATAATATGAACAATAAATTCGACAAGAACGAGGAGAGTTTGAAGGAGATGAATAACAAATTCGACAAGAATGAGGAGAGCTTGAAGGAGATGACCAATAAATTCGACGGCATGAAGAAAGAAACCAGTCACAGTCTAAAACAAATTAATGAAAAATTTGACAAGAGTGAGGAGAGTTTGAAGTAAATCAATGAAAAAATAATTAGTACCAATGAAAGTACTAAGGAAGAGTTGAGACAAACCATTAACCAGAATAACGAAACATTACAACACCAATTGATGGAATACTGGCTAGAAACTAAACAGCAGATCACTGAAACAAATGAAAAATTAGAGGAGACGTTGGAGAAGCTAGAGAAAACCAACGAAAATGTTTCTGAAGTCCGTGAAGAAGTGCTTAATAAAATGAACCATCTCGAAGGAGAAAATAAAAGGAGAATTGAGGAATGCCATGAAGAAACGCCCAAAAAATGTGCACAGATGGACCAGGACATACATCAAGTCCGAGAAGAAAACCAGAAGGAGATAGCAACTGTAAGAACAGACTTGGGAGAAAGAATGGAAGGAGTTTACAGCAATTTAAATAAAATAGATAGCAAAGTAGACAAAAACAAACAAAGGATTGACGAGATGCACAGGTTAGAAGAGTCGTTACGGGAGGAAGTGGACGCCTGGCGTGACCGGCCATGTAACAGTAATCATGTCATGAACATGGACAACAGAGATACTATTAACTTCCGTAATTATAAGAGGAACCCTATTGAATTCCTGAAGAGGGTGGAAGAATTAATAATAAGGAATCGAGAGACCCGGTGGACAACAATAAGAGGAATGCTGGACGAAACGTTCAAGGAGACTTACAACAACTGGTGGACTGCCACCAGACCAGACATCCAAAGCATTCAAGAATTTAAGACCCAGTTCAAGGCTAAATACTGGTCTGAATCGACTCAGAACATGGTCCGCAATAACCTAAGCAACGGGAGGTATGAAAATCAAATTGGACAATCTCTCACATCCTACTTCCTGGGAAAAATCTGCATGGCCAGGAATTTGGAACCACGTATACCAGAAGAGTGTCTTGTAATACAGTTGTCTTACCACTACGACGACGCCATCCAAAAAGCACGGATGTACAGCCAGGTAAAGACCATTCAAGACATGGCTAGCTTATTGGAGAGCCATGAGCACGAGTGGCAGTACAGAAAAAATAGAGTGTCCAGTTTCAGGAATAATAAAACAAATGATGGACAATTATCACACAAGACAAGGGCAATAACACCTATGAAATCACAACCCCACCACTCAGAAAATAAAGGGGGTATATAATCAAGCATCGATTAAAAAATACTATGACAGTCTAACTTACTATGATATTTAAAAAGTTATGAAAAAAAAAGGTATCAATCAAAATGATCAACTTCCACTACTATTTAGAAAGAAGTGGGAAGTAAGATTAAGAAAACCAATGATCAAAAAACGAAATAAATAAAATAAACATTCTAAGAGCTATGATATGAAATGAGATGAAACAAAGAATAATTAAAAATGAATAAAAAGGTGAATTGTATCAATAAAAAGCAATGCTTCAAGTATTATCAAGTAGTATCTATAAAGAAAGATGAAAAAATATATGACTCGAACTGAGCAATAATGAAATACAAAGGTAAAAGATTCCCAACGAATGTTATGATTATTATTATTATTATGAGTCACGAGATGACTGTATTTAAGATTCATTAATTGAGATTGACTGTTGAATAAGTCCAGCAATCATTTCACTGAGCAGGGATGATGTTCCCCTGATCTCAGAATAAGAGTAGTTTTGAACGATGGAGTTAGGTAAGCCAATAGAGCCCATCCGAATCGATTGCAACTACACAGTAAAGATAGTTAGTGAAAATAAGATTTATAGGGAATAATTTATAATAAAAAATCAATAAGCCAGTTGGTAATAAGAAAAAATGATGAAGAAAAGAATCAGAAGAAAGGAAATAAAAGATACAGAATTAAGCATAAAAAATCGAGTGAGAAGCAGGAGAGTATAAGAAGAAAATGATACAATACAATTGATAATTTCATCAAACTTAGAATCACGTTTTATAAAATGATCAATTTTGGTGGAAGGGCATTATATAACATCGCCACATTCAGGTCAATTTTGATAACAATAAGTATGTATAAAAAATGCTAAATAATACTATATTTGAATAAATAAATAATGTGGAGAGTAAAATACATATAAAAGGTAATTAACATGGAAGGAGAAGGAGCAATAAACCAAAAGTGATTAATAAAGAAACTCAAATAATAGACTTACAGACAAACGACATTGACCCAACCCCAGAGATTGGCCAGTTAAGAAACCAAAATAAAGAAAACGAGACGAGTGAAGGAGAAGAAGAATGAAAACCAAGAGAGAACAAACCCACGAGGAAGAAAACAAAATGAAACACGTCGAGAAAACTAGACAAGGAATAAAAAATAGAGAAGGGAGAAATAATGTAATCCAAAATAATAAAGAAAATGAAAACGGTTAAGAACCAAAACTATTAATGAATATTAATATTGATTGAATGACAATTATAAATAGTCAGTAATAGAAAACAATAGATAAAAGTATACTAACCAAAGAGTTAGGAATATATGTAATTTGTTAACAAAGAAAGACATAATATTCATAATTTTATATAGATAGTGTGTAGAGAAAGAGAATAAAATGATGAGAAATAAACGGAAGTTGAACTAGTGAAAGTGATTTATCCTAGAGTGATACAATACAAAAGAAACACTAAGTAAATTAATGAACACTAAATAATTTAAGAAAGTGCAAGTGAGAAATGAATACAAATATTGTCTATAATAAAAATAGTAAGAGGAGAGTAGGCTAAGATAAAGACTTAGTAAAATAACCGATGTTTAAGTTTTAAGAGTGAACAATAACATTTAACAAAGTTACAATGAATAATATTTAGAATAGAACATTGATTCAGTAAATAATGAACACTAAGTAGTGATATTCACTGTGATGACTAGGAAATAGTATTGTTATAACTTAAGAATGTATTGTAAAAATTTAAAGGTGTGAACCACAAGGAAAAGTAATAAGATGATGTTAACATGGAAGGGAGAGCAAAGAGCATTAGAAAATAAGTCTGTATTAACATTAAGTAAATACCCATGTTATAAGGGAAGTTTAATGAAAAAAGTTCAATAGAGGTGAGATTGTTTAGCACCAGAACAACAAATAAGAAATAAGGAATTGTATAAACTATTGTTTATGAATTGGATATGGCTGTAAGAATCATACAGACCATAGACCTAGATGTTATATGTTATATTGGATATGAATAGTAAATAATTAGCAAGTAATATTGAATAACACAGTTGTTACATACAAAGATCACAAAAAGAATAAATTAAAACACCTCCAGAGACATTAAACCTAATTATAAAAGCAAAATAACGATTTAGGACTAAATGAAATATATTGTGTATGAAGCCATAAAAAACCAGTAATGGCTACTTAGATATGAAACAGGCCTAACGGTCAAACATAAACAATTACTGATTGTATAAAAATCACCATGTAATGGACAAATCCAAGGTGACTAATTCACCAAGGATGAATTGTAGTTATTATTAAAAACCAAATATTAAATTAAGGAATTATATAAACAGAGAAATGTATTTAGTAAGTATGAAATTAATTGTAAACTTAGAAAACTTGAAAAAACCCAATATTGTGGGATACCAAAATAATCTTTGTGAGAAAATATAAATGACAGTGCAAATAGAGAATAACTAAGAAGGAAGATAAGAGGAGGAAGGAAGTCAGAAGATATAGGAAGATTTGAAAGGAATTCAAATATTGATAACAATGTATTCATGTCGAGCTCGCCCAATGAGAGTAATGATGTAACCATGGAAACGACGGTTTGACAAGGTAATTACCGTTGAATACAATTACTTGAAAAGTGACGCTCACGCAAACCAGAAGCGAAAATTCTGTACAACACATTTTCGTATTTAAAACATCTTAAAAGTAAAATAATGTATAGAAATTGATCGTAAAGAAGTCTGATGAATACTGAACACCATTACCAGATGGAGAAGACGTTTAATTGAAGACAAAATATCTAAATAAATCCAAACAACTTTGAAAAAGATGCCGAAGCTTGAATAAAGAACAAATGAATTATATTGATGCCACAATCCTTCCTTCCCGACCTACAGAGTAATTCTGGACTACAACGCTGTTAAGTATCAATTAAATTATTTCAACTTCCAAAAATAAACGCACTTTGAATATTTCTCAATATATGTTGAATACCACTGAATCACTTTTATTCTCTTGCAAGGATTAAATCATAATATTAAGACACTGAAAATTTGTTAAACTATAGAACTAACCTCATATTTATGTACGACTTTTAAACCACTTGTACGACACTCAAACAAACCAATTACCATTACACATTACCCTACTTGAGAAAAAACATTGTAAGGTTGTGTATTTTTAATATTGTAATTGCATCTGAACCTTTTAACGTGGCCAAAAGATCTCACAACCATCGAACGAAATATTTGTTGATTGGCGTCAGAGTACGCCATGCTGTGTTTATTTGTATTCAAAATCGATTGGTTAACCCTTGAGTAGAGTCTTATAAAGAATTATCCGGTGCAGAATTGTATATAAAAAATTAATTACAACTTGTGTCTATAAAATATTAACTTCAAATTAATAATAAATCTATACTGTGTGTGTTAAATTGTGTTTTATTTTCATTAGAAAAGTGTATGTTTAAAATTATAAGGTATAGCGAATGTTTCTGATGCGATGCCTAGCGCGCAAGTAGCGAATACTGTATCTGCTAACTCGATTAACAAAAATTGAGAAAAGGCGGGACGGAATGAATTCGTCGCATCGTTCGAATAAAACATTGATAAGGAGACAATTTTAATTGTTTTATACAAACAATTTGGCGCCACCCGGGGATTATCCACTATGTTTGAACCTCAGATCGGGAACCACGATACCTGGTCACCAGTACGTTCGCTACAGACCCAAACATCATGAGTTACGTCACCGTGCGAGGACGAAGTGGTAAGAAACACAGACACAATTTGCACTCAGACACACTGTTACATTTTACAGAGGTGCGAGAACGAAGACGACACACAAGTTTGGTTATAATATATATATATATATATAGGTTTGAAAATTTGGCTTATGGTGTCATGGAGACTATCCTCCCCTTTTCCTGGTCCTGTGGTATGTTGACAGTAATTATGAGGTACGGTTGTTGTTTGGGATTTCGGGTTAGACCCTTCGTGTAACTATGGGGCATGTGCCCTATTAAGCTTGTGTCGGTGTCTCGCAACATGAGTTGGGCAAGCCCCGGGAGGCCAGAACTCAGGGAGCTCCCGTACTTTCTTTCTTCTTTTCTTCTCTGTCCTTTCTTGCTGTATGTTGGCCCTGATCAGGTCAGCGTGCAGTGCCAGCACACTTCTTCATGTAGCACGCTACATGTCTTCTTCTGCTCCTTTGTTTTCCTTCTGAGTCTCTGCTCTCCTGAGAATCCTGACTGGTGGGAACACCGATAGCAACGCGAGTTTCATAGACTATTGGGGTACACTGCAGGGTACCCCAAGGTTCCAAGTGGGCAACCATGTTGCCCTTTTGGGGTGGGGGTGTGCCGTGTTTTGCTAAAAACCCGGCATGCAATAAACGGTATAAAAAATATATATATAAAAGGGTCTAACTCCTGAAATTGTTATTTTGTAAGTGCGCGCAGGCAGGCGATACGGTCGCTCCGTGAGTTGAACGGGCCTGCGTACTGCCGCTTTCTGGTGGAGGAGAGCGGAGTTGCGCTTTCCGACTAGTAGTTTTGTTGCTACGCTTTAGTCTCGACAGGACAGCTGATACGTTTGGGGCAGACGTTCTTTCTAGCCGACCTTGTTGCTTCATTCTACAAAACTATCTACTATGATTGAGTAGATTTTACTGTGATCCCCGGTAAGTCCCATTTAAGGTATATTGTTAACTATTTTTATGAAAGTAGGAAAACGTAATGTTGAAACTAACTGGATTGTAGGCCAGTTGACGCGTGGTGTGTGCATGGCTTTGTTCATGGGCGAATGTTTGATTGTGGTTTTGTTGATCTTGTACAGCATGACAATTCCTATTTTAATTAATTATTGTAACTATAATTAACTATAACTATTGGGACGTAAAAGAGAGATGAGTTATAATTGTAATATGAGAGAGTCTTATTATATAGTAGCACGTGCTTCTAGGTACTCATGCCTGTCCGAGTTTGTCAGTTTGTAACGAGCAGAAAATTTAAAAAAAAATTTTTAATTTTCACCTCGGCAGAGTACGCTCACACGAGGCAGTGTCAACGACTTATGGTGGAGCAATAAATAAGGAGTAATGAGAAGGTGTCAGTGAAGCGTCGCTGACTTGACAATAGAAACACATTAAGTTCAATCCAACTATAGAATTTGGTGGCGTAAGATGACAGGGGAAGTTTCGTCCAGAATTATTGCTCTCCGCAGCTGTAACAAAGTAAGCGAGGACATTCACACCCGTACCGAGAATTGTAGCAGATGTTGACCATGTTACGTCAGTAGACGATAAGCGACAAAAACGAGTGAAACTCCATACTAAAATGAAACGGATGCGCTGCACCTTAAGAAACAATACTGGAAGATAGGCTGACAAAGACTAAAGTCATGTTACACAGCTGGAGGTATCGTCTAATTGACAGACAAGAATTTACGAAGGGAAAGTTTGGGTGACTTCAACGACCAGCAGATGTTCAAAATTGTTAATAGCCAGAAAAAAGGGGTTAGGACATAGAACAATACGCCAGGGAGACTGAAAGTACAGATAATGGGAATCTATAGAAACACAGAGTTTACTCAGACAATAGGTTGATCGACTAGTGTCTAATAGCCATAGTTTCGTCGAAACGGGTCAACGATCGTCAGGGCGGAAAATCGGGGTGACCTAAGAACCTATCAGATGCCCTCATCCAGCGAGAAATTTGGTGGTAAGGGGTGTTTCCATAGCAACTGAAACGAAGAACCTATCGGGAGAACTATGACGTAGAATCTTGACATGGTAGGGCAGTATTTTCCAAGAATATCAAAAAAACTGACCAATCTCGAAATGAAGTAGGCGTGAAGCGCGCCAGAGACAAAATTTTGAGTAGGGACGAATTAATAAAACCATCTGTCCAGGCCGGCGGAAGGGAGTCTACACGCAATTTTTGAGAGTCTACAGTCTACAGTCGACACTTAATTTTGAAACGGTCATGCTAAAGTTTTTCAGACAGTTTACATTAATATTTTCAAGTAGTTTAACTTCAAGTGCGAGAGACGGTATATCATAAACTTTCAACAGTTTACGCTAATTATTCGGAGTTAGTAATTATTCAATGTTCAGAAGAGTACATTAAACGGCGGAACGCTAACTCGAGTTCGGAAGTTAAAACGGTAACAAGTAACTTAAAAGACTTAATAATACATTCATATCGCGATAGTGATATTGAACCGAAGTGCGAAGTATCGGACTTAGTTAAAATTATACCAAGTGAACAATCAGACCGTTACACCAACAGACATCATCACTTAACGATATACAAATCATTTGAACTTAATATTGTGTACGACACATTATCAACAACATAATGAACACGAAACATTAAACAAACTAATAAATTATATGAACGTTTAATGAAGCAGCGAAAAATGAAACTAGACATGTATATTGACATTAAAAAGAACTCACAGCATACACAGTAAGATGAAACATTGATGAACACTGAACTTCAATTATTCACATATGCAAACGCCCACGCGAGTGATCGGAAGAGAAGTGTTAAGTGATAGTGATAAAGCAGCTTACGACGGAATGTGTCTACGAGCCATCTTCATCACCAGAACGAGACTTCGTCAACAACTAATGGATATTCAATAACCAAGTAACCATTACTATTAATTATTTCTAATTAATAACTTCTACTGACCTGGTTTCTTTCAAAGAATTCACACCTGAGAAAATTATTAAGAAAAGTAATGAATAAATCTGAATAAAGTAGTTAATGAACGTATAAACAAAAGCTTATTTGGGATTTAATGAACGCATTAAATAAGTAGAATATTGAATTGTAATATTATTTGATTTATATATGTATGTATGTTTTCTTTGTTTTTCAGCATATGTTGAGACATGTATTTGTTTATTATAAAATATGTATGTATTTTAGGTACAGCGACGTAACCTATGTACTATTATAATATGTTATGAATGATAATTAAACTAGTATTTTAGTTGATCATAAATATGCGTTCATTATTACCAATGCAACCCAAATATTAACCTAAAGTTTGAAGGAATACAAATAGATTTTAAGAGTTTCTTGTGTTCAATTAAAGTAAATGAATCGATAACTATCATCTATTAAATGATATCACGTATGTGTTGATGAGAATCAGAATAGTTAGACATAATGTTAAATGGTTGCCTCACACACAGCATGAAAAGAATCAATTAAAACAAGTAAATACACATTATTTATTGCACATGAATTTATATAAAATTCAGTATATAAACTGTGTTCCAACACATGAGCATAGATAGTCAGAGTCATAAATAAGATTCAATTATACACATACATGTAAGAGATCGATAAATTTTGTATTTAAGAGCAAACACAATAACAATATTAATTACCACAAGTGTGATTTTACATTTACTACACATTTGCATAAATTGACATTTATAATTTACCACTAATCAAATATGCAAATAAAAGTTATAAATTAACAGTTATAAATGGCTCCCAAAGAACGTGGGGCTCGGCAATCACAAATTAATTAATTCAATCACGGTTAGCATAATAAATAATCCCCAATCATTTATATATTTATAAATGGCGTCCAACATTGAGGCAAGATACATTTGAGAAATTATTAAATTTACATATTTAATAATTAACCCATTTATGCATATAATACATTTATAAAAATGACATTTATAAGTTTGTGTAGTGTCATCATTTTCTGGGCTATAATGCAATACGTATTGTCAGTTATGAGGAGATATTTATTAATATTGAAGCAATGGGGGGACGTGAGTGTATTCTAGTATGCCAAAGCAAAATTTAAAACAAAACTTGGGCTTAAAACTGGTTGTGATGTGCTGAGTGGGTTTTGGCTGTTGGATGGGAGTGTTGAGAAAGTATGAGTAACCATAGTAATTTTTCTTTAAAAATGTTTAAGGGTTTTCGCACCGCCGGGAGATCCAACCCATTCCAGCATGTTGGCAGTACAACGGCCACAAGCAACAACCACAGACTCGATGCGGGTGCGGCTGGAAGAGCGTCTACACGTCATGCCGAAAATGCCCCCCATAAGACATATCTGAACTATAAGGTGAAATTTAATCTTTTATATACATTTGGCCTCTGTAGCAAATCTCCTGTGTGGGAGATTTTGCTGTTAACGACCTCTACGTTATGGTGCCGCGTCTAACTAGACATAATTGGGCGGGGTGATGAACTTTACTGGAATAATTTCTTGATGTAATTACGTCCCAATCTTACGTAGGCCTTGCCAAAGGGACGTGCCCGGTGTTCAAGTAAATTTTTTAAATAATTTTGGGGTAGCAAAAATTTGAGGTTGCAAAAGTTGTGACCATTCTGAATTCTTTTTGTATCGGTGTCTAGTTCTCTTTATTCTACTCTAAATAACGTTCTTTAATAAGGGGGCGGGTGATCTTAAGGGATTTTGATTTCTTTAATTGATTCATGTACCTGCGGCAGGGGCAGTTTTATGCAGGTACTGGGCGTGTTGTTAATTGTTCGATCAGGCCGGGCGTGTCTACTCGGTCAGGTCAATTCAGGTTGTAAAGCCATATACCAGTATATATACATATGTATATCCAGATATTTGCTCCTTTAAGTAAAAGTATTTTGTAATTTAATGAAAGTATGAAACATGTAACACGATTTAGAAACTTTATCACTCCCATTATTATTTCAGAATGTGTTAAGCTATAATGTGTAGTATTTCTATACCTTATAAGAGAATTTTTACTACTTCATACCAGATTTGTAATGTTGTAATTTTAGCTTCAGTTTATTTTTTTTTATACTTAATTTGCTGGTGGTCATGTCCACTTGGGAGTTTGTAAATGCCTGAATATTTATCTCTATAAAAACTTACTATGTATAAAAATAAAATACAGCTATGTTAACTACGTGAAGGCATGCTTCTAGAAGGGGAATTTTTGAATTTCGGTTTGTAATTACTGATATGCGGGGCGACCTTGCCCACGTAAATTTTGTAATTTCCTAACTCCACCTTTTATTCAGGTTGCTTTACTTTCGGTCACTAATATTTTTTCTTTCTGTTATTTTCCTTTTACTCACCCTTGTGAGTTAATAGGTTTTGTTTTTTTTTTACTTGGAGGCTATATATAGGTGTTTGCCATTTAAACGTTTAATTGAGTGCTGCTACAGGATGACTGGTCCTGTGGTCTCCCATTCAGGTATGGGTACAAGGGGAAGGTACAGGCTGCCTGTCGAAATTAACCAGCTGTATTCCGTTATGCTGTGCTATAACTGTGATATGTGTTTTGTGTATATGTATTTTTATGTGTGATTAGATGTTGTAATGTTGAGTAGTTTTAAGGATAATCTATATAATTACATATTTTAATCGCCCTATGTATATGATTAAGCGTTATGGAAATAATATGATTGTTTATAATTACAAGGTGAGGAGTATTCATGTAAACTATGCATTTATCCACATTTAAGAGAAAATGAAGCTTTCAGAATGGTGAGATGGATACTCACCTATGATGTTAATTTTTTTAAATTGTGGATTTGGGAAAATGTGTTACAATTCGAAGTTCAGATTTTATATTGTGAATTAGATTATCGAGATCTAAATCTTATATAATGCATTAGCATTGAACCAGAAATTGAAGTTGTAATTTCAGCTTAAAATTGCATTATGGAAATTAAACAAAAAAAATTACATTTTGTATCAAGATTGAATTCAAAAAAAAAGGGAGAGGAAAAATTTTTAAAGTTGTATATTTAATATTAATGTGGGTTTGTTGAAATCTGAAAGTTATATTTGTATTAAAGAAGAGTATCAATTTTACTACTAATATGCATGAATGTCAAGACCTGAAATTGTTATTGTTGTTTAACCACAGAGTTTAATTGCAAGTCCCGTCCCACTGGACCCAGCGCATTTTTGGCTTCTCTAGGCCCTAGGCCTAGTTTTAAATAACTAGTGGCCCCTTTTTAAAAAAAAAAAAAAATTTGGAAGTTTTTTTATAAAGTCTAAAAAAAAATTGAAAAAGGGGTTACATGACTTACAATTGTGTGTCATTTTTTATTTTTCTCATACTCAGTATATATATTCCTAATAATCTATTAAACTTAAAATGAAGAAATATTATATATAGTGAAAAAGTAATTACATTGATTGAATGGTCGCTCGGCACTTGGTAGAACATTTTATTAATATTTGAATTTAATAAATAAACACTTAGTATAGCTCTACCACTCTATTGTTATCTACCACTCTACCTCTACTATATTTTTGTTTTCCAATTTTGGCTTTGTTGATTTCGATCACTTTTCCTAAGCCACAGTTTTCCCAGACACTTTCCATACCAAGTGTTTATTACATTCAAATATTAACAAATAATTTATTTTTATAATTATAATTAATTTCAAGTTCAAATCAACAGAAGCCATAGATTTTCCATTGTATACCTGAACGATTGCTGTAAATAAATGATTGGCGAATCCTGTCTTAGTATTGACTGAACTTTCATACAATATAAACTCCACTAACTGTTGAATAAGATGGTGACTTGTGTTTCCAAATTAGCAACATCACTTCTAACATTCCCCACAACAATTCAATACTTTGTGACTGCACACCAATATTGAGGTCAATGAAACTGTAAGAACATGACCAACCTCAAAAAATCCTTCCAGTAAATGAAACACTCCCTTGGCAGTGATACAAACAACAATAAAAACTACACTAGAAGACAGCGTAACAAAACAGAACACTGGGCCAATTTATTCTATGCGCTATAGCACAACAAATAATAGCAGAAAACTATAACCAATATGTCCACATCTATACAGACGGATCACTGGATACACAAAGAAAGAAGTCGAGGGCAGGATACTTTATTTCTAGTACGCAAGAATCCTTCCTTGTACCAGCTAACTCCTATTCAAGTGTCGACACTGAGGTTCTGGCAATCAATGCAGCACTGACCTGCTGCCTCACCTTAAACAACAAAAAAGTACGTATCTTCACAGACTCACAGGCTGCACTACTATTACTACAGCAATACAAACCATCAGCATACTACTTTGGAACAGTCCACATATTCCACATAATCAAAAAACTGGAAAGCAACAAAATTGAGTTAACTTTACAATGGATTCCCAGCCATGTAAATATTACTGGTAACGAAAAAGAAGATACCTAAGGACGCAACTATGCTGTCCCCAACAGAGGAAAGTGTAACATCATTACTGGCTGCCTCTTCGGATTTCAACAGAAGACTCACAGAGATATGGAAGGATGCATTTTTGAATTCTACCAAAGGTTCAACATATAAACAGCATGCCAGTACACAAGATATCTCCATATATAGAAACATCCCTAGAAGTGTTCAAACTTTCGGCTCCAGAGAAAGACTTGGCCATATCGTAACCTAGTCATACTTGTACAAATTCAACTTGACCCAAACTGCTACCTGTCTACTATGTCATCAGCATGAGTAGACCTTACAGCACATATTAGTGGCCCATCCCAGGAGTGCCAAGACTGAAAACAAATATAGATCCAGTATTGAATGACAACTCATACTGGACAGTGGCGGAGAACATCTACAGGAGACATCGTGTCATGGAGGAAGAAGAAGAAGAAGAAGAGAAAGGCGGCGGCGGCGGCGGAGGAGGAGGAGGAGGAGGAGGAGGAGGAGGAGGAGGAGGAGGAGGAGGAGGAGGAGGAGAAACTGTAAGAATGGTTAACTGTCAGCCTGCAAACTGATGGCAATTACATGTCTCATAATTATCCCTAACTATTATTGTGCCTGGCAGTATATATAGTCCTTGATAACTGGTAGAAGAGTTATGTGACCATAACTATCCACAGGAGTGAGAAAACACTTTTTAGTGTCCTGTTTGTAGCCACTAAATATCCACAATGTAATAATAACCAATACCCTGTACCCTTTATCCTGTAGCTTTTAATAACCTGTCCTATACTACAATTTTTGTTTTCCATTTTTGGCTTTGTTGATTTTGATCACTTTCTCTAAGCCCCAGATTTCTCAGATTGGTAATTATGAATATACACACTTTGCATAGGTAATTGCTCCAGTCAACAACATTGAGGTCGGGCATGCCTAATTCATTCATAACTAATTCATGTCGTGGTAGTTTTAACAAAACCCAGTAGGCAGCATATTGTTAAACAATACTGTGTGGTAAATTATAATTTTCAAATCTCGTACCCTTTAACTACAATATATGTCTGTAACACATATTTACTTTATGCTTTATGCATTTCAACTGTGGTCATATAGAAAACCATAAAGTTTTCTCCCATCATCTGAAACTCACATATAGCTAACTCAGGAGATGACTCTTGTAATAGTATTCTAATGGCCATCAAAGAAATCCAATATACTTGCCATTATGAAAATTTTGGTTTTAAATATCAATGTAAAAGTGACTTGAACAGTGAAAATCATGAAATTTTGGACAGATAGTGTGCTGTACAGAAAGCATTTGCAATTTATGCAACTTAATACATATTTATTTTTCAAAATTATTTAGTTACTTTACACTTATTTTTATAAAAATGGTCATTAGAACACGAAAACTGAACCTACTACAATATGAAAGAAATTGAAGGCGATACAATAACTGCTAACCTATACAATTACCCACACAACATTGATAATATATTGTAATATACTATGATGCTTCTTGAAGTTCTATCAAATAAAGTTATATGTACAATGATTATAACTTGTTATTTTGTAATTTTGATTGATCTTGTTGTGTTCATACTTTATTACGTAAAAAATGCTCACAAAGGAAAGAATGAACAAAATAAACAATCCTAAAAGTTATTTTGATATACTTAGTATTTGATTAAACTAGCTTACCTGACATCAAACAGACACTTCACAGCAAAACTTCTAACAGCTTGATCAGCGTATGCATAGTCTAGAAGCTCCAAAGCCTTTTCTGCAGGTAACGGTGGCCATACCTTCAATAAAGCCATTATTTCTGCTACCTCACGATGATCATTCCATTCGACACAATCAAGTAACTTAGGTAATAAAGTAGGAACATGTGAAACTAAATCGTATCGTAATGACCAAAATAATTTGCGTTCCTGTTCATGCATTTCATGAAGAGGATCACGTTCTGCCATCAACCTGTAAAGGAAAAACCATGTTAATAATTTTTTTGTTAAATTATGACATCAGGCATACAATTCATGAGGTTATCCAAAAGTTGAAACAAAAGAATGAAGTCTATAATAGTGTTACGATGGTCTACTGATCGTCATATGGTACAGTGGAAAACAAAATAAGACACCACTTAAGTCACTAATCACCAGCTTTAATTATCACAATTAAACAGTTTGTAATCAACAAGATATTCTCTTACAACAAATCAAATAAAAATTGTTCATATGCAATAAAAATGTCAATGAATAGAGTCCCACACAATTATAAATCACATAACATTTTGCCACAATACTTCGAACCGCACTGGACTAAATAGCCACAAAAACCGAACTGAGTGTCGCTGAAGACTTATATTTATACCCCGCTGAAATTCCAGAATAATCCATACTACACGGCATCGCTACTAGAAAACACTAGAACATAATTGCTTGCCGCCTTGAACACAGTGTGTGTGGACCAGTTAAGTCTGGATCAGTCTCGGCTACGGACGAGTGACAAGTGTCATGTAATTGTGCTTCATCTCAAAGTAGCAGCAATATGTACGCACACGCACATTATAGCCGGGCTCTGCTGGAATAGCCAAGAAACAGGCGTAACAGTAGTCTATCTTGTCCAGTACAGACTTACTGGTATAAGAATTAAATTATACTGCCTGACTTCTGTTTCAGAAAAACTAGTGTCTTTACTGTGAAAGAGATTCACATGATTTTTACATTTTTCTGAAGATTCAAAACAAGTTGGCTTCTGAAATCTACATTATGCGTTATAGTATTTGCACAAAAGGAAATTATTATTTTTAATTATAATTCAATTACCTGTTAAGTAAATGACAAGAAGACAGATTACTAGACTTGTTTAATAATGTGTAATATTTTTATTACAAACCACTAGTGTGTGATGAGACAACAATTGGTGTAAGCTCTCTTCTACTTCAAGTAACCTGAATATTTTTACTCAATACACTGTTTGTATTGAGCTTTCATTAATACCTTATACACCTTTGTGCATTCAATGTAACTTTTTTAATTCATAAATATTTCAAGTCCTTTATTTATTTATAAGTCACTCGCCATCTTACTTTGGTTAGTGTTTTCAAGAAACACCTTATTTGTGGTGTGCAAACAAAGTGTTATAAATGAAATATAAGTGTCTCCTAAAAAGAAGGAATTAATATACATTAATTTACCAAAGACAAGTCTGTAACAAACAATAAGTACATACAAAACAGTAAGTTCTACCTTTGTGTTGCCCCCATTTAATGCTGTTACGGTATTACATTGTGTATCTATTATCGCCATTCCTCATAAAGATTATGTGGTTTTGCTACAGTATCACCAATGCTCCAACACTTCAATAAACATACGTATTCAGTGACAGTTTTTCAGGAAAGTCTCCACAAAAAAAGAAAATAAAGCTACAAGACACTCAACCATCCATTCCTTCTTCAAGAGAGTGAGTGAACATTGAGTTCATCAAAGAATTAATGATTCAAATTAGGCTTTATATTACAGCCAATGTTGAAACATGTTTAGGCGATGACATTATATGAATAGTCCATGAAGACATCACATGTGTTTCATATTAAACTTTTCAACTGTTTTTGTAAATCTTCTACCTTTCCCCACTTATATTTTCTACTACAATAACTGAAGAGAAATTTTGTTCATATAATTATAGTGGGGGGGGGGGCTACTTACTATAAGTGAAAAAAAAAACACTTTATGTCATAAAACAAATATGAAAAATCATCAATTATTTTATTTTCAAAAATGGTAATTTATAACTTTTATAAGCTTCAATATAACCAACATTCAACTCACATTCAATTCAAAATTATTATATTGAGAGATGAATGATAATGTTTATCTTTTATTATTTTATTTTAATTTCTAAATGCTTAAATAGGATCATTGCTTTAGTAAAAAATAGTAAATTTTTATAGTAACTAATGAAATTACCTGATATGATCTAAATGTGGCTTTGGTTGCGAATTGGCAGCATGTGATTTTGAATTGCTTTCATCGTTTGATTCTTTAGCACGTCTTGAAGCGTATTCTACAACTTTGTCTATTGATGGGTAAATAACTGTATGTTCTGCATGATATCTACAACAACAACAAGAAATATGAAACAAAATTTTAAAGCATGTAATGTTAAATATCACTATAATATTGACGACTCGGAACACAAAGTTTTTTATAAGTAAAAACGTAAAGTTTTACCTTACAGCCTAAACCGGCTTTCACCTATAGAAGGCTTCATCAGAGGCTGTCGCTAGTAGCGCTGCTCGTCTTGTTGTTGGCGACGAGAAAGTGTTTCGAAAGATTGAAGCTGTGTGTGTGTGGTGAGATGTGTTCGAATAATGCGTGCGATTTGAATTGTGTCTGTTCGTTTAGGATGTCGTTTTTATTTGTTTTTGTGTGTTTGTATATTTCTAATTGTTCTAGAGTGTCTAGTTTTCGGCCTTTTGTGTGTACGTGTAGTATGTTCATGTTATTGTCGATGTTTTTATATGTGTGGTTTGCTTCAATGAGGTGGTTTGCGAAGGTAGATTCTGTAGTGGTGTGGAGTGCTTTTGTGTGTTCAATGTATCTCTGTTTGAAGCTACGTCCTGTCTGGCCTATGTAGAATTTACTGCAATTTGAACAATTTAGTTTATATACACCGGGTAGATCGAATTTGTTTTGTGCTTTGGGCATGCGTTTTGATAGTGTGTGTTCTGTTTTGTTAGTAGTTTTGTAAGCGATTCTGTAACCTGCTTTTTTGAATTTGTGGGCAATTTTTTCTGTTTGTTTGTTGATGTATGTTAGTGTTATGAATTTGTTGTTTTCTGTCTTTGTCTGTTGTTTGTTTTGTGTTTTGTGTAGGAGTTTACTGACTATTGTTCTGTCATAACCGTTAGATTCTGCTAGATATTTTATCGTGTTTAGTTCGTTTTTGTAGTCTATTTCATCTAAGGGGATGTTGTTAAGTCTATGTATCATGGTTCTAAAAGCAGCTAGTTTGTGTTGTATTGGGTGATTGGAGGTGTTGTGTATTAGTGTGTCAGTTGTAGTTGGTTTTCTGTATATACTGAATTTGTGCCTGTGTTCTAGTTTTGTGATGGAGAGGTCTAAGAAGTTTATGGTATTGTTGTGTTCGTATTCGGCAGTGAAGGTTATGTTTTTATGTATTTTGTTTATGTGCGTTAGTAACTGTTCACATTGTCTTTTGTTTCCCCTGTACAGTATTAGAATGTCATCAACGTATCTGTGCCAGTATAGTATTTTATGTGAGTGTCTGTCATTGTTTGTGAGTATTTTTGTTTTTTCTAAGTGTTGGAGGAAGACTTCTGCTAGAATGCTGGATATGGGGGAGCCCATGGGTAGGCCGTCGTTCTGTGTGTAGTATTTATTGTTATAAGTAAAGTAGTTTTGTTTTGTGATAATGTTCAGAGTTTCTGTTATTTCATTGATAAGTTCGTCTGGTGTGTTGTTCTGTTTGAGTTTGTTTTGTAGGATGGTGATTGTTTCAGAGATGGGGATGTTTGTGTACAGGTTTTTAATGTCAAAGGAGGCTAATGTGGCGTTATGGGGGATGTGTATGTCTTTTATTTTTGTTACTAGGTCAGTGTTGTTTTTTACTGCAATGTTGTTGTCTATTTGTGTGTGTTGTCTAATAATTTTGTCTAGATATTTTGCCAGTTTGTGTGCAGGGGCATTACGGTAGTTGATAATGGGGCGGATCGGAATGTCTTCTTTATGGATTTTGGGAAGCGCTTGGAGCGTAGGTGCTGATGGTCGGATTTGTTTCATGTAGGGCTTTTGTTTATGTGTCATAATGTGTTTGGCTTTGTTGACTATTTGTTTTACTGAGTTTTGGTATCTGTCGGTGGGGTCGTGTTTTAGTTCTGTGATGTTGTTCTGTTCTATGAAGTCTTGTACTTTTTTGTGTAGGTTGTCTGTGGGGATAATTACAGTCGTGTTGCCTTTGTCAGCTTTTACGAATGTGATGTTGTGTTTGTGTGCCTTTTCCCTCAGTTTGATGGCTGTGTGTATTTCTGAGTTGTGGTTGTTGTTGTCTGGTGTCTTATGTACTCCTATTGTGTTGTTTATATTATGTCTTAATGTGTCTTGATGTTCTGGTGCTGTGTTTTGTATATTTGTTTCTGTGTCAATTATGAGCTTTGTTAGTGTTTGGTTGTTATGTTTGTAATGTATGTTATGTTTTAGGCCTTTAAAACCAAACACTAACAAAGCTCATAATTGACACAGAAACAAATATACAAAACACAGCACCAGAACATCAAGACACATTAAGACATAATATAAACAACACAATAGGAGTACATAAGACACCAGACAACAACAACCACAACTCAGAAATACACACAGCCATCAAACTGAGGGAAAAGGCACACAAACACAACATCACATTCGTAAAAGCTGACAAAGGCAACACGACTGTAATTATCCCCACAGACAACCTACACAAAAAAGTACAAGACTTCATAGAACAGAACAACATCACAGAACTAAAACACGACCCCACCGACAGATACCAAAACTCAGTAAAACAAATAGTCAACAAAGCCAAACACATTATGACACATAAACAAAAGCCCTACATGAAACAAATCCGACCATCAGCACCTACGCTCCAAGCGCTTCCCAAAATCCATAAAGAAGACATTCCGATCCGCCCCATTATCAACTACCGTAATGCCCCTGCACACAAACTGGCAAAATATCTAGACAAAATTATTAGACAACACACACAAATAGACAACAACATTGCAGTAAAAAACAACACTGACCTAGTAACAAAAATAAAAGACATACACATCCCCCATAACGCCACATTAGCCTCCTTTGACATTAAAAACCTGTACACAAACATCCCCATCTCTGAAACAATCACCATCCTACAAAACAAACTCAAACAGAACAACACACCAGACGAACTTATCAATGAAATAACAGAAACTCTGAACATTATCACAAAACAAAACTACTTTACTTATAACAATAAATACTACACACAGAACGACGGCCTACCCATGGGCTCCCCCATATCCAGCATTCTAGCAGAAGTCTTCCTCCAACACTTAGAAAAAACAAAAATACTCACAAACAATGACAGACACTCACATAAAATACTATACTGGCACAGATACGTTGATGACATTCTAATACTGTACAGGGGAAACAAAAGACAATGTGAACAGTTACTAACGCACATAAACAAAATACATAAAAACATAACCTTCACTGCCGAATACGAACACAACAATACCATAAACTTCTTAGACCTCTCCATCACAAAACTAGAACACAGGCACAAATTCAGTATATACAGAAAACCAACTACAACTGACACACTAATACACAACACCTCCAATCACCCAATACAACACAAACTAGCTGCTTTTAGAACCATGATACATAGACTTAACAACATCCCCTTAGATGAAATAGACTACAAAAACGAACTAAACACGATAAAATATCTAGCAGAATCTAACGGTTATGACAGAACAATAGTCAGTAAACTCCTACACAAAACACAAAACAAACAACAGACAAAGACAGAAAACAACAAATTCATAACACTAACATACATCAACAAACAAACAGAAAAAATTGCCCACAAATTCAAAAAAGCAGGTTACAGAATCGCTTACAAAACTACTAACAAAACAGAACACACACTATCAAAACGCATGCCCAAAGCACAAAACAAATTCGATCTACCCGGTGTATATAAACTAAATTGTTCAAATTGCAGTAAATTCTACATAGGCCAGACAGGACGTAGCTTCAAACAGAGATACATTGAACACACAAAAGCACTCCACACCACTACAGAATCTACCTTCGCAAACCACCTCATTGAAGCAAACCACACATATAAAAACATCGACAATAACATGAACATACTACACGTACACACAAAAGGCCGAAAACTAGACACTCTAGAACAATTAGAAATATACAAACACACAAAAACAAATAAAAACGACATCCTAAACGAACAGACACAATTCAAATCGCACGCATTATTCGAACACATCTCACCACACACACACAGCTTCAATCTTTCGAAACACTTTCTCGTTGCCAACAACAAAACGAGCAGCGCTACTAGCGACAGCCTCTGATGAAGCCTTCTATAGGTGAAAGCCGGTTTAGGCTGTAAGGTAAAACTTTACGTTTTTACTTATAAAAAACTTTGTGTTCCGAGTCGTCAATATTATAGTGATATTTAGTTAAGTAACGGACACGTCATGGACAACGAAATCCAAGCATGTAATGTTATAAAAATATTATTATTACTATAAATAAAATAACTTACAAAATTGTATAACCTATTAATTTTTACAATGTGCATTATTTTTTAAAACAAAACAAATGGATTTTATTTTCATAAAGAAAGTGAAACGTAAAATTATTTAATAAAATCTTAATCATTTATTAAATGATAACAGATTTTAGTGCACTGAACTGCGCCTCATTGTACTTAAAAAAATTAATTGTACCAGTAAAATGACCAAATTCACTATTTTATAGTAAACATAATCACATTAGTAAAAATAACTCTGATTTGAAGTATTTAACTGTCACATAAAACTTATCAGTTACTGTGAAATACGCACAACAGAAAGGTTATGATATTTTAAAATACCACTGACAGATATTTATAAATATATCTCTTTACTTATTAACGGTAGATTATCCAGTATAGCCACATTCATTGCGATCAAAAGGTTAATAAATGTCTACTAAACATAAAAAAGTGCAAACAACACACCACTAAGTGTAAAGGAATTGACCAACCCAACTGTATGACAGATGATAATTGGTCAACTGATTCTAGAATAACAGCAAATTCACAAGAAAACATTCTAACACACTGGCTGTGGACCACGGCCTGGGCAGTGCTGCTCTCTATCCAACGTTTAGCCTTAGCATCTAAGCCATATAATCAACCCTCCTCCTAGCAGCCAACATGTCAAATAAAAACTTTACATTGCATACATAAACATTAGTGGAAACATACAGAATTTAAACAGTCAAAAATGTTGGTACTAAAATTACTGTGTGTGTGTGTGGGGGGGGGGGAAGAGGATAAAAGACCTCTTCAGTCCAAGCAGCAATTCAAACTCTCTCACTCTGTTTTATGTCCTGTATTCACAGCAGCTTTATAGACTGGCAAGGAATGTGTGACATATGGCACACAGTAATATGAGTTACATCTGTCTATTCATTCAGCTGCCCCGCCACACATCCTCAGGTATCATATCTACACAGCTACTCCACTTACTGTCCAGCATCTCTCTTATATTGTAATAGGGTATGTCACTCAATGTATTCCACACTACAATTTTCGTATACGAAACCGGACATCGGACCACATGAAATTTTTGTGGATGACTTGGGCTTGGAAAAATGGGTAATTTCAGGTGTGTAGCTCAAAACGTATTTTCACATGCTTAGGAGTTGTTTCGCATGGAATAACTGAAAAAAACAGCTTAGTGAGGGGCTGTATTAGGTGATACTACACTTTGCAACAGACAGTCACCTCACAACCACCAGACAGTACATATGCTAACAGGTACAGCCACTCAGTGCCCGCCAGTGCCACAACCATGTAGGACTTATAACGTAACCCTATGTGTTACGCTACATTAGGTATTATTTAATAGACATAATTCATAATACATCATGTGTTTGGCAAGTAAGAATTGATAAATTTTAATGTAATCATATTAATAATGATACAAATGAACGTCTTCTAGTTATATAAAATTTAATATTATACAGGCGACAGTAAGGCGCCAGACGTTTTGAAAATGTATTGTCAGAAAACAACTTTCTAAGTCATAAAGATACAGAATGCTTTGTTTGCTCAAAGTAGCAAAAAATACAGAGTCCCGTTACCAGGGTGGTGAAAACAACCTTGAAGTTACAAAGGAATAAGCGGCGAAAGCGGTTTGATCACAAGAGAAAGTTACCAAAGCTCGCTTACAAAGCGTTTCCAGACATATGTTTATATGAACTTTTATTCTTCTTTTACACTATAGAACCATTTCTCAAATTATTTCCCTCTCCTCCCGGGACACCCTGTATATTGTTGAAATGTCTACTTCCCTTGATTACGCTGCGTAGAATTTCACCACATGGCATTCGTTGTTTTGCTGTTTTCACTGTTACATTTTTACGTGTTACTGCCAAACTGTCAATTTGTTTTAATTAGTTACTGCTGATGAATATTTAGCCAAATATGGTTTTCACATTTAAATGTATAGAAAGATTCACATTTTTGTTGTATGCGGGCGCCCGCGATTGCTGCTGCAGACAGCAAAAGATGAAAGTTGACTGGCGTTCAGTGTTACTAATTTTCCATTTGGTGCATCTCAAACTGCTTCACCCCGCCGTACGTCTCGTCCTCAGTATTATAACGTTCCGTTGAGTTGAGTTTCACCTTTTTAACTTCGTCGCGAAATGTTTTTCGTCAACAAAATACTTGATGTGTTGGTCACTGGCTATAAATAGATTTTCGTTATAATCTCATAACCAAATATGGCCATAGAAATTATTTACTGGCTTCGCCTCCCCTCAAAGGGGCCTCATCTTTGCATGTTATAGAATTTATGAAATTACACAATAATATTTAGGTAAATTTAGACCCATTACAAAATTTAAATTCAATTGATAACTAAAGTAGATCCAATGTAGTATAGTCGTCTATCCATGGTTCGCCCGTTTCATTCTGAAAGAATTCATGAGTATGATGAGATGCTAATGGTATTCTATATCTTATGACATGGAAAGAAATAATTATTAAATAAATATGTACTTTGTATAGGTTAATTCATAATTATGAAAGGAGATAATCATTAAATACATTGTAATAAAATTAAACAAACTCTCTCCTTAAAGCCCCACTGTTGGGTTCGAATTTGTAATAAAATTATACGTGTCGTGTGTGTTTCATTTTTGCCACACGTTGTATGCGTCAATTTGTAAGTAAACGAGAACTGGGATGGTTAAATAAAATTTAATTATGTTTACGTTTGAAATATATTAAAGTTTGTAGTTGTTGGAAATTGAAGGTTACTAATTTTATAAAACAATTTAAAATGTAACATTCGAGGTTACTCAAAGTGTGTTTACAATTGTAGAATTATAATTGTCTGAAAAGAATTCCCTTAAATAAAATAAAAAATAATCGTGTTAATATTATTTAAATACTAGCGTTGCTTAAGTTTAAAAGTAAAGTATAATAGTTGGTCGCTTGATGATGATAATCGTCTTGTTGATACTAGCTGTGAAACTTCTCCTCCAGGTCGATAATAGTCTAAGTACGTTACGTCGAGTAATGTCTGGACAATAGAATAAATATGATATACTTTCACGTACCTGGTCGTGTTTTCTAGAAGTTCAATAAGCTGCCAAGACGGTTTACACAAACCAACTCACTTTAGCTACAAGGTTAGGTTGCCTTGTTTAATAGTGGGCGCCACACGGATTTATTTTGGGAAAATCCCGTGGAAAACCCATGAATAGAATCAATTAATGATTTAAAAAAAATTAAAATAATTGTTTATTACCTTTATGGCAATGCTATTCAAAATATTTAATCACAACTGAAGGTTGTTTTGAGTTTTTCTGAATAAAATATTTAACTATTTGTTAGAAATAAATTAAGTCGAGTTATGCTGTTAATAATGGGGTTTTATTCATACCCTTGATAGAGAATTCAAACAAATATAATTAAAAACATACAATGATGTACAATTGTAAATAAGTTATTACATACCCTATAAGGCTTGCTCAGAACATAAGCACTAACTCTGGTTACGTCCAGATATTCTTTATTTTTAACATTAATATTATTAAAATCTCAGATGTAAGTTCTTTGAGACACAAAAAAGAAAGTTTATGCCTACACAATAGCTAATGATTTTCTGATATAAGATAGACTAGTAATGTTTTGATGTTACTATTACAAATAAAAATAAAAATAACCTATTTCATAGGTTATGCGTTCGTCACGCTTGGTTTATGATTTACAACGTTATATTTTGAGAACACTTATAACTAACATTCAGCTTAACTAATATTGACAAATCCATCAAATAAATTTAGACATGGTGTAATATAAAAAAAAATGTTTCAGTGTTATGCGTCAGTACAGATCAGTGTATCAAAACATACAGGTTATGGCGCTCGTATTAAAATGAATAAATGGTTACACTGTCACCTTTAGGTTTTAATCATTTGATTAAAACTCAATTACCACATCGATAATTGGATTATAATGATTATCGTTATTCACTCCACACGCACAGGAACAGAGAATTTCGATCCGCTTCTAACTTAAAGGATCATAAATAATATTATTTAATTATTTATTCTGTTCATTATTTTTCCCGCACTAAATGAAATAATACTGCACATAATCACAATGGTTCTTTGTAGAGTAATTTGAAGTAGTTGTAGGTTGTTGTCAAACTGTTTCCTTTGATGTACTATGGTGATGACGCTATCAGTTATTAAAAATTTCGAGATGGCCAGCGCACGTTCCGCGCTGAATGAGATTAAGAAGTGTCTGCTGAAAATCTGTTACAGCTCTTTTTATACCCGACCCTTAGATTGGCTTTAGGCAAGAGTGTTAATTACTAAGCAATTTTGTGATTGGCTTAGCCAGGTGTGATGAACGTGACGTATTGTTTTTTCAACCGTCAAAACGGTTTTCTAACCGCCAAACGCTGAGATGATTGACAGTTATCGCTGTTATTGGTATTGATAACCAGATTTCGGATGCATATTTTGTAAATGATGCTAACACCTTTCACGCACTTAATATAGTTGCGATTGGGGCTGTATCGCCATCAAATTAAAGAATATTTAGTCCTCTTTAATTTGATATAGTTTGATACCGAGTTAATTTCACTTTTACTGACATTGCTACATAAACAATGTTCAGGTACACTACTCCGCACTGTCGTCTGTTTACCGAAATCGGCGATTATACACTCTGACTAATATAGTTTGTGTTCTACATCGCGTTTTATCACTCAAACGTTTGTGTGAGAACACTATTAAATCTGTACTGACATTTATTCGCTGAGTATTATAATTAAATCTTAACTTATACATTGTTCTTAACAATACTTACTCACTATGACAGTTCGTTTCACCTTATCTTGCTCCGTTCTAGTAACTCACAATTGAATTATTAATTATATCATTTTAATAATGTTTATTGCTATGTTTGAGCATAACAATTGTTTTGTGCATTTGATCTACACTTATATTACCTCCTAATAATCACCTCACTGATTATCGCTTGGTCTAGGCCTTGTTAAGGCATACCGTTTATACTGGAATTCTGCCTGAACAACATTTATTAGTTTATAATTCGGTAATTTTGCTGAGGTAGCTTACTGGTATAAGATTCCCTCTTACAAACGTGTCTATTTGTCATAAGTATATTTGAGATTGAAACATAGCTTTGTTCTCATTTTGTGGCCATCGCTAATTTTAGTTCTTGGCATTCATAATTACTAGTTATGGTTGATTTATTATCAGCCAAATGCTGATTCTGATCTCACATTATTCAGATTCTTATTTAATCATTTTTTAGTAACATATCATATTCTGTTTACATTATTCACTGACTCGCTTGACAGCTTAAAGTGAATTTAATTTGTCCATCAGTTTGTGTCAGTTGTAGTCTGGTTGTAGTGTCAAACAGTATTTGGGTTTACTGTTTCTTGTTGCACTTCTGCTTCTTTCTTCTTCCATGATTCCTCTCTTCTTGGTTATTCTTATCATTACCTTAGCTATTTACATTATCGTTATGTACTTATTAAACCTGATAGTATATGTTTAGGTTATGTTACATATACTCCCCCCTCAAAATTGATAATTTGAGAGAAAATTTGATTTTTTATAAAATTATCATTTCATGTCAGTTTCTTGCATATTACTACTGTTTTTTTTTTCTTGTACTCTTTATATCGATCTTTAACATACTATTAGTGTGTTACACTAGCTTGATTGCTTGTCTAGTGATATAATTCTTAGCTTACTAGTATTCTTTTCAAGTTGCTTACATTTTAAGTCATCTAATTACAATAGGTCTTATTTCTTAAATTAACAATTTCCTGTCTTATCATACACTTTTCTTTCTTATTACATATCTTTACCTTTGTGATTATTTCAATGGTTCTTATATTTTTATACCTCACAGATTCTTTCATAATAGTCCTTGATACATTACAATATAACTCCCTAACTTTTGTAGTGGGTTCGGAATCAGAGTGGCTCACTGTGGCTTACATTCTCTGCCGTTCCTCAATACACATACTCAGATTCAGAGGCATACTCTTCTCTGTCTGAGAAAAAAATAAAAATTGCACCTGGCAATAGTTGCACTATCACAACACATAAAATATAATACATATCATTCATTTTCAATAATATAATATCTTCAATATAATATTCAAGGTATCAGAGGTTTTCATTTGTATCACATTTCCTTCTTTATACTTGCTAACATACTTTCTTTTCACAGGTAATTATTTCTTTTCAGACTTGACATTCTCGACTATGCTTTTTTATTAGCCGTATTGTTACTTTTTATACTAGTTGACAATTTGTTCTGGTTTACTCAAGTATTCTTAATATTACACACTTACATTGATCATCATGTAATTATGCAGTTGGTTTTTACATATAGAGTCTACAATATTTTATTCTCACAGTAGTTTACAAGTTTTTCTTTCTCGTTAGTAATTTATACTTATCCTGAATTATCAGGGCTTACAATATTCATATACGAAATGTTCTTGGTTAGATGTTCTCTGACATATTTTGCTACATACAATATTTGATAATTACAAGACAATGTGATAATATAATCATAACATATTAATATCTGATTTTATAGACATTCTTGGGGTTACATGGTTCATTTAATAAACATTTTTTCTCTCTCTCTACTTTCCATAATAATATCCTTCTTTCATATTACACTCTTTGTTATTCTTCTTCTCTACTCCTTCAAGGGATGGTGGTTTTCACTTATTCTGGATGATTTTATATAATATTTTAGTTTTATGAGAGGTATACAATATTTGAAATTTGATAAACATTTAGTTACATACAATATTCATTTGGCAAACATTTTTCCTCTTTTTTTTCTTCTAAGTGTAGCATAGTAATTTTAGTTATAAAAGAGTAGTAGCTCCTCTTTAAATTAATCTAACATAGGAGTATGAAAGTAATTTTATGTCATTATCCTAGGTATATTTTTGTTATATGTCACCTTTGACTCTCTATGATATAATAGATGTCTTTTTTCTCATTAAATTATTTAGTTTACAATACATATTTTTCTAAACTTTAGTGTGATAGATCTGGTTCTTTTTTAACAAGTAACAAATAGTTTGGTCTATATCTTAATCCTACACACTTTTTGTAACACAATAGGGCAAATAGGTTTGCTATAGACAATTAGTTACCTTCAATAATTTGGGCCTCATCTTTGTATGTTATAGAATTTATGAAATTACACAATAATATTTAGGTAAATTTAGACCCATTACAATACCCCCCCCCCAAATGAGAGGATTATGCCGAAGCATAAAAGCTCTCATTGACACTCATACTTTCTAAAGGGATCAGCCAAGATATGTCACCACAACCCCCTTACGTTTTATTCAAAATTATGGTTAACTTACCCCTGGTCCAGTGACTGTGACCGTACCTGAATGACCTTACTGGACTTCCCTTTCGAGATCCCAAAACCGCAAGGCCAGACCGGCACTTGACGCTCCTGCTCTGACACGCAGGCCAGCACAGGACCGCTGCCACAGCATCACCAGATACTGAAACATGAAATCATAAAATATCAAATAGTGCCCTGGTATAATAACATATCCCTAACTGATCTGGTTCCCCTTAGCTGTGTTGGTTTGCGTTAAGTAGTTTTTTTTTTCTATATGGATGAATACTTAGTCTAAGTATAATACATTATAAGAATTACATATCAACATTCTGTATAACCTTCTCTAGTTAACTCTTACCCCAAAATTCAAAATGATCGCTCTGATTCCCATCAAAATTTAAATAAACATTTCCATTACAACGTATAAATCCCTTCCATTATAAATATTCCATTCACATTTCAAAATTAACAAACTCCTTATATAGAGTAAAACACATTAAATCAACTACATTAGAACAAATTACTTACTTAACAATCGTTAAGTATCTTCATATTACTCTTTATTACATTAAAATAAAATACTCCTCGTCAACACAACATCATTCATTTGTTTACATCAGAAAATTAATTACATACTCTACATTATTGATGTAACTCATTTTAATATTTAATATTTCGTTACTAACAACCTAGTAACCACCTTCTCCATCATCACATAATTTATTAAATTATGAACTTATTTTAAACTCCTCCTTCCACACACACTATTACCCCCCCCTGGACTGTAGCGCCCAGTTGCCTCCACAAGGACTGAAATGGAAGGGGTGAACACTTTTTTGTTTTCTTTCTCCCCCATCCTTGCTTTAGCGTTATACAAAATTCGGCATTACTGATATCCCGGATACCAGTAATCCTACTATATTAATATTCACACTCCCTTAATCGGTCTATCACCCATACTTAGGTATATAGCCATGTTCCAAAGTTCTATAATCTTAAATTCCCCGGATCTAAACCTCCCAGTTGTATTTCTAAGTTCACCAATTTAGAATATTAAGCCAAATCCACGGTCAGGATGTGGTGAAGCCGTGACCGCCTGAAAATGGGGAATCGCATTTACCATATCTCTTGTATGGTTTATTTTTATACACTGACAACTTAAATCTAATTAATTATGATGGCCAACTACAGACAAGGCCACAATTTTTTTTTTTTTAGCTCAAACGGTGCCCAACAATGCACCCATTACCTTACTGTTTAAACTAAAAGTTATACTTTCAGGTACTCCCCCCAATTCATTATAAAATAATCTGTATTTATTCGTCCATGATTTTAATTAATTAAAAGAATAATCAACACTACTCATGTACATAATACCTTTTTAACTGTGTTACATTATAGGTTCCCTTTATTTCTCGGGTTTGTAGGTCTATTAATACATAAGCATTCTCCATTTTTACTTCACTAACCTCATAGGGACCGTCATATAATAAGAAGAATTTTTTAATCTCTTTGTCCAAAGCTGATGATTGATCGTGGTTTTTTATTAATACCAGTTGCCCTACCTCATATTGGATGGGTGTTAAATTACTATCATGTCTTCTTTTCCGCTGTTCTGCTTTACTCAAAAGCCGCTCCTTGGCAATCACCAGTTTCCTCCCATGTGGTACCTCAGTTTGCATCGGAAATTTTATCAGTTCCTCTATTATGCGTGATGGCCTTCTCTGAAACATTAACTCATGAGGACTGTAACTAGTGGACTCATGTAAGCTACAGTTAATGCACCCGTCTATTTTGTTCACAAATGTGGCCCACAATGAATGTTTTTGGTGGCAGAAGGTTCTAAACATACGCCCTAATTCCCGCATAACATGCTCACTAGGATTTGATTGGGGATGATACACTGATGTATGTTTAACTAAAATGTTTTCCCAACCTAATGTTTCCCTCCAGGTATTGCTGGTAAACTGAGAACCATGATCCGATAATATTATTTTAGGTCTACCTACTTCAGCAATGTATTCACTGACTATCTTTCTAGCTAATACCAAGGATGTAGCTTTTTTAATCGGGTACAATTTACAAATTTGGTAAAAACATCTAGTACAACGAATAAATAATTCACCCCTCCTCGACTTTTGTGTAGCGGGCCATATAAATCGACGGCAACTATTGCTAAAGGACTGTCCGGTATTACACGTTGCATTAAACCCTCCTGCTTACGATTATTTACTTTGGTTTTCTGACAAATTTCACAAGCTTTTACCAGTTTACGTACAGTTTTTTCCATATTATTAAATTTACAAGACTCTTTTAATATGTCACTGCATTTCTTGGGACCTATATGACCATACCTCAAATGGCATACCTCAAATGACAATCTTTCATTACTTCAGGTATTATAACTTTAGGGATGCATACTTTCCAATCATCACCTTGTTCATTTGCACGGTGAAATAAATGTTTATTATACAAACTAAAATGTTTTTCCCATTTGTTAGGTATATTGGGTATCTGATTTAACGCTATTATTATTTTACCAAGTTCTGTATCTCTTCCTTGTTCTGTTGCTAGGTTATTTATTAATTTTTTCATATCTACTCCCTCCACTTCTTTGATTATAAATATTTTATATGTATCTGCCATATCTACCTCAGTATTACTGTCAAAATCAGTTCTAGATAGGACATCAGCTACTATGTTTTCTTTACCCCTACAATACTCTATGGTTAAATCATACTCTTGTAGTATTAACATCCAATGCACTAACCTACCATGCGTTAGTTTACAGTTTTTCAAAAATGTTAAGGCTTGATGGTCTGATCTTATTATTACTTTGTTTCCTAACAAATACGTTCTGAATTTTCTGCAGGCAAAAACTATTGATACCGCCTCCTTTTCCGTTATTGTATAATTCTTCTCACTAGTTACTAAGGATCTACTAGCAAAAGCTATCACTTTATGGTTACCATCCCCATCTAACTGAAATAGTTCTACCCCCAAAGCTATGTCCGATGCGTCGGTATGTATATAAAATGGTTCTATAAAATTAGGATGAGCTAATATGACTGTGTTTAAAAATTTATTTTTTATTAGCTCAAATACAGTTTGTTCTTTTAAACTCCATTGCCATCGATTACCTTTATTTAACAAATGCCCCAATTGTATCGTTAAGTAAGAATATTTGTCTACAAATTGCCTATAATAATTACACAAGTCTAAAAAGCTTTGCAATTGTTTCACATTTTTAGGTACTGGAAAATTTTGTATTATCTCTACCTTCTTAGGGTCTGTACTGATACCCTTGGCTGAAATTATGTGGCCTAAAAAATTAACCTGTTCTTTTAAAAATTATGACTTCTTAAACTTGACAGTTATGCCATACTCATGCAATTTACTTAATACTCTATCTAACCTTTCACAATGTGTATTAATATCTGGTGAAGTTATTACTATGTCGTCCACATAAACAGTTGTAAACTCTAAAATCTCTCTCCCTAATACGTAGTCTAAACATTTAATAAAAATTGAAACACTTACGTTTAGTCCAAAAGGCAACCTACAAAATTGATAGTTCCTTCCATTATATAGGAATGTCACATACTGGCGAGACCCTTCGTCCAGTTTTATTTGCCAATATCCAGCCGTTAAATCCAATGTCATAATATATTTTGTCCCATTGAAACGTTGTAGAATTTCATTCACCGGTTCTGGCGACTCTCTGTCTGGAATAATTATTTTGTTTACCTGTCTCGCGTCTAAGCATAGTCTTATCGATAAGTCTTTCTTTGTAACCACTACTAAAGGGTTGGAATATGGTGAGGTGGATTTTTCTATTATCCCTTCTGCTAACATCTTGTTTATTTCCTCTTGTACTAACCCCCTTTTAGAGTATGGTACCGGATATGCTTTAGGCGCAAAAGGTGTTACTAGACCTGGTTCGTCTGAAAAAACTAATTTATTTTTATTTATTACTTGTACTGTTCTCTCCCTATCTTGATAACTAAACTCCCCAGTTTGATATAGGATTTTATTCATTTTTTCAACCCAACTATCTTCAGTTTCAAATAATTCATGACTATTTACCCTTAAATTACAATAATTAATCATCAAAGGTCTGCATTCATTTATGTCATTATCAGAAATTAAAATTCCCTTACTAATTATTTTTAATGCTTTCATTTCTACAGCTCTTTTTCGTATAAATGGTATTTCAATTATTTTATTTTCGTTGTTTAATTTCATAGTCTGTGTATAATAGTTTAACTCAACTTTAAAATTGTTTGAAAAATCATTACCCATTATTGCTACCATATTTAAACCTGGAATGACTAAAAAAGGTACATTTATTGTGTATTTATTTATTTTAGCTGTAACAGTATATCACAGAAAATTGTATTCTTAACAATTTTATGGGGACAAAGTCATATGGTACCCAGGGAGAAAGATAAATTTATAGAAAGCGGTGGTTTTCTTTAGAAGTAAGAAAACATTAAAATATGTAGTAAAGAGCGATAGATATTCAAAAGACGACCTTGCGTTGACGCCAGTAAGTCGGCTAAGAATTTATATTTTGTCACAGACGGGTCGGACCGTCATAAAACTGTATTGTTTGCTAGGGTGTAAGAAACATTTACTAAGGTTGTAAAAGTTAAGTGCACCTAACAAAAGGAGCTATATTTTAGAAAGAGAGCGTATGTGAGAAATGGAAGGTGACGCGAAGTTTCATACCACGTGTTCACGCGCATTTTGTGGACGAATAACAGATAGCGTCATTTTTTACGCGGGCTGTTCCGTTAAACAGATTGGGTAGTTTTGAATTTAGCGGTAAGTCAGACCAATAGGCGTGTAGTTTGTCGATATTGAGTGAGGGTAGTTTTAGCGAAATATAAAAATACGGAGTGTAAGAAGTTAGGGCAGTCAACGGAGAGATTACAGATATTAGACTCGTATTAGTTGCAATTTATAATTTCTCAGTAATTTGATTAAATATATTTCAATCGCCACGTAAGTCAGTCACGGTAACGCGATATTAAGTATTGTGAAAGCTACATATTATAAACATTTAATAATCGTTTACAAGAATAATGTGCAGAGAAATTAGAGAAGATAAGTTAAAATCGAGTAACATATCCAAGTTTTACTTAACACAGCATCAATCGTTGAATGTCGAAATACATAACGATTTAAATGTGTGAAACGTCATGGTGCGGGACGGTCGATCAATAAGCAGTTATTAATCTGGTGTTAGACGCACTTAGCTTTGTAAAAGAATATACTGTGTATTCAACAAGTGTATTAGCATACGGCACCTGTGTAGTTATCACTAAGTTGTCAAAGTGAATGGTGTTTAATACCTGTGAAACAAGTGTATAAATTAGTGCAAAACTAACAAGGATAAGGGCTCAACGATTAATGTCGGCGACCCGCCTGGAACGTGTAGAATTGATTACATCGCGGCGCAGAGTGGATTCAACATGCAAGTAAATAATAAAATGAACACTTATTTTACTACTGTCTATTAAATTTAAATGTATGTAACTCATATTTGGTGACTCAATTAGTCAAAGAATTCATAGCCAAGAAATAAGCACAAACAAATTTTATAGCAAACTTATTAAAGGTAATGATCTACAAATTTTGTAATATGTAAATACAAATTAGTTATTAAAAACTTAATTAATAACAGTCAAATTGTGTTTATTTATTACTGGCGCCCTGGGATAATTCTTAAGAGTCGGTACACTAAAGTAATTGTTACATTCTGTTGCTGATAATTAGTATGTTATAAATATTAATATTGTCATTGGGTAAATTAGCTTGATAAACTCTTACTTTGCACATGCTCGTAGGCCGAGTGTAGTATGTATAATCGTAACGTGAACTTTTATTAAGGCCTATTTAAAAGTGTATTACATTCTGTCACCCGGAACGTGGGACTATTGAGTCACTAATAGAATAGTAAAATAAAAATAAAATAGAATTAAGAATAACGATAATATAAGATATAGTTGTATGATTACGCGGAGTAAGAGTAGGAAAAACATTAACACACAGAACAACACGCACGGAGAAAACAATAACATGAATACAGAAACAACAACCCACGGTAACGAAATGGACTTTGATATAAACAATCAGCTAGGAGATTCGCAGACGATCGCACACATTTCAATGGGGAATAAAGAGTCAGGGACGCGGGGACTGAACGAAGAAAATGCAGAAACACAACATATTACACAAGAAACACTAGTAGAGGTTAGAGAGAGACCAGTATATCAGACATTACCAGAGAAAAACAAAGACACCGATATATGTACAATACTCCAACAACTAGTACAACAAACACAACGAATTGAACAACAATCGAAAGAAACAAAAGAACAACTATTACAACAAACACAACGACTTGAACAACAATCGAAAGAAACAAAAGAACAAATAAAAGAACTGGCGGAAAAAACAACACAACAGCTAACACAACAAGCGACACAACACAAACAACAAATTATCAGAGCAGATGCACAAACAAAATATGGAACTAAGAAACGAAGTATTCACGCAACTCAATCAAGAGAGAGCAAATAACCAAAAAGTTCTCCAGGAGTTTAGAGTAGATATTGATAATAAGATCGAAGAAAATTGTAATAAGATTAGTACCGAAATTAGTGCCAATACAAAACAACAAATTAAAGAACTTGACAAAAAATACAATAATAATTTTGAAATAATTATTGAAACAGTAAGTATAAACAATCAAAGATGTGCAGATAACACGGCAGCTATAAATTAAATGAATTAAAGGTCGAAAAACTGAAAGAGTTGGAAACTAAAATCAAGAGCAAGTCTGACGAGACACACCTTAAATTACAACAAATACAACAGGAAGTACGAACTAAACTAGCGTCAATAAGCAATACACCATGTAATCGGAGCATGACAAACGAACAGATGAAGGACATAAAATATAATGGCACGGGTGATTTCCCGATGGAATTTATTAAAGAATTGAATGAAATATTCAGAGAACATTATCAAGATGCTGGAAACATCAAGTGGATAGCAAGACATCTTGAAGGAGAGGCAGCAGTGTGGTGGAGGTTAGTAAAAGATAACATTAACAATTTTGTGGACTTCACTGACGCATTTATAAGTAAATATTGGAATGACGTCATTCAAGAGAGAGTACGCAATGAACTGGAATTCGGAAGGTATCACGCCGAAAATGGAATGAACATGATCCAGTACTTAGAGCGTAAACTGTTAGAAAACCGACAATTAATTCCGCCAATACCTGATAAGTATTTAATTAGAAAAATTACTAAACATTATCCGCATGAAATAAGAGTTGCGATAATTACTCGTGGTGTAGTGACAATCAATGAATTCGAGCAGGTCTTGTTAGAATTTATGAGTCTGAGAAGTGACACCAGAGAGGCGAGCCGAGGGTACTATGACAGACGGCGAGATCGTAAATCATGGATGAGGGGTGAAGAGGAGAGAGAGCGACCAGCTGAGCACGGGCGCGCAAATGAAAGTGAAAGTAGGCCAGTTACTTCTCACTACCCCAAACGAACAAACATCCATCGACCAGCGGTGCGAACGGTAACAAAGTTAATACCGTTATGCCAAAAAACTAGCTAAGTTCTGTAAATATGAAGTAGACTTAAGTAATATTAGTAAATATATTAACACTACTTTTCTAGATTTAAGAGATGATTTAATGGATGATGATGATGTCAACATAATATGTAAAGTTAATAAATGTCCGGAAGTAAGTGTCTCGTTGAACGGTGTGTCTACATGCGCCTTATTGGACACCGGGAGCCAATTAAACGCTGTCTCAGAACAGTGGTTTAAAGACAATAAAAAGGAATTGGGTGATCTAGAAATGTTAAAATTGTCGAATACCGTAATTAAGGGTGCAACCGGCAATAAGTCAAAAAGGGTTACACAACAAACCCTATTAACTGTCCAAATCGAAAGTTTAAGAGTCGATAGTGTCTTCGTAGTTGTCCCAGAATTAATAAAAGATTGTATCTTAGGCATAGGGTTATTGGAAGAAAATGGGTGTGTGATCGACCTGAACAACAAACGATTAATCATTCAGGGAAACCAAAACCAGGAAGGAACTACAGCGGAGATACTACGAGTAGAACTCGCATCTGCCGATGAAGAGATCGAAGAATTGATTGGACAGAAGGTACAAACTATCACAGACATAACCGAAGCTGAACGGAACGAGCTAAAGCATATTTTGATGGATAATAAAATGGTATTCCGGGATACGGCAGGTAGGATTAACTCGTATCAACATAAATTCGAAGTCACCGATCGGACACCCTACTGTCAGAAAGGTTGGCCGATTCCGATGAGATACAAGGAAGCAGTGAAGGCAGAAATCCAGAAAATGGAGGCCCATGGTGTTATTGAAAGGGCCCAGAGTCCATACGTCAACCCTATGGTTACTGTCGTAAAGAAAGACCAGACGGTTAGATTATGTTTGGACGCCCGTAAGCTGAATTCAGTAACAGTTCCAGACCATGAGGGAGCCATTCCAATTAACGAGATACTGGCAAAATGTGGTAACATTAAAGTCATGTCCACAATTGACCTCCGTAGCTCATTTTGGCAAATCCCATTGCATCAGGAATGTAGAGATTTTACTGGGTTTTTGTACGAAGGCAAGTGCTATCGGTACACAGTGACGCCGTTCGGATTGAAGACTAGCCTAGCAAGTTTAACACGTGGTTTGGACCGAGTATTGTCGGAAGAAGTGAAGGCATTTACGATCTTATATGTAGATGACTGCTTATGTATCTCGGATAGCGTGGAAGAGCACCTACGGCACTTAAAATTATTATTACGTGACATCAAACAAGCTAATTTAACTGTCAACTTTAAAAAATCGCAGCTGTTTCGTAAAGAGATTGATTACCTGGGATATCGCTTAACAACAGAGGGTATTACCGCCGCACCAGATAAGATTAGAGCCATTCAGGAATTTCGGAAGCCAAAGAATCAAAAACAACTTAAAGGATTTCTGGGCTTAACCAATTTTTACAACCGATTCACCAATAAATACGCCGAAGTGACGCAACCGTTGTTAAACTTATTAAAAAAGAATACCACGTTTAAATGGACAAAGGAAATGGATCAGCATTTTGAGAGAGTCAAGGAATTATTCAACGAATCAGTGGTTCTTAAGCATCCTGACCCCAACAAGCGTTTCTACCTACAGACGGATGCGAGTCGTTATGCGCTGGGAGGCCAGCTTTACCAGCTAGACGAGAATAACGACATTGGAGTAGTCGCATACACAAGCCGCGTGGTACGGGGAGCTGAGCGTAATTACTTCACCACAGAATTAGAGCTACTGAGTGTTGTATACTGTTTGCAAAATTTTAGGACCTACATACTGGGTAAGCCTTTTACAATCATTACTGACAACAAGGCGTTAATATTCATAAAAAAGTGCCACCTAAATAACTCCCGCATAACGCGATGGATTCTCGCTATACAGGAGTATGATTTCGACATCATTCACTGCAAAGGGCGAGATAACATCGTGGCGGACATCCTGAAGACATGGACGAGGAACAACCAATCGATCGAACCGAGGAGTTAGAGATCAATCTTATCAACATCCGCATCAGTAAGGAGGCTAAGGAGCAGCTCAAGAATATAAGAAGTTATCAACTAGCCGACATGAAATTGAAGCAAATTATCGACGTAATACGAGCCAATAAACAACATAAACTTGCCCAAAAATACAGTTGGCACAATGACAAATTATACCGAAGCGAAAAAGGGATATGGAAACTTATGTTGACCAATGAACTTTGCCACAATATGATTGCTGAACTACATCAGGCATACAGTCATGTGGGAAATCGTCGTACATATCAACTGTTCAAAGAAAATTTCACGGGGAACTCAGTTAATAAGATTACCAAATTAATTACGAAAACTTGTCAAATATGCCAGAAAAGCAAGGACCATTTTAAACGAATGGTAGGCGAAACGCAGCCAAACAAAGAGTGAACCCCAAAACAAGAGTGAACTAGTTAGTATTGACTACTATGGACCATTACCGGTATCCACGGGCAAGGTCAGGTACATACTCACTGTGATTGACAACTTCACCAAATATGTAAAATTATATAAATTAAGGCAAGCCACCACGACCGCCACTATAAATAAAATTAAATTGTATTGTGAAGAAATGGGAAGGCCATCAGCAGTACTGACTGACAACGGTACCCAGTTCACCAGTCAACGATGGTTCACAGCATAGACGGAGATGGGTATTAAACCAAAATATACCGCTGTTCGCAATCCGTGCACTAATTTGGCCGAAAGGATCAATCGACAATTAGGCAACATGTTTAGGGCATTGACATCCGAAAGACACACAAAGTGGGCACAATTTCTTAATCTAGTTGAAGCATGTATAAATCAAACATACCATGAGACAATTGAAACCACCCCGTACGAGGCACAGTGGGGAAGAAAACCGGAGCGGGACTGGACCAAATATCTTGACAAGGAAATGATGCCGACAAGCCAACCAATTACTTATCATAATATTTACTTACGCATAAAAGAAAAGGGAGAAAAAAGGACAAATCGAATCAACGCTGCTCATCAGATTTCAAAATTCCAAATAGGAGATAAGGTGTTGCTACGCGCGTATCCAATCTCAGATATTAACAAGAAGATAATAGGGAAATTTTGCAATTTATTTGAAGGACCATATAAAATAACAAAGGAACTCGGAACAGCAACCTACCAGCTAGAAGACGCACGATGACCAGGATGTATCAGAGGAAATTTTAATATACGACAATTAAAACCGTATTATGAGCAAAGACCCATTACTACACACATGAACACTGATACTACATAGATACTAAACAGATTGTAATAGCACACAACGTCTACATATGTAATAATTGTAAGATTCGAATACTGTTGTAATAAATAAGATAATCATTGTTAATTATTAAATTGTATAAGGATTCCAAAAGGTATTAGCGTAGTTATTATGAATGTACTACATTGTAAGAGTAAGTTAAGGGAAGTAGAACGTAAACAGATGTTAGGGCAAAATGTCATTGTAACATGTGTTGAGATGAAAGGGAGAGTAAAGCAAAATATTTTAAAAGTAGTCGTTTGACCAGTTTGTCAAGGGTGGGACGGAGAGTCTGTTTGTAAACAAACCTTGAAATGCCGTTGACACTTACGGTATAACAACAGATCGTAAACTAACTAATATTACCATGTTGTGTTAAATAAATTAAAAGTAATTAATATAAGGTGATGTATAAACAAATCTAGATTATAGCAAGGGTTAAACAAATTATTGTTAGTAATATAAAATTTTAGCAGGGGATTAGGGACGCATCAATAGAATCAATCCCAAATTCTATTAAAATTTTGATATGATTCTATCAGGGGACGATATCACGGAAAATTGTATTCTTAACAATTTTACGGGGACAAAGTCATATGGTACCCAGGGAGAAAGATAAATTTATAGAAAGCGGTGGTTTTCTTTAGAAGTAAGAAAACATTAAAATATGTAGTAAAGAGCGATAGATATTCAAAAGACGACCTTGCGTTGACGCCAGTAAGTCGGCTAAGAATTTATATTTTGTCACGGACGGGTCGGACCGTCATAAAACTGTATTGTTTGCTAGGGTGTAAGAAACATTTACTAAGGTTGTAAAAGTTAAGTGCACCTAACAAAAGGAGCTATATTTTAGAAAGAGAGCGTATGTGAGAAATGGAAGGTGACGCGAAGTTTCATACCACGTGTTCACGCGCATTTTGTGGACGAATAACAGATAGCGTCATTTTTTACGCGGGCTGTTCCGTTAAACAGATTGGGTAGTTTTGAATTTAGCGGTAAGTCAGACCAATAGGCGTGTAGTTTGTCGATATTGAGTGAGGGTAGTTTTAGCGAAATATAAAAATACGGAGTGTAAGAAGTTAGGGCAGTCAACGGAGAGATTACAGATATTAGACTCGTATTAGTTGCAATAATAATTTCTCAGTAATTTGATTAAATATATTTCAATCGCCACGTAAGTCAGTCACGGTAACGCGATATTAAGTATTGTGAAAGCTACATATTATAAACATTTAATAATCGTTTACAAGAATAATGTGCAGAGAAATTAGAGAAGATAAGTTAAAATCGAGTAACATATCCAAGTTTTACTTAACACAGCATCAATCGTTGAATGTCGAAATACATAACGATTTAAATGTGTGAAACGTCATGGTGCGGGACGGTCGATCAATAAGCAGTTATTAATCTGGTGTTAGACGCACTTAGCTTTGTAAAAGAATATACTGTGTATTCAACAAGTGTATTAGCATACGGCACCTGTGTAGTTATCACTAAGTTGTCAAAGTGAATGGTGTTTAATACCTGTGAAACAAGTGTATAAATTAGTGCAAAACTAACAAGGATAAGGGCTCAACGATTAATGTCGGCGACCCGCCTGGAACGTGTAGAATTGATTACATCGCGGCGCAGAGTGGATTCAACATGCAAGTAAATAATAAAATGAACACTTATTTTACTATTGTCTATTAAATTTAAATGTATGTAACTCATATTTGGTGACTCAATTAGTCAAAGAATTCATAGCCAAGAAATAAGCACAAACAAATTTTATAGCAAACTTATTAAAGGTAATGATCTACAAATTTTGTAATATGTAAATACAAATTAGTTATTAAAAACTTAATTAATAACAGTCAAATTGTGTTTATTTATTACTGGCGCCCTGGGATAATTCTTAAGAGTCGGTACACTAAAGTAATTGTTACATTCTGTTGCTGATAATTAGTATGTTATAAATATTAATATTGTCATTGGGTAAATTAGCTTGATAAACTCTTACTTTGCACATGCTCGTAGGCCGAGTGTAGTATGTATAATCGTAACGTGAACTTTTATTAAGGCCTATTTAAAAGTGTATTACATTTGCTTAGTTACTTTTTTACTCCGAACACCTGTTACACCTACAACACTAATTCCCAATACTAGTAGTTGTGGAATTGTCTCAGTGGTGGGTTGATTTTTTATTTTTTCAAAAACTTTATCATCTATAGCGGTCAGTTCACTCCCTGAATCTACTAGAAAAGTGTATTTGGAATTAAACACTTCGGCTTCGAATTCTGCCATGCTAAAATTACTGCTACTCTCCCCTACTTCTTAATCGGGGGATTCATTATGTATATTGGTAATAAGTGGCCCTATTGTTATGTGATTTCTAGACGGCTGGGGACTTTCCTTTTCAACCGCCCTTATTAGTTTAACTGTACTGGAGGTGGTGGTTCTCTGTAAACCCCCCTATGATCCCCTCTACTGTTTTGATTATTAGAAGGTGCTTCAACGCCCCTAGTCTCGTTTAGGTTACCAACATATCCCCCTCTCCCTCTGTGGTTCAAACCTCCCGGCATTCTCCGATTACTGGTGAAACCTCTCTCTCTAGTATTACCTCTAAACTCATTACTATAATTTTCCCTTCTATTGTACTCGCCATTGTCAAACCCTCTATTATAATTATCTTCTCTCCCTGGGGCACCACCCCTAGGACCCCGACACCTATAACACTGATTTCGAGAACTATTATAGTTGCTAGCTCTACAATTAGGGTGTGGACATAACCACGCACCCCCCTCTGGTCTACTCATATTATTATCATGTCTAATAAGATGGTCTGGTTGTCTTAATTCGGTATTTATTGGTCTCGATTCTCTATCTCTAATATTTATTGATTGATATTTATTGTATTCTTCTTCTTTCATACTCTGGTAAGCTTCTAAGATTTTCTCTAATTCAGCTATATCAGTAAACTCCCGGGTTCTAATTGTGGATCGTACGTCTTTAGGTAAATGTTTACTGACATAACTTATAAAAGATGAAAGAGGCATTGGCGTTTCCAAATATTTAACCTAGCTATATAGTCGCGTCACATACTACGTAATACTCATATGTTTAATACTGAAACTACCCCATCCCATTATTGTGCTGCGTAAACCCTCTTGTTTTTCCTCTGACCAATATTTATTTTTAAACGCTCGCTCAAATTCATCAAAGTCTGCCCAATTATCATTATGAGCATCCGCCCAAATTTTAGCATCCCCTTTAAAATATTTCAAAATTCGTACTAATTTTATTTCCCAGCTTTCTTTATTATACTTATTAAAACTCTTTATAGAATTTAAAAATTGTATGGGTTCACTCCCATACCCTCATTACTGAAATAACCTAATTCAACATCAACATTCACTCGTTCACACATATTGGTTAATTTTTGATTAATTGCTAAGCTTAGATCTTCTCTAACTTTAATTATTTCTTGTTCATGTTCTGTGTGCTTACTTTTCAAATTAGTTACACTAGTTTTAATTGTGTCAATTTGTTCAAAGTTACTTTTGAATTCATTATTAATATTCTCTTGTATCTTATTTGCTTTTTTAATTTGCTCACACTCATCAATTACACCTTGAACATTACCTTCAATTTTGTCATTTTGTTTTTTAAATTTATCGTTAAATCTACTAGTTAACGCCTCGAATTTCTTGTCTGTCTCTAGCAGTTTCTTATCCTGCTTTTTGCTAATTATTTGTATATCATTTTTCATCTCGGTTTGTATTTTACTTATACTTATAGTCATTTCACCTTTCACTCCCGCAATAGTTTTACTCTGTTTCTCTAGTTTAGTATTTATTTCCACGAATTTATCACTCACTCCATCAAAATTCTCACTTATACTTTTAAATTGGTTATTCATACTTAATTTACTCATTTCTATTTCACTTCTTATGCTTACGAATTCGTTATTCATGTCTCCTAATTTCTCATCTTGTTTGTCAAGTTTATTATTTACTTCATTCAAGCTCGTGTTTAAATTATTATTTTCTGACTTCATTTCAGTTTTAAATTCATTTAAACTCGTGTTTTGTTGGTCAAACTTATTATTCATTTCTACGCTATTTGCATTTATCTCTGATTTGATTTCAGTTTTCATTCATGACATCATTTCCATCATCAACGCTAATTGGTTAAATATATTTATCTCGTTATTTCTACTACCCCCAGCTACTACTGTTTCATTTACATCTACTATTTCGACAAGATTCTCACTAACAATTTCATTAGTTGTTACCATATGATCTTGAGTAACATTCAACACTGATCCTACCTCTGCACTTTCATCTAAATTTGTATTTCCGTCTTTCTCTGCCATTTTTCGACTAAATTGTAAATCAACTTTAATTTAAATAATGTAAATTTACAATGTCACTGTTATTCGGGCACCAACTGCAGTGTTATCGGTTAATTAGTTATTAAAAATGTATATGATTATATGTAATGTTTGGTCCTGGGAATCGTTTAGTGTACTTAGGCAGAGAACAGTGAGCAAATACAAATAACAAAATGCGTATATCAAGTAAAATATAACATTATTTATTTTTCTTCGAGAACATAAAAAAGATCATGAACACACTTATTCCGCCTTAAAGCATAAAACTGATTATCAATAAACTACGATATCAAAATACTACTATGTATATCAAAGATGATGCAAACTCAACACTTCTGGTTAGGCATATTTTCATAATTTTTCATTCACACAAACATACACATTTACTTATTTTTTGATTTTGTTGAGCCATTTGGTGTGTCTCAAACTGCTTCACCCCGCTCCCCGCCGTACGTCTCGTCCTCAGTATTATAACGTTCCGTTGAGTTGAGTTTCACCTTTTTAACTTTGTCGCGAAATGTTTTTCGTCAACAAAATACTTGATGTGTTGGTTACTGGCTATAAATAGATTTTCATTATAATCTCATAACCAAATATGGCCATGGAAATTATTTACTGGCTTCGCCTCCCCTCAAAGGGGCCTCATCTTTGCATGTTATAGAATTTATGAAATTACACAATAATATTTAGGTAAATTTAGACCCATTACAAAATTTAAATTCAATTGATAACTAAAGTAGATCCAATGTAGTATAGTCGTCTATCCATGGTTCGCCCGTTTCATTCTGAAAGAATTCACGAGTATGATGAGATGCTAATGGCATTCTATATCTTATGACATGGAAAGAAATAATTATTAAATATGTATGTACTTTGTATAGGTTAATTCATAATTATGAAAGGAGATAATCATTAAATACATTGTAATAAAATTAAACAAACTCTCTCCTTAAAGCCCCACTGTTGGGTTCGAATTTGTAATAAATTATACGTGTCGTGTGTGTTTAATTTCTGCCACACGTTGTATGCGTCAATTTGTAAGTAAACGAGAACTGGGATGGTTAAATAAAATTTAATTATGTTTACGTTTGAAATATTATTTTGAAATATATTAAAGTTTGTAGTTGTTGGAAATTGAAGGTTACTAATTTTATAAAACAATTTAAAATGTAACATTCGAGGTTACTCAAAGTGTGTTTACAATTGTAGAATTATAATTGTCTGAAAAGAATTCACTTAAATAAAATAAAAAATAATCGTGTTAATATTATTTAAATACTAGCATTGCTTAAGTTTAAAAGTAAAGTATAATAGTTGGTCGCTTGATGATGATAATCGTCTTGTTGATACTAGCTGTGAAACTTCTCCTCCAGGTCGATAATAGTCTAAGTACGTTACGTCGAGTAATGTCTGGACAATAGAATAAATATGATATACTTTCACGTACCTGGTCGTGTTTTCTAGAAGTTCAATAAGCTGCCAAGACGGTTTACACAAACCAACTCACTTTAGCTACAAGGTTAGGTTGCCTTGTTTAATAGTGGGCGCCACACGGATTTATTTTGGGAAAATCCCGTGGAAAACCCATGAATAGAATCAATTAATGATTTAAAAAAAATTAAAATAATTGTTTATTACCTTTATGGCAATGCTATTCAAAATATTTAATCACAACTGAAGGTTGTTTTGAGTTTTTCTGAATAAAATATTTAACTATTTGTTAGAAATAAATTAAGTCGAGTTATGCTGTTAATAATGGGGTTTTATTCATACCCTTGATAGAGAATTCAAACAAATATAATTAAAAACATACAATGATGTACAATTGTAAATAAGTTATTACATACCCTATAAGGCTTGCTCAGAACATAAGCACTAACTCTGGTTACGTCCAGATATTCTTTATTTTTAACATTAATATTATTAAAATCTCAGATGTAAGTTCTTTGAGACACAAAAAAGAAAGTTTATGCCTACACAATAGCTAATGATTTTCTGATATAAGATAGACTAGTAATGTTTTGATGTTACTATTACAAATAAAAATAAAAATAACCTATTTCATAGGTTATGCGTTCGTCACGCTTGGTTTATGATTTACAACGTTATATTTTGAGAACACTTATAACTAACATTCAGCTTAACTAATATTGACAAATCCATCAAATAAATTTAGACATGGTGTAATATAAAAAAAAATGTTTCAGTGTTATGCGTCAGTACAGATCAGTGTATCAAAACATACAGGTTATGGCGCTCGTAGTAAAATGAATAAATGGTTACACTGTTACCTTTAGGTTTTAATCATTTGATTAAAACTCAATTACCACATCGATAATCGGATTATAATGATTATCGTTATTCACTCCACACGCACAGGAACAGAGAATTTCGATCCGCTTCTAACTTAAAGGATCATAAATAATATTATTTAATTATTTATTCTGTTCATTATTTTTCCCGCACTAAATGAAATAATACTGCACATAATCACAATGGTTCTTTGTAGAGTAATTTGAAGTAGTTGTAGGTTGTTGTCAAACTGTTTCCTTTGATGTACTATGGTGATGACGCTATCAGTTATTAAAAATTTCGAGATGGCCAGCGCACGTTCCGCGCTGAATGAGATTAAGAAGTGTCTGCTGAAAATCTGTTACAGCTCTTTTTATACCCGACCCTTAGATTGGCTTTAGGCAAGAGTGTTAATTACTAAGCAATTTTGTGATTGGCTTAGCCAGGTGTGATGAACGTGACGTATTGTTTTTTCAACCGTCAAAACGGTTTTCTAACCGCCAAACGCTGAGATGATTGACAGTTATCGCTGTTATTGGTATTGATAACCAGATTTCGGATGCATATTTTGTAAATGATGCTAACACCTTTCACGCACTTAATATAGTTGCGATTGGGGCTGTATCGCCATCAAATTAAAGAATATTTAGTCCTCTTTAATTTGATATAGTTTGATACCGAGTTAATTTCACTTTTACTGACATTGCTACATAAACAATGTTCAGGTACACTACTCCGCACTGTCGTCTGTTTACCGAAATCGGCGATTATACACTCTGACTAATATAGTTTGTGTTCTACATCGCGTTTTATCACTCAAACGTTTGTGTGAGAACACTATTAAATCTGTACTGACATTTATTCGCTGAGTATTATAATTAAATCTTAACTTATACATTGTTCTTAACAATACTTACTCACTATGACAGTTCGTTTCACCTTATCTTGCTCCGTTCTAGTAACTCACAATTGAATTATTAATTATATCATTTTAATAATGTTTATTGCTATGTTTGAGCATAACAATTGTTTTGTGCATTTGATCTACACTTATATTACCTCCTAATAATCACCTCACTGATTATCGCTTGGTCTAGGCCTTGTTAAGGCATACCGTTTATACTGGAATTCTGCCTGAACAACATTTATTAGTTTATAATTCGGTAATTTTGCTGAGGTAGCTTACTGGTATAAGATTCCCTCTTACAAACGTGTCTATTTGTCATAAGTGTATTTGAGATTGAAACATAGCTTTGTTCTCATTTTGTGGCCATCGCTAATTTTAGTTCTTGGCATTCATAATTACTAGTTATGGTTGATTTATTATCAGCCAAATGCTGATTCTGATCTCACATTATTCAGATTCTTATTTAATCATTTTTTAGTAACATATCATATTCTGTTTACATTATTCACTGACTCGCTTGACAGCTTAAAGTGAATTTAATTTGTCCATCAGTTTGTGTCAGTTGTAGTCTGGTTGTAGTGTCAAACAGTATTTGGGTTTACTGTTTCTTGTTGCACTTCTGCTTCTTTCTTCTTCCATGATTCCTCTCTTCTTGGTTATTCTTATCATTACCTTAGCTATTTACATTATCGTTATGTACTTATTAAACCTGATAGTATATGTTTAGGTTATGTTACATATACTCCCCCCTCAAAATTGATAATTTGAGAGAAAATTTGATTTTTTATAAAATTATCATTTCATGTCAGTTTCTTGCATATTACTACTGTTTTTTTTTTCTTGTACTCTTTATATCGATCTTTAACATACTATTAGTGTGTTACACTAGCTTGATTGCTTGTCTAGTGATATAATTCTTAGCTTACTAGTATTCTTTTCAAGTTGCTTACATTTTAAGTCATCTAATTACAATAGGTCTTATTTCTTAAATTAACAATTTCCTGTCTTATCATACACTTTTCTTTCTTATTACATATCTTTACCTTTGTGATTATTTCAATGGTTCTTATATTTTTATACCTCACAGATTCTTTCATAATAGTCCTTGATACATTACAATATAACTCCCTAACTTTTGTAGTGGGTTCGGAATCAGAGTGGCTCACTGTGGCTTACATTCTCTGCCGTTCCTCAATACACATACTCAGATTCAGAGGCATACTCTTCTCTGTCTGAGAAAAAAATAAAAATTGCACCTGGCAATAGTTGCACTATCACAACACATAAAATATAATACATATCATTCATTTTCAATAATATAATATCTTCAATATAATATTCAAGGTATCAGAGGTTTTCATTTGTATCACATTTCCTTCTTTATACTTGCTAACATACTTTCTTTTCACAGGTAATTATTTCTTTTCAGACTTAACATTCTCGACTATGCTTTTTTATTAGCCGTATTGTTACTTTTTATACTAGTTGACAATTTGTTCTGGTTTACTCAAGTATTCTTAATATTACACACTTACATTGATCATCATGTAATTATGCAGTTGGTTTTTACATATAGCGTCTACAATATTTTATTCTCACAGTAGTTTACAAGTTTTTCTTTCTCATTAGTAATTTATACTTATCCTGAATTATCAGGGCTTACAATATTCATATACGAAATGTTCTTGGTTAGATGTTCTCTGACACATTTTGCTACATACAATATTTGATAATTACAAGACAATGTGATAATATAATCATAACATATTAATATCTGATTTTATAGACATTCTTGGGGTTACATGGTTCATTTAATAAACATTTTTTCTCTCTCTCTACTTTCCATAATAATATCCTTCTTTCATATTACACTCTTTGTTATTCTTCTTCTCTACTCCTTCAAGGGATGGTGGTTTTCACTTATTCTGGATGATTTTATATAATATTTTAGTTTTATGAGAGGTATACAATATTTGAAATTTGATAAACATTTAGTTACATACAATATTCATTTGGTAAACATTTTTCCTCTTTTTTTTTCTTCTAAGTGTAGCATAGTAATTTTAGTTATAAAAGAGTAGTAGCTCCTCTTTAAATTAATCTAACATAGGAGTATGAAAGTAATTTTATGTCATTATCCTAGGCATATTTTTGTTATATGTCACCTTTGACTCTCTATGATATAATAGATGTCTTTTTTCTCATTAAATTATTTAGTTTACAATACATATTTTTCTATCCTTTAGTGTGATAGATCTGGTTCTTTTTTAACAAGTAACAAATAGTTTGGCCTATATCTTAATCCTACACACTTTTTGTAACACAATAGGGCAAATAGGTTTGCTATAGACAATTAGTTACCTTCAATAATTTGGGCATAATACGTGATCCTTCTAATCACTAAATGAGTCCGTTTATAGTAATCATTTTTAAAACATATTTTTTTCTTTTTATACTCTAAATATTCTGGTGATAAATGTCGCCTACCACTATAACTTATCTGCTCTTAACAATAGTCATTTTTATGGTCTACATACATGGGGTTATTTTGTGCTTTTCCACTCTATTGGGTTTGGGGACAATTACGTTACTATGGGTATTGTATTCTGGCGTCTTGGGATGTGCTGGGTCGGCCGCCATCTCCGGGTCTGGACTCTCTAGAGCTGCCTGCTCGGTTGTGTAATATTGTAAAACCAGGCCTCTCACAGACTGGCACCCAATCTCCTTCGTCATCATTATTCGTGGTGTTTGGCTGTGGTCGGGTATCAGGTCTCCCTGGGTCGGACTGGTCATGGGCTTGCACAAAATTCACTTGTGGCCGGTAGTCATAGTTGCGGCTGTCGCCCTCAACGCTGTTACTTCTCCACCGTCCTCCTCTTATACTTCCTCTCTCTCCACTGAAACTGTTTCGTCGCTGGTAGTACCGCCTTCTACCGGGGTCGTAGTTAGCTTGCACATGATTAGCTCGGCGATATTGTGGTGGTGGATTATTCCCGCCTTGGTTTGGTGGTCGGTTGTTATTATTATTATAATTGGGTCGCCGGTTGTTATTATTATTGAATGTTTTAGTGGATGGTTAGTGAGGATCGGTCAATAATACAACTTTTAGTTATTTTTCGTCGACGTTTCGACAATATTTATTGTCATCTTCAGGACCTGTGTATGAAATACAATAGAAATATCAAACATAACGAAACAATTAAATATTTGGGTGAACGTGTTGTTGATGTGAGTGTGTGCGTGCGTATGTATGTATCATTTTTTATGTGAAGACTTATGATAGTTTGTTTACATCTTCAAATTATCTTTAAGAAAGCGAGCAAATTATAGTATGGAGAACTTAATTTATACAGTATTACAATTTAAATTACTAAATATAATGTTATTTTAATTAATTAAACAAACAGTAACCACCAATTGGATATTACAGTAGATTGGTACATAAATTGCTTATACCTACAACAGTCAACATATAGCAAAGTAATATATTACCTATAACTAAAACAGATTAGGGGATGTTCACTACGTAATTATTAAAAGTTATTTTTACCATGTTTCACTCCCTACTGGTGTTAGCATACAATCATAATTTAGAAACATACAATTTACACAATATTGTAAAACATTACGACTTAATTCAGATAGTTGACAAAGGTTACAAACAAAAGTTTCTGGTAAATTTTACTAACAGGTAAACTTGGATAATACGGTAATTGTAATCATATTGTAAAATATAGTCAAGAGTACTATAGAATAATGTAATTTATGTATGTGTCCACAATCACCCTTCTCTTTCACCCATGCTCCCCCCGCCAGTCCTCACAGCCTCTCACTCTAACCTGAAATCGATCTATCACTCACTATCACCCCACTCACTCTCTCTCTCTCTCTCTCTTCTACATCTCACTCACTGTCTCCCTTCTTCCCTCTCTCACTCTTCCACCCTTCGCTCTCACACACTCTCTCTCCCTCTCTTATCTCTCTTCATTCACTCTCTCTCTCGGTCTCTCTCTCTCCCTCTCATTTGTCATTGTCCACGATTGGCACTCTAAAACACTCACCATTTTTATTACACTATCATCCTCATATAAATAGAGAATTTATGCACACGATAACAGAAATGATTTACCAACTTGTATTAAAGGGTTACAGACTTTATAACACAACATTATAGATAACAATCTATTATATGAAACTGGTTATTACTTAATATTTACATTTTGGTCAATGTTATTTACCTGGAACTTGGTCTATACAGAGTACCATAGTCAATGTAGTTCAAACATATGTCGGTGATAATCTCTTTCTCTCTCTCTCTCTCTCTCTCTCTCTCTCTCTCTCTCTCTCTCTCTCTCTCTCTCTCTCTCTCTCTCTCTCTCTCTCTCTCTCTCTCTCTCTCTCTCTCTCTCCCCCTCTCTCTCTCACTCTATTCTAAACTGATATATACCACAAATCTAACACGTAGACGTGTACATACACACACGCTAGAATTACATATGAACACACACACACACACACACACAACAAAACAACCTCACAAGTCAACTACACATTCGAGAATCCATACATAAATATAACACTATTTTATTCACTTATTTTTATCATCTAAGTGTAAATTATGCACAACGGAGATGCCCACTGTACTGAGTTTAAAACTGATCGACTATGTGTCTATAAGAAATGTTATATGTTTCTTAGCTAATACTAAATAATATGATCAGTGAGACACTTACAATTGTTGCTGACGCCAAACACACAACTGTAAATTTTCCCTAACCAACACCTTATTATAAAGCAGAACAGATGACCCTTGTACATTTGTAGGAAATTAAGTAACATGTGTTCGGAAGACAGTTGAGAAAGATTTGCACTAGGGGGGAGTGTGACACTAATTAATATCTAACGACAAGCTGGCCACTAATGACCAACACATCCTGTAGGGAGACTACTGATTATTTCTTCAAATTTCATGTTTTGACGGTGTGTATAAGTTGAGCATAACTGGACGAGAGGTTTTGAGTATCAGTCCGAAAATTAATGGAGTGAGGGTCACTTTTAATTTGAATCATTTCCAGTACGCACCTTTTGAAATAATTATTTTCGTAATATTTAATTTGGGTGTTGCTGAAGTCAAATTCATGACCGGTGTTTAAATGGTGAGATACTAAAGCGTTGGGGTTATCATTATGGGTTTTTTTATGGCAATCATACCTATGTTGATAAATTCTCTTATGTAAATATTGGGCGTAATACCAGTGTATGTGGCTGGACAGTCATTGCATTGGATAGTGTATACGACATTAGATCGTTTATCTTTGGATGTCGGGTCTTTGAGGCTTGAGAAGAGAGATCGAACAGTATGTTGGTTTTTGAATGCTAAAGTTTTTTGAATTTTTGATAGGCATTTTTTAAGTTTTTCAGAAAGCCCTTTAACATAAGTTGTAGAAAAGTACGAGCCAGCGTTGGGCTGAGGTGTATTAGATTGGGCAGATGTAAGATTGGGGCTCAGCTGATTTGCGCGATGTTTATGAATTACCTGTTTGATTATGTGGTCTGGGTAACCATTGTTTTTGAAAATCTTAAATACTAATTCCGTGTTTTTTTGATGAAATGATTTATCACTTAGACCGGTGGCTCTCTTATATACCGAGTGGATTAAGTTAGTTTTTAGATGTATGGGATGGTTGGAATTAAAATGCAGATATCTACCGGAGTTGGTGGGTTTTATGAACCAATCAGTGGCTATAGTACCATCTGTCTGTCTAATAACCTTGGTATCAAGAAATGAAATGGAACTATTCTGTTCGTGCTCTATTGTGAACTGTATTCGTTCAAAGCCCATTAGTTTGGAATTGAACAGAGATAAGATTGTGTCGTGTTGGTCATATGGAATACATGTTATAATATCGTCCACGTATTTATATAGGAAGGGGAGATTAAATGGTAGCGTAGGGATAACTATGTCAAGAAACTGGTTCATGGTAATGCCAGCTAAGATGGGCCCGAGACTGCTACCCATAGCAGTGCCGTAAGTTTGTTTAAAAAATTGTCCCTGAAATGTGAAATAACCATTATTGCAACAATGCGACAGAAGTTTAAGGAAACTATCCTTATCTAATGTTGTATGTGTGGAGATGCAGTTCCAATTTTTGTTTAAAATGTTGATCACTGTTTGGATATTTACATTAGTGAATAAGGAGGAAACGTCTAGTGAAATTAAAACATGATTGGGAGGGATTGTGTGTTTCTTTATAGTTTCAACAAAGGTAAAGCTATCACTAATGTTGTACTTTTCAGAAGACGCATTTTTTAGAATATTTGCTAGCCATTTTGATGTTTCATATGTAGGGGAGTTTATAAATGAGATAATAGGTCTAAGAGGGTTGTCAGGTTTATGAGTTTTTACTAAGCCGTAAATTTTAGGTGGAGTTGGGGCATGGGGAACTAAGCGTTTATAGGTATTGTTGTCAATTTGTCCGTTTTTGAAAGCCTCTTTGAGTATTGTCACAGTTGAGTTGTTTAAAGAAGTAGTGGGGTCCCTATTAAGCTTAACATATGTTTCACAGTCACCTACTAATGAATTCATTCTATTGAAATACTCAATTTTATACATGATAACTGTCTTGTTAGATTTATCTGCTTGCAGTACTAAAATGTCTTTATTGTCTGATAAGAAGTGTTTGGTGGCTTTACAAACAGTAGCCAGCTGGTTGTTTTGGTGTTTTTTATTTTTATTTGATTTATTTTTGTTAATGTGATTAGTAATAATATTAATACATTCACTCCTGACAATTTCTGGATTTTTATCTTCAGGTAGGTTGTGAAGAACGTGTTCCACTTCGGTGATAATTTTCTCGGTGGGGATGCGATTATCATTATCCGGGAGGGCAAATTTTGGTCCTAGAGAAAGTAATGTTTTTATATCGAGAGGAATGTCGATGTCAGTGAGATTTATCAGCCAGTCCGGATTGAATTTTGGAAGGTTGTCCTTTTGTTGTTTTATCCGGTTTAGTTTCGCGATTTGCTTGTTTCGAATTTTTTCTACCATGTGTTGAAACGCACTGTTTTGTTTATTTGAAAATTCGTTTATTATGGAAGCTGGTAAGTGTTGATAACTATTGAGTTTGGTTTGATGTATCCTATTTTTTGTGTAATTAAGATTTTTTATGGACAACCAGCTTGCCGACTCCTAAAATTATGGGCCAGTGATAACAGGAAACTCGCTTCTCTCATTAACCAACGTATTTTTCTGCTGAAGTGTCGACAGTTCAAAGTATTTCCTGCGCATATAGAAGCAATGTTCAACTTTAAACGTCGCACCATGGAACAACAAATGTACAATAGTGTTGTGAACAGTGCAAATAGATTTAAAAGAGACTATCTTAATAGTGAAATTAAAAATTCCATAAAAAATCTTAATTACACAAAAAATAGGATACATCAAACCAAACTCAATAGTTATCAACACTTACCAGCTTCCATAATAAACGAATTTTCAAATAAACAAAACAGTGCGTTTCAACACATGGTAGAAAAAATTCGAAACAAGCAAATCGCGAAACTAAACCGGATAAAACAACAAAAGGACAACCTTCCAAAATTCAATCCGGACTGGCTGATAAATCTCACTGACATCGACATTCCTCTCGATATAAAAACATTACTTTCTCTAGGACCAAAATTTGCCCTCCCGGATAATGATAATCGCATCCCCACCGAGAAAATTATCACCGAAGTGGAACACGTTCTTCACAACCTACCTGAAGATAAAAATCCAGAAATTGTCAGGAGTGAATGTATTAATATTATTACTAATCACATTAACAAAAATAAATCAAATAAAAATAAAAAACACCAAAACAACCAGCTGGCTACTGTTTGTAAAGCCACCAAACACTTCTTATCAGACAATAAAGACATTTTAGTACTGCAAGCAGATAAATCTAACAAGACAGTTATCATGTATAAAATTGAGTATTTCAATAGAATGAATTCATTAGTAGGTGACTGTGAAACATATGTTAAGCTTAATAGGGACCCCACTACTTCTTTAAACAACTCAACTGTGACAATACTCAAAGAGGCTTTCAAAAACGGACAAATTGACAACAATACCTATAAACGCTTAGTTCCCCATGCCCCAACTCCACCTAAAATTTACGGCTTAGTAAAAACTCATAAACCTGACAACCCTCTTAGACCTATTATCTCATTTATAAACTCCCCTACATATGAAACATCAAAATGGCTAGCAAATATTCTAAAAAATGCGTCTTCTGAAAAGTACAACATTAGTGATAGCTTTACCTTTGTTGAAACTATAAAGAAACACACAATCCCTCCCAATCATGTTTTAATTTCACTAGACGTTTCCTCCTTATTCACTAATGTAAATATCCAAACAGTGATCAACATTTTAAACAAAAATTGGAACTGCATCTCCACACATACAACATTAGATAAGGATAGTTTCCTTAAACTTCTGTCGCATTGTTGCAATAATGGTTATTTCACATTTCAGGGACAATTTTTTAAACAAACTTACGGCACTGCTATGGGTAGCAGTCTCGGGCCCATCTTAGCTGGCATTACCATGAACCAGTTTCTTGACATAGTTATCCCTACGCTACCATTTAATCTCCCCTTCCTATATAAATACGTGGACGATATTATAACATGTATTCCATATGACCAACACGACACAATCTTATCTCTGTTCAATTCCAAACTAATGGGCTTTGAACGAATACAGTTCACAATAGAGCACGAACAGAATAGTTCCATTTCATTTCTTGATACCAAGGTTATTAGACAGACAGATGGTACTATAGCCACTGATTGGTTCATAAAACCCACCAACTCCGGTAGATATCTGCATTTTAATTCCAACCATCCCATACATCTAAAAACTAACTTAATCCACTCGGTATATAAGAGAGCCACCGGTCTAAGTGATAAATCATTTCATCAAAAAAACACGGAATTAGTATTTAAGATTTTCAAAAACAATGGTTACCCAGACCACATAATCAAACAGGTAATTCATAAACATCGCGCAAATCAGCTGAGCCCCAATCTTACATCTGCCCAATCTAATACACCTCAGCCCAACGCTGGCTCGTACTTTTCTACAACTTATGTTAAAGGGCTTTCTGAAAAACTTAAAAAATGCCTATCAAAAATTCAAAAAACTTTAGCATTCAAAAACCAACATACTGTTCGATCTCTCTTCTCAAGCCTCAAAGACCCGACATCCAAAGATAAACGATCTAATGTCGTATACACTATCCAATGCAATGACTGTCCAGCCACATACACTGGTATTACGTCCCAATATTTACATAAGAGAATTTATCAACATAGGTATGATTGCCATAAAAAAACCCATAATGATAACCCCAACGCTTTAGTATCTCACCATTTAAACACCGGTCATGAATTTGACTTCAGCAACACCCAAATTAAATATTACGAAAATAATTATTTCAAAAGGTGCGTACTGGAAATGATTCAAATTAAAAGTGACCCTCACTCCATTAATTTTCGGACTGATACTCAAAACCTCTCGTCCAGTTATGCTCAACTTATACACACCGTCAAAACATGAAATTTGAAGAAATAATCAGTAGTCTCCCTACAGGATGTGTTGGTCATTAGTGGCCAGCTTGTCCTTAGATATTAATTAGTGTCACACTCCCCCCTAGTGCAAATCTTTCTCAACTGTCTTCCGAACACATGTTACTTAATTTCCTACAAATGTACAAGGGTCATCTGTTCTGCTTTATAATAAGGTGTTGGTTAGGGAAAATTTACAGTTGTGTGTTTGGCGTCAGCAACAATTGTAAGTGTCTCACTGATCATATTATTTAGTATTAGCTAAGAAACATATAACATTTCTTATAGACACATAGTCGATCAGTTTTAAACTCAGTACAGTGGGCATCTCCGTTGTGCATAATTTACACTTAGATGATAAAAATAAGTGAATAAAATAGTGTTATATTTATGTATGGATTCTCGAATGTGTAGTTGACTTGTGAGGTTGTTTTGTTGTGTGTGTGTGTGTGTGTGTGTGTGTGTGTGTGTGTGTGTGTGTGTGTGTGTGTGTGTGTTCATATGTAATTCTAGCGTGTGTGTATGTACACGTCTATGTGTTAGATTTGTGGTATATATCAGTTTAGAATAGAGTGAGACAGATAGATAGAGAGAGAGAGAGAGAGAGAGAGAGAGAGAGAGAGAGAGAGAGAGAGAGAGAGAGAGAGAGAGAGAGAGAGAGAGAGAGAGAGAGAGAGAGAGAGAGAGAGAGAGAGAGAGAGAAAGAGATTATCACCGACATATGTTTGAACTACATTGACTATGGTACTCTGTATAGACCAAGTTCCAGGTAAATAACATTGACCAAATGTAAATATTAAGTAATAACCAGTTTCATATAATAGATTGTTATCTATAATGTTGTGTTATAAAGTCTGTAACCCTTTAATACAAGTTGGTAAATCATTTCTGTTATCGTGTGCATAAATTCTCTATTTATATGAGGATGATAGTGTAATAAAAATGGTGAGTGTTTTAGAGTGCCAATCGTGGACAATGACAAATGAGAGGGAGAGAGAGAGACCGAGAGAGAGAGAGTGTGAGAGAGAGTGAATGAGAGGGAGAGAGAGGAGAGAGTGAGAGAGTGAAAGAGAGAGAGTGAATGAAGAGAGATAAGAGAGGGAGAGAGAGTGTGTGAGAGCGAAGGGTGGAAGAGTGAGAGAGGGAAGAAGGGAGACAGTGAGTGAGATGTAGGAGAGAGAGAGAGAGAGAGAGAGAGAGAGAGAGAGAGAGAGAGAGAGAGAGAGAGAGAGAGAGAGAGAGTGAGAGTGAGAGAGTGGGGTGATAGTGAGTGATAGATCGATTTCAGGTTAGAGTGAGAGGCTGTGAGGACTGGCGGGGGGAGCATGGGTGAAAGAGAAGGGTGATTGTGGACACATACATAAATTACATAATTCTATAGTACTCTTGACTATATTTTACAATATGATTACAATTACCGTATTATCCAAGTTTACCTGTTAGTAAAATTTACCAGAAACTTTTGTTTGTAACCTTTGTCAACTATCTGAATTAAGTCGTAATGTTTTACAATATTGTGTAAATTGTATGTTTCTAAATTATGATTGTATGCTAACACCAGTAGGAGTGAAACATGGTAAAAATAACTTTTAATAATTACGTAGTGAACATCCCCTAATCTGTTTAGTTATAGGTAATATATTACTTTGCTATATGTTGACTGTTGTAGGTATAAGCAATTTATGTACCAATCTACTGTAATATCCAATTGTTGGTTACTGTTTGTTTAATTAATTAAAATAACATTATATTTAGTAATTTAAATTGTAATACTGTATAAATTAAGTTCTCCATACTATAATTTGCTCGCTTTCTTAAAGGTAATTTGAAGATGTAAACAAACTATCATAAGTCTTCACATAAAAAATGATACATACATACGCACGCACACACTCACATCAACAACACGTTCACCCAAATATTTAATTGTTTCGTTATGTTTGATATTTCTATTGTATTTCATACACAGGTCCTGAAGATGACAATAAATATTGTCGAAACGTCGACAAAAAATAACTAAAAGTTGTATTATTGACCGATCCTCACTAACCATCCACTAAAACAATTCACTGATTGACGGTCACAAAAAAATTTAAGGAGTTATTATTATTATTATGGCTACCGTTATTATTATTATTGTTACTACTTTGGTTATTCGCCTACTGGTATTGTTATTATTTTTATTGTTGTTATAATTTTGGTTTGGATGGTTATTATTATTAAAATTACTCCTGTAATTTCTGAAGTTGTTATTATATTATTGTTTATGTTACCGCCCCTATCATTAAAATGGTCATTCCTCCGACGACTCCTTCGGTAATACCCTTCATGTTCCTGATCCTCGAGCAATGCGGACATAGCTTGTATAGTTTTAATTTGCCCCCACTGACGTGCCTTAGCGACACCCTCTTCAAAGTGGTACGACAGTTTAGTAACGAGGCATTCTTCAGGTATTTTTGTTTCTAAATTGCGCGCTTGACACACCTGACCCAAGATATAGGAAGTCATTGTTCCTCCTCTGCCCGCATCATATTTACCGTGGCATATGTGATCGCGTACTATGTTTTGTGTGGCCTCTGACCAATATTTCGCGCGGAATTGAGTCTTGAATTCCTCGTAACTGTTGACTTCGTGGCGCGTTGCAGTCCACCAATTATCATATATTTCCTTGAAATACTCATCTATCAAGCTTCTTATGTTGTTCCATCTGGTCTCTCGGATTCGTGCCAAGTTTTCTTCAACGCGTGCTAAGAATTCAATAGGGTTTTTCCGATAGTTTTTAAAATTAATCTCGTCGCGGTTGTCATTTGGTAGCAGATACTGACCTTGGATAGGACGGTTGCGAATGACTTCAATTTCTTCCCGCATTTGCACGATTTCTTGTTGTCTTAATTCCTCAATTCTTTCCCGATTAGCGACGGTTAAATTTCTTACCGCGTCTACTGATGTACTTACCTCCTCACAGCGCTCACCTACGTCGGTCCTCACCCGCTTAATTTCCTCTTGACTCATTCTTTTCAAGGATTCTATTTGGGCTTCAGTCACCTCCTCTATGGTGTCGATCCTCCCGTCGACCTCTTCTCTTGTTCGCTTTAAGTCCTGGTCTTGCTGTTCGCACCTTTTGTTTACTTCTATTATTTCTTCCCTCACGACCGCTATCTCCACGTCTACTCTGGTGTTAATTTTCTCGCTACCTTCCTCCATTTTTCGACTAATTTCACTTAATGTGGTGTTCAACTCTTCCTTCAACGCTCGGTTGCTGTCATCAATTTTCCGGTTCAGTGCGTCCATGGACCTGTTGTGTCCTCGAATTTCTTGTGGAGATCTTTTCTTAATGAGTCGATATTTTTCTGGCCGTCATCCATTTTCCTGTTGATCGATTCCATATTCTTTTTTAAGTCACGATGATCCTCCTTCATCGACTCTATATTCTTATTTAATAACTCGATATTCTTCTGATTCTCTTCCCGGGATTTCCTACCGTCTTCTTTTAATGACTCATTACTCTTATTCACGGTTTCTTCCATCATTGTTCTCATCATCTCGAAAAAGTTCATATCGCCTGGTTGTGGGAGTCCTTCAAGTCCTCTGGGTCGGTTGTCGACCCTCATTTCTACTTCCGGTTCTACCTGGGGTGTTTCTTCAGGTCGAGTTTCTATATTATTAATGGTAATGACTTCCATTTCGTGTATGGGTTGTGTTTCATATGTCTCTGTATTTGGTTGTACTTCTCCTACCCGACTGTCCTTATATCTCGTATCATATTGATGTGTGTGTGGCATGTTTATTCTTTTGTGTCTACTGGGCTGTTTATCTATATAAAAAATATTTTTATTTAATATTTTTAAGCCACACTAGTTGGTGCGCCAATTTGTAATAAAATTAAACAAACTCTCTCCTTAAAGCCCCACTGTTGGGTTCGAATTTGTAATAAAATTATACGTGTCGTGTGTGTTTAATTTCTGCCACACGTTGTATGCGTCAATTTGTAAGTAAACGAGAACTGGGATGGTTAAATAAAATTTAATTATGTTTACGTTTGAAATATTATTTTGAAATATATTAAAGTTTGTAGTTGTTGGAAATTGAAGGTTACTAATTTTATAAAACAATTTAAAATGTAACATTCGAGGTTACTCAAAGTGTGTTTACAATTGTAGAATTATAATTGTCTGAAAATAATTCCCTTAAATAAAATAAAAAATAATCGTGTTAATATTATTTAAATACTAGCGTTGCTTAAGTTTAAAAGTAAAGTATAATAGTTGGTCGCTTGATGATGATGATCGTCTTGTTGATACTAGCTGTGAAACTTCTCCTCCAGGTCGATAATAGTCTAAGTACGTTACGTCGAGTAATGTCTGGACAACAGAATAAATATGATATACTTTCACGTACCTGGTCGTGTTTTCTAGAAGTTCAATAAGCTGCCAAGACGGTTTACACAAACCAACTCACTTTAGCTACAAGGTTAGGTTGCCTTGTTTAATAGTGGGCGCCACACGGATTTATTTTGGGAAAATCCCGTGGAAAACCCATGAATAGAATCAATTAATGATTTAAAAAAAATTAAAATAACTGTTTATTACCTTTATGGCAATCTTACCTTTATAGATGCTATTCAAAATATTTAATCACAACTGAAGGTTGTTTTGGGTTTTTCTGAATAAAATATTTAACTATTTGTTAGAAATAAATTAAGTCGAGTTATGCTGTTAATAATGGGGTTTTATTCATACCCTTGATAGAGAATTCAAACAAATATAATTAAAAACATACAATGATGTACAATTGTAAATAAGTTATTACATACCCTATAAGGCTTGCTCAGAACATAAGCACTAACTCTGGTTACGTCCAGATATTCTTTATTTTTAACATTAATATTATTAAAATCTCAGATGTCAGTTCTTTGAGACACAAAAAAGAAAGTTTATGCCTACACAATAGCTAATGATTTTCTGATATAAGATAGACTAGTAATGTTTTGATGTTACTATTACAAATAAAAATAAAAATAACCTATTTCATAGGTTATGCGTTCGTCACGCTTGGTTTATGATTTACAACGTTATATTTTGAGAACACTTATAACTAACATTCAGCTTAACTAATATTGACAAATCCATCAAATAAATTTAGACATGGTGTAATATAAAAAAAATGTTTCAGTGTTATGCGTCAGTACAGATCAGTGTATCAAAACATACAGGTTATGGCGCTCGTAGTAAAATGAATAAATGGTTACTCTGTTACCTTTAGGTTTTAATCATTTGATTAAAACTCAATTACCACATCGATAATCGGATTATAATGATTATCGTTATTCACTCCACACGCACAGGAACAGAGAATTTCGATCCGCTTCTAACTTAAAGGATCATAAATAATATTATTTAATTATTTATTCTGTTCATTATTTTTCCCGCACTAAATGAAATAATACTGCACATAATCACAATGGTTCTTTGTAGAGTAATTTGAAGTCGTTGTAGGTTGTTGTCAAACTGTTTCCTTTGATGTACTATGGTGATGACACTATCAGTTATTAAAAATTTCGAGATGGCCAGCGCACGTTCCGCGCTGAATGAGATTAAGAAGTGTCTGCTGAAAATCTGTTACAGCTCTTTTTATACCCGACCCTTAGATCGGCTTTAGGCAAGAGTGTTAATTACTAAGCAATTTTGTGATTGGCTTAGCCAGGTGTGATGAACGTGACGTATTGTTTTTTCAACCGTCAAAACGGTTTTCTAACCGCCAAACGCTGAGATGATTGACAGTTATCGCTGTTATTGGTATTGATAACCAGATTTCGGATGCATATTTTGTAAATGATGCTAACACCTTTCACGCACTTAATATAGTTGCGATTGGGGCTGTATCGCCATCAAATTAAAGAATATTTAGTCCTCTTTAATTTGATATAGTTTGATACCGAGTTAATTTCACTTTTACTGACATTGCTACATAAACAATGTTCAGGTACACTACTCCGCACTGTCGTCTGTTTACCGAAATCGGCGATTATACACTCTGACTAATATAGTTTGTGTTCTACATCGCGTTTTATCACTCAAACGTTTGTGTGAGAACACTATTAAATCTGTACTGACATTTATTCGCTGAGTATTATAATTAAATCTTAACTTATACATTGTTCTTAACAATACTTACTCACTATGACAGTTCGTTTCACCTTATCTTGCTCCGTTCTAGTAACTCACAATTGAATTATTAATTATATCATTTTAATAATGTTTATTGCTATGTTTGAGCATAACAATTGTTTTGTGCATTTGATCTACACTTATATTACCTCCTAATAATCACCTCACTGATTATCGCTTGGTCTAGGCCTTGTTAAGGCATACCGTTTATACTGGAATTCTGCCTGAACAACATTTATTAGTTTATAATTCGGTAATTTTGCTGAGGTAGCTTATTGGTATAAGTTTCCCTCTTACAAACGTGTCTATTTGTCATAAGTATATTTGAGATTGAAACATAGCTTTGTTCTCATTTTGTGGCCATCGCTAATTTTAGTTCTTGGCATTCATAATTACTAGTTATGGTTGATTTATTATCAGCCAAATGCTGATTCTGATCTCACATTATTCAGATTCTTATTTAATCATTTTTTAGTAACATATCATATTCTGTTTACACTATTCACTGACTCGCTTGACAGCTTAAAGTGAATTTAATTTGTCCATCAGTTTGTGTCAGATGTAGTCTGGTTGTAGTGTCAAACAGTATTTGGGTTTACTGTTTCTTGTGGCACTTCTGATTCTTTCTTCTTCCATGATTCCTCTCTTCTTGGTTATTCTTATCATTACCTTAGCTATTTACATTATCGTTATGTACTTATTAAACCTGATAGTATATGTTTAGGTTATGTAACATCTGGTTATGTTACAACATATATATAATCTGGTAGGTTAAATCGTAAATGTATTGCTCAATGAATAATAGTTGAATAGATTCAGTTTGTCTAGATTACTTTAATGTTGAACAAAGATAAATTTATAAATGATTTAATACTGTGTTTCATAAATGCGATCTATTTAATTGTAGTAGATGATTTGAGGTGTTATTTCTTTTGTAGAAAAATGCGTAATGACTTATGATGTTGTTTAATATATGGAAATTTTGAGTATTCTATGTCTATTGTTAAAATTTATGTGTCAATATCTCTTGACAACTAGTATACAACTAAGTAATTAGCATCTGAACAGAAGTGTTATTATTTTAATAACCCCTGAGATCTTAAATATCTCTGGTACCCAGCAATTTAAATAAAGAATTAATCATATTTGATATGATAAATCTAATTGATATTATCACGCAAGCTTTGTAATTATACTAGTTGGCGCTATCACGCAGAGCTTTATCCATGACTGCAGCTCCGTAAGAGTAATAGACTACTATAAAAAATTACAATAGAGAACATATAGCAATAACTTATATAAAGTTATTTGATCACAGTTTTACCCGTAACCAGTAAAATTTATATCAAATAGTGCGAATCTCAAAACAGTGAGGACAAGTGCACAACAAAAATACCGGCCATGCAGTATGCGTGAAGCAGTTTGGGTCATGCGATCTGTACTTTTCTTCAGCAGATCTGTTTGTTATTATTATTTTGTCAATAACCCAAAATTTCCCCACTGTTTCCAATTAGTGCTACATGTTGGGTAATAATATTACACTCCTAATAACAAACATCACTTTAATCATCAAAAGACTTTAATGCATTAAAACCAACAAAATTTATTATAAATATGATCTGCAGATGGCACAACTCTGATGGTTAGATATAATAAATTCTTATTTATTCTAGATATAATAAATGGTTATACTCCTAATGAACCTGCACAGTCCAGGCTCTCACTGTAGAAAAAATATTATTTAAAACCAAAACACGTTTATTATTTTATTAATGTCCATAATATGTGAAAAACAAAAAAATAATTTTCTGAAAAAAAAAATGAAAGAAAAAATTCAAAGAAAAATGTTAACATATTTCTGATTCACAATACTTTCTTCAAGGGTTACGGTGTCCATGATATCTGCACTTTAAACAGTATTAAATGGACTCATTAACAATGCATTATACATTTATAGCTTAAAGTTAACTAAATTTTGCCTGATTCTCAGATAGTTTTCACTTGTTAACAAGCATTACAATTAGTCAACTTAAGCCTACAAATACAGGAAACTCCCGGTTATCCACAGAACTGGGTGGCGCGATCACCACAGACAATCGAATTCCGTGGATAATCTACAATATGTACAGAAAAGGGGAGAAAGTAATGAAAACCCTTTATTAACATTACCTGTTTATTTAAAGTAAAGCAATACAGTAAAACCATGTTAAGACGCTCACAAGGGACCTTGTAAAAACCGCATATTAAGTGGGATATTACCAAGTAGAAAAATATACAGACTAATGAAACTGCGTAAAACTAATAATCATATTATCTATGCAGTTTAAATACTAAATCACACGAACTGACATTTCTTCAAATGATGTACTGATAAACTGTCTTATGTGTATCATCGGTGTATTGAGAATACTTTCATTGAGTATTTCTGAAGTTACTATCTATATCATACAAAAGTTATACAGGCCTATTGTAACGTAACAAAGTTAAGGTCACAAACGTTACATAAACACTTTGTCAATAGAAACTCAAACAATGCCCAAGGTATGCCATAATTAAGGTCAAGAGGGCCAATCTCACCCAAAAAATGTATCGGTGACACCTAGTAAGGTTACTAGGTAATAAAATGGTAAAAGTGTATCTAAATATAAAATATGGAGTGATCAGTGTAAGATGTAAACTATAAACACTGTGTCTAATGAGATGAGTTTACTGTGGATGAGTTTCAATATAATAGACTGTTTAATTAATATTTAATGTTTTATAAAGATGTACCTGTTGTTGTGCTTTATCATGATATTGTGTTTACATGATATTTATTTTGTGTTTGTACGTAGCAGGTGTGAAGCCATTACTTTAAGGAAGTATTAAGTAATGGATATTAATTTCATTCATGTTAAACTTGTATTTAAGTAATTAAATACAAGTGTATTTATTATGTATGGTACGATGTTAAGTGTATTTACTTTGAATAATTAATGAAGATGTCTTAAAATAATCTTTGTAAACTTGGCCAGGAAAACAATAATTGTTAATAAATTGTCAAGTGGTCATTATAATTATGTTATAAACCAATGAAGGGTTCAATGATAAAATAATAATAATAATAAATTGAAATCAGAAAATTAAAATTAGAATAATTGGCCATAAGCCAGTGACTCTTTGTACAGAAGGTCAGGTCAGAAAAATTAAATTAAAAACAAAAAAAAATTATAACATGTAATAAAACCAATAGGCTTAAAATTAGTGTTTTGTAAAAGGAAAATAATACCTTTTAAAATAAGTCGATTAAGAAGAAAATGCAGTAAAATGTATAAGATTTAATAAGGCAGATTAAGTGAAAGTTTTATGTGATTTAATGTAATTATAATAAGGGAGTATTTTATTAAATAGGTGTAAGAATATTTCCTAATTACGGCTCTACGATAACAAATATTATCCAATAACATAAGAGGAAGATGATTGTTAGGGCAACAAAATGCAAGAAATCTTGTTGATTTCAACATTCAATTGTTATAAATGAACGAGGACAGTTCAATGGTGATAAATCTAGAAAAAAAACAATAAATCTAATGAATAAATTATTGTTAATTCAAATTAAACATAATAACTGACCAAAAAGACGGTTGGACGACTTCCGAGACTCAATCCGAGAATATTAAAATACCTAGCAACAAAATTCAAATCAGAAATCTAAAGAATAAATTAACTAAACCTACCGTCAAATGAGTAATAATGGAAAACAACAAATAAAGGAAGATAACTCAGACCTGGAGAAGTCGAAGTGCATAAATACCATACAACAACAAAAAATAAAGAGAATTAAATTTACATACGGAACCTCACTTTTAACAATGGAGCAAGAACTTAATACTACACTAATTCCGTCGGGACCTGTGACCACCAGAAACGAAAAATCAGCGAAGATCAAGAACTGAACTTTCCATTACATCCTGGGACACTAACACCAACTTTTATTGAGAAGCTGGAGGTTGATATATTCAAGCCATTCCTCACCACTCGGCTATCTGTCATCGTTAGTGGAACACGGCCTTAACGAGTCTTGTAAACGTCCGGTAAAAAACCTGCTTATGTTAATACTTTATATAATAAGATTTAAAAATAAATTGTAATACCTAGTAACCTGAATTTGCATTACATGACCTTACTAATAGTTAAAAGAACTACATATACCCTGAGATAAGAGATAAACTGAAAATTATAATTAAATTGTAACATCTAAAACATGAGTTCAATAACAAATCGATTCTGTATTGTGTGATCGATATGATGTATTAATAGCAGGAGAAAGCAGCTGTGGGAATTTAAAATTATATAAAATAAAGAACCCTTCTTGAAATTGACGATTTTGTGTTATTTGTAGAATAATTTGTATGTCGAATAGGGTGTATTTTACACAGAAAGGAAAGTGAGAAACGCATCAAGTGGAACGACTTAACCTATAATAACGGGTCAATCGCCAATAACAGCGCTCGTCTGCAGACAGCTGGTGAATACGGGAGAATAGAGAACTAACTTACTCTCTCTGCTCTCCGCTCTTTCCAATTGAAATAATATATACTGACTAGGGTTGGAGAAAAATACTGAATCATTCACTATAATAACTGTAATATAGCGTTTTTCTTTTGGTAAAACACTTGATAACTACTTAACACAGGTCTATGATCAATAATCGAACAATATCAACCACTTAATAAATACTTTTATAAATAAATTAACATTGATTTGCAGGAGTTATTATATTACACTTATGAGTATATTTATATTACAAATATTTGGGCTTAATTAGGCGAGAGTTTCGAAGTTACATAAACAACATCAATACATATTTGTTAGGTCTGTAACAAATTGGCGAACCCAACAGTGGGGCTTTTAAACATCCTCAAATATAATTAATAAAGTAACAAACAAGATAAATGGTTTGTAACACTATACAAAATCCAAGTGAACATCTCCCATGTTTTCATGCGCAGAAGAAATTAGATTCAGGAATGAATTACTGCAAACATATGAATTAAAAAAGTAAGAAAAATGCATGTTGGTGTAGTGACTGCTGACCTGTCAGCAAACATCACAGGTGACGTTTAACATCAATATCTAACTTTTCACATCTGGTAATTAAGTAGTAAAGTACATATGCTCGGATGACTCATGGTAGCCAGCTGCCAAGCAACAAATAATAAGGTATCTTGTCAGTAAGTGACACACTCTGTTCCTCGGTCATACCTTTACATATTACATAATGTTGCGACATTACAGAACATTCTACGTGTTTCTCGGCTATTCTAGTGGAACCAGCTGTAATGTTGTGTGCATACGTGATTCTTAACAGGCGTTAATGACACTGTTCCAGACTCACCGGTCCGTGCGCTGTGTTCAAGGTTGCAAGCAATTACGCTATAGTATTTTTCTGTACTGTTGACACGTATTATGGATTATTCTGGAACTCTTGTGCTATCTATTTAAACAATGACAGCTGTGCTTAGCAGTCAGTTCAAGTGGCGATTTATTCCAGTGTGGTTCGAAGTATTGTGGCGAAGTGTTATGTGTTTTATAATTGTGTGAGACTCTATTAGTTGACATTATTATTAGGTGTGAACAATCTTTATTTGATTTGTTGTAAGAGACTATCTTGTTGATTACAAACTGTTAATTGTGATCATTAAAGCTGGTTTTTAGTGACTTGTATTTTGCTTTCAACTGTACCATACAATGATCAGTAGACCGTTGTAATAATAATTTTAAAACAATACTGTCTATGGTAGTTAATAAAATAGTGTATTAAGGATTAGTGAAGCAGTTTATTTTTTTTATATTTTATGATTATAAAAAAAACAGGTTGCTGTGGATAACCAGGAGTTTACTATATAGTGTTCCAGAGTCAGAAAAGTGCATTGTGTACTACTTAAACAAGCACATACCATGGACAACATAAACCAAGGATCTTAACAAGTCTTATACAGCTGGTAACCACCAATTTATAAAACTGCTTATATGCAAAACGAAAAGTACATTCTTATATGTATTAAAGAAATGAATAGAGACAATAAAGCATGTCACGTACTTGTGGAATGTGATAGTAAGAGCAGTCGAATGCTCCACGTTAGGATTGGACACCACAGTACCAAGCGGGTGAAGCAAGTCATCAGTCTGTGTCTCCTCTGCAAACGTCCACATGTACAACGTCATTGCACCGGTTTTCAGTTGATTTCTGAAGTCATACACCGTTGTGTTGACCCAACAAATTGGGTTTACATACAAGTCCTAAAACAGAAACAACACAGTTTCATTGATCTAACACTAACATTTACTACCCTAATACATACCATTTACTACCCAGTTTATTTATGTGCTTATTAACTAGACAGACGACTTCTTAATTTAAATTCTATTACAAAATTACATAAGTAAACCTGATGGCAACCCAACAAAGAATGGCAAAAAAGACTTGTCATATTTAGTCTTCTACATTCTGTACCTTTATTCCATAATGCAATTTGTGTACAAACAAAACAAATATTGATTTTTCCTGTTGCATTTTTTCTAGGTTTCATACAATTGCTTTAACATACACTAGATCTAGGTCTTATAATTATTAATGTGAAATGGGTTTATAATGTTCAGAAGTCACGATCAACTATTATCAAGCAATAAATCTTAAAATTTGAAAATATACTTACCACTGGTTAGCACATAATAATTTACTTGAAATAAGTTATCTAATTAGTAATAAGAGGCAAAAAATATACAGTACTTTTTTTGCTACTTTCAACATAGTTTCCACAAATAGTAAAGCATTTATACTGTATAGTAAAACAATTTCTGTATTGGATACAACTGCTGCTTGTGAAGACAGGTAATGTGGTACAGTTCTTTTGATGAAATTATCATTTTCATAATGCTTGCAAGCAACAACTTCAAGTGCAGGAGTAAGTAAAAGTTGCTTGACATTAAATCTAAATGCTGGAGAGATGATCCAGTCATATGATGTGAACAAGCTCATGGGTTTCAACAGAATGGTTGTAGCCAGGCACTCCACCGCAATTTTGCAACTGAGATGTCATGCCTTTATTTTGGAATGTACATCATTTCTTCCAGGCGCTACAACACGATCAAGTATTTAACCAAATTTTCTGTGCAGAATTCGTCAATTTGCTTATGAGCATCAGTCAGTTTTATATTTCTAACATTTAAATACTGTTTATCAGACCATATTTTAAAACCAGTAAGCTCTTCAATTCTCTTAAGCATTTTACAATGCACAAAGCAAAATGTAAAAAAAGACTGATTCTGTTGTTATGGCAAACGAATATACAAGGAAGTTCAGCGCACATATGAGTAGAACTGTTCACAGTACTTTAGCACACACATTTTAAACAGTATTTTCCAAACATGCCTTATAGCATAAATTATATGAATTACTATCACACAACTCCATACAAAACAGTGTGGCTCACAGGTAAGATTAATTGGTTGGTCTGAGCTACACTAAATTAATAACAAAACATGATACCAATTTTAGAATAAATATCTTTGTGAAATTTTCCTATTCTTGTTTTATCATTTTTATCCACTATGTTGTAGAACATTATCTTTAAAATAATTAAAAATTTTAGATTTAAATAATTATAAAGCCCGTAACAGAATTCACAGCATAGGGTATTTCCCATACTAGGAAGTCTGTATTGACGATGAGGTGCCACTTTGCTTTCCTTGCCATTCACTAACAACAGATTGCAGTGGAAGGAGGTAATCATGAGCTTCACAAACTGTAGTGGCAACGGTGCCTTCTGGTCAAGCTAAATATCAATGGCATGCTGTAAGAAACGACTGTATAGTAGAGACAAGCAAACTCATCCACAGTCAAGTTTGTGCAGGTCATGGAATCTCGTTCAGTTTACTATTACTAAAATACAATTCGCTTTAAAGCAATGATATGTATTAATAGTACAGTGTATATACAGTGAAACCTTGATATAATGCTCTTCTACGGATCGGCCAAAAAGTGCTTTATATCGAGGGTCGCTTTACATAAAGGTCCCAAGTTTAACTATTTAATTTGCTGGGACTGTGAAAAATGAGCGTTACATCAAGGGTCACGTTTTATCACAGGGGCATTATATCGAGGTTCCACTGTACATTGTATTATAAATACAACTACAGTATTAATATTTTGTGATATGACTATTATGTGAGACATATCATAATAAGCTTTGAGGCCACTGTGGTATTACCAGTGTTTGCAACAGACCTCCCCTCCCTGCCTTTGCCTACTCATAACCAAATGTAACGTGCAACAATGCTGGAGGGCGAGGGGCGGGGAAGAGCTGTTACTATTGCGTAACCTCGAAGCTTATTATGGTAAGTCCCATACTATAGTGGTCATCCAGGTCTGCAGTTGTCATTATAAAGCCACCCCGATACAAAAAAAAAAAAAAAAAAAAAATAGCCATCTAAATTGATAATAACTGATATCAATTATTACGAGAAAGTTCAGTCAGCATAATGACTACATTCTCTATCATTTTTATATCAGTGGAGTCTACAGGGAAGCTGATACAAAACTCTTCTCATAATACATTAACAAAAGTTACAAGAAACAATCGTATTTCTACTTTTGATTATTAAACATCAGTTTTTCATACAATTCTGATAAGACATTTCATAAATGAATATTACTGAATACATAGAGACATGAAGTTAAAATATTACAGCAATTTCAAAGCAAGTTGAATTATATTAGAATTGTAAAACATCACACCAACAGCCACTCATAGTAGGTGAAGGTTGTCTTTATCAAATTAACCAACTTCACTCACTTTACTGGCATAAAAATAAATCAGGAGAAAACAAAGTTTGGCTTTCATCAAGACTGCAATTTCAACACAACGGATGTACTCGTACATCAGTTTTAATACAGTTTTGGACGTCAAGGACTAGAAACAATGTTTACTTATGTGAAAAGGAAAACATTCCTGAAAAAAAGAAATTTGAAAGGCCTCCCCAATTGGCAAGAGGACCTTATTCTGTCTGCAAAGAAAATTTAGCTCCAAATTCCTACCATGAGCCGTAAAGAAATAATCTTACAGTACTGATCAAAAGTAGGGAGACTAAAGATATTTCAGAAAAAAAATGATATATGCAAATAATTTTTCATGGAGGAATTATTTCTTTATAACTAAAAATTATACGAGGCCCTGAATCTGGTACCTAGCATTCAGAATTAAGAATATAACACTATGTTTGCTACAACAACACACAGAAGGTAGACAACAGTGTGACTCAATGGCAAGCTGGATGGGAAGCAAATGATACAAGAACACAATGTCTAATCCCCAATTTAACGAAATGACTGCATTTTAAGCACAGGATGCTGGATTATTATTTGACCCAAATTCTAACTGGTCGCGGGGCTTTCAAGGTTTATTTAAAGATTGGAAATTTTCAAAATGGCCCCTATGTATACTTCAGAGCTCACAAATACTTGATGTAAAATGAGAGAAGAGTAAGGGAAGGATTATATGCCAAGCTAGGAACCCGGTTGATGTACAGTGCAGACAATAAGTAAGACGGCAACATATAAATACAAAGGTTTTAAAAAAATACAAACACTTTGTATATGCCAAGAGGACCTTATTCTTGCCTGCAAAGAAAATTTAGCTTCAAATTCCTACCATGAGCTGTAAAGCAATAATCTGACAGTACTGATCAAAAGTAGGGAGACTAAGCACATTTCAGAAAAAAAATGTATGTGCAAATAATTGTTTTTTTCTTTAAATGTTTGTTTTATTTTTAAAACATTTGTATTAATATGTTTCACCAAGTGCCCAACGAGTCATCAATCAATACATAAATAATATGATCAAGAGCATTAAGAGGTATGCAGAAGAGAAACAGGCATGGCAAGCCAGTACAGAGATGATGTGTTAAAAGAAAGAAGATTATAGGGAAGAGACGGTTTGCCTGTGTGCTTATGAAAATACAGTTAAACACACACGTGGGGAAGAGAGGGCTATAGTAGGTGGGAGTTCCATATGGCAGTTGACTGGTGTAGTAGTGTCCACAATGGAATCTCTTTAAAAAAAAAAAATCAATTAACTGTAAGTTGATTACCAAGGTCAGTTGTCTAGCACATTTCTAGAGAGGTGCAAATTAGAAGTAGAAGATGTGTTATTTAGTTCCCAGCAGATTGAAATTATCTCTTTTGAAGAGTCCTAGTTCTATTTTGTAAAACAAACGAACTGATCTCATTCTGCTGCTTTCTGTTCCTAGTTCTTATTACTAAATTGTGGCCAGCTGAACAAGACACAATACTGCAGTGTCAAATAAGTACCGGAAATTTTTAAAAAGCCCACGTAAAAGGTAAGAAAATTTTTTTTTGCGTAAGTTGGTAGCAGTGTACCTAATTGTTACGTAGAGTTGTGGCGCGATCTGTCGACTAGTTTGTTTACAGCTTTTGATTAGGTTAGTTGACCTGAAGTGGGCTCTGCTATTTTTAAAATGGATAAAAATATCGAACAAAAAGTTTGCCTCAAATTTTGTGTTGCCAATGAAATTTCTTGTGCTGAATCATTGAAAATGTTGGAGAAGGCCTACGGTGAGTCAGCTATATCGAAAACACAAGCATACGAGTGATACAAAGCATTCAAAGAAGGCCGAGAAGTGGTTAATGATTTGCCTCGTTCCGGTCGACCTTCAACGTCTTCGCCTGATGAAAACATTGTCAAAGTGAAGGAAACGGTGATGAAAAATCGCCATTCAAGCTTAAGAGAGATTGCTCTGGATCTGGACATGCCTCACGAATCTGTTCGTACCATTTTAGTTGACATTTTGGGCATGAGACGCGTCGAGGCTCGGCTTTTTCCGAAGGAGCTGAATTTTCTTCAAAAAGAGCACCGCAAACAGGTTGCTGAAGACATGTTTGAACAAGCCAGTTCTGACCCTACATTCATGAAACGCATCATAACGGGTGATGAGACGTGGGTTTATGAGTTTGACATGCAAACCAGCCAACAAGCTTCAGAATGGCGCTTCGATAACAAACCGAAACCAAAAAAACCACGTCAAAGTCGCTCAAAAATCAAAGTTATGTTGACTGTTTTCTTTGACTATCATGGTATTGTCCACTCGGAATTCCTTCTGGAGGGGCAAAGAGTCAACAAACAATATTATCTGGGCATTATGAGGCATTTGAGAGAGAATGTTCGCCGGAAAAGGCCAGATTTGTGGAAGAACAATTCTTGGATTTTGCACCATGATAATGCGCCGTCCCACACATCGACCCTTGTACGTAAATTTTTGACCAGAAACTCAACGAATGTCATCAACCAAGCAGATATGGCCCCGTGTGACCTTTTTTTTGTTTCCCAAACTCAAATTACCACTTCGTGGAAGACGTTTTGAGACAACTGAAGTCATAAAACAAAATTCGCAGAAGGAGGTGAAGGCCATACCGGAAAGTGCCTATAAGAAGTGTTTCGACGACTGGATTATTTGTTGGCATAAGTGTATCGCATCAAATGGAGCCTGTTTTGAAGGTGGCAAAACTCTTTGACGATCGGAGGTCGACCGGTGCACTGAGTCGCTTTTAACGTGTTCATGTGTTTGTGTTATATGTTAATTTATTCAGTGATTTTTGTGCGTGTGTTTTTATGTATAAACATTTTAATCATTTCGACGACCCCTATGTATTAGGGGAATAATAAAATTTTTTACTGTACCTGAAGATGGGGATTTAGTCCCTGAAACATGTTGTATGTAAAAAAAAGAGATCGCATAGTGGATTATACAAGGTAAACAATTCTTAAGTTAATATAAATTTTACTCTGATTTTACATTTATGTATAATTAGTTATTTTAATACAGGTTGAATGTCTTGCATTCTAACTTTAATTAGTGTCTTTCAAATGTCTGTAATTACATTGGTTTTTCATCACCTCGTTTGACGTGGTTAATCATCCGTACGTCCTCCTTTGGTCCTTGGTCTGTGTCCTCTTAGTCCACTGGTCAGATTCTACTGCATGTACGGTTTACGAGTCGTCATGCCTCACATCATATGCTGCAGGTGCGTCCATAGACCTCCTCGTATGTGCTCTGCTGCTCTGGTTGGACTTCAGTTTGTCCTGTGCCTCTTACTATAAATTTAAAATAGCGTCGTCGACTGATATAGCCTCCTGTGGCAACGGTTGAATCGAGAAGAAGAAACTTTATTAGCGCGACCTGGTATTTATAGTCAGGTCATGCAAAAACTCATGTCTGAACAATTTTTAACTTGTCAGATTTTATCGAAGCATCACTTCCCCCACTCTGGTTCAATTCACTATTTTCGCCTATCTTCGCAAATTACAAAGTTTGTTTCACATCACTCGATGTTCAATCGATCACTAATTTTTATATGTTTACTATACGTAAATTACACTTCTTTATTGTAATTACAAAAAGAGCTATTCATTTTTTACGTATAGTAATTGCACTTCTTGTCATTTCGGCACGGTCTTTTAACCCTTTGTTCACCTTCAATTTCTATACACTTTGGTGTCTTTTATTTTACCCTATCGTACATATTTTCCTTATAATTAAAATAAAATATAAAACTATTCTACTTGAAAAGGGTTGGTTACATTTCAGGAACGGACAGGCTTCAAACACACAAACAAAATACGCGTGTACACAACGCTAGCGACAGGTGCGGCGGGAATGCGTGTCCATGCATGAATTCTGCGCTCCCTATTTTTAACTACGATACAGCTTATGCAATCTGAATCATGTTTATTAATTCATATTTATTTTGACAATGCACAGTACCGTTAATGGTTTTACCGTTGCAATACATTGCGTCAATTATTGGAGAAGTTAAGAACATTCTATCAGTGCACATAGAATCTTTACAGATTTTAAACAAGCAAATGCCACCACTCAGAGACAGGTCATATGAAGGGCTTATTTTAATAATGGTCCAACTCCAGTTTCTATGTTTATTAGAAAGAAGGTTCTAAAGTTTAGACAATACAGAAAATTCACTAATGAAATTTATGAATACGTAAATGTACCAACTAGTTGACAATGAAATACTTATTTTTTATGTTATAAACCTGAATTGATCCATGTAATGTGGTTTCCAAGGTAAATGCTCAAAGTAGATGGGCCACTGTTAAAATAAACAATTTTCAACGTCTTCAGTAATTTCTTTAGATAATGATGGAGGTAGACCACCAGGAAATAAAAACAACTGTGGAATGGATGAAAGAATACTGTATTGTTAATTTATAAAATGTGATGAAATACAAAAAATAATACATAATAAAAGAAAAATATATACATTATAAGACAGTTTTCAATAAGCTGCTTTTTAACTTTATTTCTTCTTTGTAGATTTATTTTTATTATTTTTGCTAGTAGTAACATCTGAACTGTTATTATCTTTGGTAGTAACTATATTATTAAAGTAATCATGATGAATTGATGGGATAAAAGGAAATAAATCAATCATGTCTTTTTTCTTCTTCTCATCAATTCTCTGTGGTTCAGGATACAAAGACGGAATGGGAACTGTACCAAAATGTCTTGGTCTTCCTGTCTTGTTAGGTTTTAAGTTTAAGATGAAAAACTCTACATCTTCATTTAATGTTTCTTTGTATTTCATAATGTATGGCTTACTTCTTTCAAATCGTATCCATTTTATTTTTAGCCAATTGCAAACAAAACCTTGTCATTATTTATCTTACATCTAGTTATTTCATTTTGTAATTCTTTAACAGCTAAAAAATCACTGTTTCATTTCAGTGCAAATAAATTTACATTTTTTACCACTGGCTTAGTCCAAAAATTTCATTTGGAATATAAATAATTTCTTTCTTTCTTAAATTCTTCTCTATATGACCAAAATCTCTGTCATTAGGGAGATACGAATGGCCAGGTAACAAAAATTTTAAATCAAAAGTTTCCACACTTAGATTAGGATCTTGTGTGATTCACATCATGGTCAGTGCAATATATAAATTTCTATTTTGGCCACCACACATATCACTGTAGCCAACGATGAGTTTCTCTGATGAAATAGAATAGAAGTTGTTACGTGTTTCAATAAGCATGTACCAATTTCTTGGGACCCACGAGATCCTGACACCTCATCCCAGTAGTACATAAACACTTCATTTTTTGTTAAATTATGATATCCAAAATTATATACATACATATTTCTTTTGTAATATGACACAGAAGTAGTTAACTTAGGGTAGGCTAGTGCCTTCTGTAAGTCAAATGTGAATACTAGCATCTGAGAATTAGGTAGCTTGCTAGATTCAGCATCAGATGACATTGCTGATCTTGCAGCCTCAGCTTTTCTAAGATGAAGTTCCTTTTTAAGTATTAACACATTTTTTTCTTCATTTATCTAAACAACCCTTTATGTTTAAGTCTAGTGTGTCGCAAGTGCTACAAGTATCTTGGCGAGGATGTCTGAATGACAGATTAAAATCATTATGAAAAATTTTTCTATAGATATGTTCTCCAGCAAAGGGTATGTTTTCCTCTTTGCATTTATCTACGTATAATATATACATTTGAGAAATATTTAGATCAGGATTTAAATACATTTTGTTAGGATTGTCTTCTCTACAATAATGACTTTCAGAAACAGGAAAGCTTCTGATGTGGTCTTTTATTTCACTTGAAATTGCATCAGGTATGCAATATCTATTTACATGTTTGCCTCTTTTGTCAACATGAGGTGTGGCTTGAGTTTTGCTTTTATTCAGAAGCCTACCAAGGCGTCCATTGGAAATGCCGAAAGTATTCAAAAAAGCACTTTTACACACAACAAACCTATTGCTATCAATTTCCAAATGATAGGTATAGATATGACCCTTCTGTTTTCCATTTCCATTGGATGGACATCTACGTTTGACTGACTGACTAGTACACAACCCATTTAGTTAACTATTTTGAAGATTAAATCAGCCATAGACCAAAACTTTTCAAACAGTGTTTTCCTTGAATTTTCAATAATTTTATCAATACATTTACGAGGGTACTGACAGTTAACATTAGTAAATATTTTAGCTGGAACAATCTTACCAGCTTTTGTTAAATAAGATTCGCAACCATTTCTTTTCCTCTTACGGATATTTACTTCATACTCTTTTCTGTCCCTTTTTGCCTCGAACTTGTTTTCCTCTGTTTTTGTTAGGAACATCATTCACAGCATCATTTACGTCAGTGTCTTCATTCGAATCTGGAAATTACAAAAACTAAAACAGATTTTTGTAATTTTTATAGATGAGACATAGATGAATAATTTTTTAGAAGCTCACTAACAATCTTTTAAGAATTTAATAAATGGATATACTTGGTTCAGAAAAAAGTTTTAATACAGTCAACATAGCTTACATTAAATAAAAATTTTTTATGGGTAAAAAACGTAAGCTTTGGGCCTCTGAAGAAGCTTTTTAAAAGTGAAAACCGGTTCAGGTAATAAGGTAAAACTTTTACGTTTTTACCCATAAAAAGTTTTGTGTTCCGAGTCATAGTGAAATATTTATATTTAATCATTTTCACCTAAATTTATTCCTTGATGTGAAACGACAGATTTTAAATAATAAATGCATATCATTCCAAATAATTTATTCCAGCATTTTATCATTGACAATGTATATAAAATAGTAATGAATAGAACATTAACTAACGATGCGCCTTGTTAACCTGTAAATTTTGTATACTTATTAAGCTACTAAAACTATAGTGTATTACAATACCAAAAATGAAATGTTCAAGAATGAAAATTCCTTCTTTCCCAGTTCATGAGTACATTTTTTTAAGAACAAAAAGTAAAGAATTACTAAGTATAATTTCATGTAACACTATAATACTTTGAACATAACCTATAGGGAAATGTTTTATTATACCTTACTAAAAAATTGAAATGAATACATACCTGTAGAAATTTTGAAATCTGGATCCAAATCTTCATCATGTTTGTTCAGATCCACTAATTTCCATGTTCAAACAATCAGCAACATCTGAATCCTTTAAGTAACTCATCTTTATAATGACACATTAAATAATATTTATCTGCCTACACAAGCAAAATGGAGGTATACCATTATTGAAATAAAAAACAGCTGATGATCTGGAGTTGTACCACTACTGAAATTGTGCTTTCATTTATAAGTATATCTTGTGGTGCGCTCTGCAGCATGTAGAAAGAAGGTGGAGATGAACCATTTTAAAAATAAATAAATGATATTTTACTGAGTGTAAATTTGTAGTTAACTCCATTTTCACAGAAACTGGAATTGGACCACTATTAAAATAAGCCCTTCATATATTACCATGGTGGGGAAAAGAATTCCAAAAATGTTTATAGAAATTACAAGAGTTCCAATGAATCATCAGTGAATAAAAGAAGTTAAGATTCGATAAGAATTTCAAGTGATTTTAAGATACAGCACAGAGGTAGACAACGAGACAGGACTGGGTCCCATTCTATATGATACATCATTTACAAAAAACCATATAAAACAACATCCACATTGATCAGAGAGGTAAAATTATATACAAATAAGAACAGATTACAGCACATGATGATGATTCAATGTAGTGGGCCAAAACCTGAGAGTAGTCACAGGAGTTATGTGTATTTTATAATTGTATTTTCCATGTCCTTTTTGTAGTTTCTATCCATACTGAATATTTTGTTTTTATTTACTAACAAATTTACGGTTTTTCATATCTTCAGTTTAGTGTTTACACTTTTTCTTTCTTACAAAGCACAATACTGTATGTTCAAACTAAATTCTTTGAAACAAAAATGAATACTTTTTGCATCCATATGTTATTTTAAATATAAAAATGACTACCTGATAAAGAAAAAGGCACACCACTGATAAAGAAAATGTTATGCAAAAAATTTTTAATGTTAACATACAGGTATCACTGTATTAGTCCTTTCAAGATTAGGTTTTACACGTCTGCACTCAAGCCTACAGCCTGAAATATTTTTCAGGGTTTTATCATTATGGTTATTTTTCTTTGCTTCACTTCTCGTTTTTGAGCACTTCTAATATATTCAGCTTTCTTAATAATTTTTATATCAAAAAATATTTTACAAAAACGATAAAAAAAGTGTAAAAAAAATTATATGGGGTTACAAAATAAGTGCAGGTTATTTTTTAATTTTAAAATATTTTCAGGTTGTACCATAGTACTGTATATATTTGGTTCAGAATTGACTGAATCACTGTTTTTCTATCAAATCGCAGTTACATTTTCTAAACTGGAGTCATCAACAGTGACAAAATAAAACTTAGCAAAATAAAGATGGATTTCTTCCGCAGGAGTAATATGATTTTTACTACAACTAGCCATGTCTCACTATACAAAAACGGTCATGATTAACCATAACAAAGAACAAACCTTTTTAAGGAAGGTTGGGACAACTTTTTTATAGAATTTAGTATCTTAAGTAAATATAGATAGCATCACTAGTACTAAAACTGAAGCAAATGCTACACATGTGATTGTATTAGTTTTGTAACAGAAAGTTATAAAATGTACATTAGTAGTCCATTAGTACTGTTGTATAGTGAACATACAAGTACTCTGTGAATAGAGAATAAGAAATAACCAGTAGATAGACGAGCCATTGAACCATAAAAACATTGTAAGACATGTAAAGGCTTAACGAATATAATGGCTGGGTCACCTAGAATGGATGAATGATCAGCGTATGCAAAAGAAAATCCTGAGGGTGCAAGTCTATAAAAGCAGAAAGAGGGGCCGACATAGAATAAGATGGTTAGACAATGTGTTCGAAGATCTAACAAGAATAGATGTGAGGTGTTATACTGAGATGGCAATGGATAAGACATTGGAGAAGATTTGTGTTTGGAAGCCAGGGCTCACATTGGGCTATAGTGCTAAAGAAGAAGACAAGTACTTCATAGTACTCTGCGTGTTAATTAACTAACAGTCCAGAAATATCCCATCAAGTTAACCAACAGTTTTAATACCTTTAACAGAGCTTCCTGAAACAGGCCACCTCGTATTAAATCCTTAACAGGATTTAACGACTGTTCAATTTTTACCACATATAGGAGAAACAGGATGTAACACTTTCAATATATCCAGTGCCAGATTTACCACTAGGCCGACTAGTCCGCGGGCTCAGAGGGGGCCGCAAGCTACACATATTTCTTTTTAACAGAAGTATTTTTATGAAAATAGGAGGTACTTTGATTTATTTAAGTATAATTTTTTTTTTAATTTAATGATCAATTTTTGTTAATAATACAAATGGAAGACAGTTCTTATTTAAATATTGCGCACTTATTTTTAAGATGTTGGCATCCTCGAAAACTAATCCGTGCATGCAAAATCCGAACGTCCACTATATTGCCCCCGAATTTACATGACCATGGTACCACCCTTGTTTGTTATCACTGTTTATCTGCATTGTGACTGAACGGTTTGTGATTTGAAGTTACGTTTTTATTTTGTTTTGACTTTAAAGAAGGTTTTTAGCTTTGTGTGGTGGGCATTGTGTTGTTTTGTTGATATTTATTAGTGTGAAAACTTTATGAACATAGAATTGAATCCGTAAACTAAAATAATCATCATGAACATGAACATAAACATTTACATGGCTAGTGGAGCATACAAACATAAGCTAAAAATATCGGTATGGAGAACCATACATGACTTCCATGTTCTAAGATTTATATTTAAAATCATATTCGAAATGAAATATTTCCATAGAAACTACTTCTTTCTACTTATTGCTTCAGCCTTAACCACAGTACTGTGGTCACTAACATATACCACCTCACGTTTTCACACTCGATTTTCAATGATGATGGCAGTCGATGGCACTGCCGAAAAGTCTGGTTTTGCAGAAAACACTGATCTACGACTAAACAGCCCAGGAAGGAATTTTAACAAAGAACTACTTCTTTGTTGCTGATAACGTAGTACACATAAAAAATTCTCCCCTCCCTCTTCAACTATAATTTCCATTAATAGAAAATTACCCCCACCCCGTTCACCTAACCTCTTCATTTATAGATATTTCATCTACGTTTCTACAGTGGATTATTAAGATATAATTAGTAAAATAGTTTACCTTTTTCTTGTCCGTCTGGTGGCCTTTTCTCAATATTTAATTAAACGCGTTTCAGGACATATGCCCCACCATCAGGACATCCCTTGTTGAAGTTCGTCGATCGTTAAAATATTAAAAACACTGTATATACAATTCTACACATAACAATAAATATAATATAAACATAAAAACACATAAAATACCCAGATTTGAGACACACGCGATATCGGTGGTGCGCACCACGACATGCTATAGTCGACTGCAGTGTTCATGTTGTTATATGTCGTGCACTATGGACCTTGTTCTGTATTCTTATCGCTGTGTCGTATAATTGATTGGACTGGAAATTCAGCTGATCGTTAAGGATGACTTCTTCTGTTTTTTTATTTTTGTAAGCCTTATATATTTCGTATTCTTCGATAGCATTCATATAATTTCCTTTTCTGCATATATGGAGGGGTTGAAAGTTCGTTGTGAAATCAGTATAACTATGGTTGTTGTCCATCAGATGGCGCGCGTAATTTGACACTGTTTTACTAAATTCTTTTTTAGGTAAATGTTCTCTGAATCGTTGTTTAAAAGGTCTACGAGTTTGGCCAATGTAAAAGCTGTCGCAGTCATTGCATATTATCTTATAAACGCCCGTCCAGTCCTCAATTGATTTTGAATGTTTAGGTAAGAGTATCTTATTAATGTTATTATTAGTTCGGTAAGCCATTTTTATATTTATCCCACTGAATAATTTGTTTAAAATTTTGGGTAGGGTGTTACCATATTCTGATGCTACATACCTAATTTTATTTCTATTATTTTCTTGTAATTCCATGTTGTTTTTCTTTTTTCTGTGTTTCTTGACTAAATTATCCACGATTGATCTTTTATAACCATTGGCCTTAGCTATGTATTTGATCGTGTTCAGTTCTTCATGAAAATAACCATTGGCCTTAGCTATGTATTTGATCGTGTTCAGTTCTTCATGAAAATTTTGAGAGTTCAATTCTTCAAGACAATAGGTCTTGAGAATCTACAATTCAGAGTTGTATACAAAAAATTATTTGATTATGTTTGAATTTGCGGCTGTTATCGTTTGCCATAGAAAATACCCTTGTTAAAACATAAAACGTTACAGGTAAACTACCCCTTTCCCTTAACCGATCTTTACCAAAATCAATAGGTCTTGAGAACTCTACAATTCAGGTATGTAAGCAAAATATTATTTGATTGTGTTTGAATTTGCCGCTGTTATTGTTTGCCATAGAAACAAATTACCATTGATTTAAAAAAACGTTGCAGGTAAACTACCCCTTTCCCCTAACCGATCTTCACCAAAAACAATAGGTCTTGAGTACTCTACAAATCAGGGCTGTATGCAAAAAAGTATTTGATTCTGTTTTAATTTGCGGCTGTTATCGTTTGCCATAGAAAAATATCAGTATGGAGAACCATTCATGACTTCCATGTTCTAAGATTTATATTTAAAACCATTTACGAATTGAATTGTTTCCATAGAAACTACTTCTCTCCACTTATTGCTTCAGCATTAACCACAGTACTGTGGTCAATAACGTATACCACCACACTTTATCGCACTCGATTTTCACTGATGATGGCAGTCGACGGCACTGCCGATACGTCTGGTTTTGCAAAAAACATTGGACTACCGCCAAACAGCCCCGGGAAGGAATTTTAACAACAAACAACTACTTTGTTGCCGATAACGTAGTACACATATAAAAATTATACCCTCCCCTTTCAACTATAATTTTCATTTATAGAAAATTACCCTCACCCCGTTCAGCTAGCCTCTTCATTTATAGATATTTCATCTACGTTTCTACAGTGGATTATTAAGATCTTCTTATCAGGATACATTATTAATCAAAGTTAAGTACTTTACTCTTGTTAAAACATAAAACGTTGAAGGTAAAATACCCCTTTCTCTTAACCGATCTTCACCAAAAACAATAGGTCTTGAGAACACTACAATTCAGGACTGTATGCAAAAAATTATTTGATCCTGTTTCAATTTGCGGCTGTTATCGTTTGCCATAGAAAATACCCTTGTTAAAACAAAAAACGTTGCAGGTAAACTACCCCTTTCCCTTATCCTATCTTCACCAAAAACAATAGATCTTGAGAACTCTACAATTCAGGGCAGTAAGCAAAAAATTATTTGATTCTGTTTCCATTTACGCCTGTTATCGTTTGTCATAGAAAATACACTTGTTGAAACACAAAATGTTGCAGGTAAACTACCCCTTTCCCTTACCCGATCTTCACCAAAAACAAAAGGTATTGAGAACTCTACAATACAGGGCTGTATGCAAAACATCATTTGATTCTGTTTGAATTTGCGGCTGTTATCGTTTACCATAGAAAAAAAATTACCATACCCCTTTACTTTAGTTGATTCTGTTTGAATTTATGGCAGTTATCGTTCGTCATAGAAAAAATTACCCTTGTAAAAACATAAAATGTTTCAGGTAAACTATCCCTTTCCCTTAACCGATCTTCACCAAAAACAACACGTCTTGAGAACTCTACAATTCACGTCTGTATGCAAAACATTATTTCATTCTGTTTGAATTTGCGGCTGTTACCATTTTCCATTTTAAAAAAATTACCCTTGTTAAAACAAAAAACGTTGCAGGTAAACTACCCCTTTCCCTTAACCGATCTTCACCAAAAACAATAAGTCTTGAGTACTCTACAATTCAGGGTTGTATGCAAAAAATTATTTGATTCTGTTTCAATTTGCGGCTCTTATCGTTTGCCATAGAAAATACCCTTGTTAAAATATAAAACGTTGCAGGTAAACTACCCCTTTCCCTTAACCGATCTTCACCAACAACAATAGGTATTGAGAACTCTACAATACAGGGCTGTATGCAAAACATCATTTGATTCTGTTTGAATTTGCGGCTGTTATCGTTTACCATAGAAAAAAAATTACCCTTGATAAAAAACCGTTGCTGGTAAACTACCCCTTTCCCTTAACCGAACTTCACCAAAAACGATAGGTCTTGAGAACTCTACAATTCAGGGCTGTATGTAAAATATTATATGATTTTGTTTGAATTTGCGGCTGTTATCGTTTGCCATACAAAATACCCATGATAAAACAAAAAATGTGGCAGGTAAACTACCCCTTTCCCTCAAACGATCTTCACCAAAAACAATAGGTCTTTAGTACTTAAGAAATCAGAGCTGTATGCAAAAACGTATTTGACTCTGTTTAAATTTGCGGCTCCTATCGTTTGCCATAGAAAATACCATTTTAAAACATAAAACGTTGCATGTAAACTACCCCTTTCCCTTAACCGATCTTCACCAAAACCAACAGATCTTGAGAACTCTATAATTCAGGGTTGTATGCGAAACATTATTTGATTATGTTTGAATTTGCGGCTGTTATCGTTGGCCATAGAAAATACCCTTGTTAAAACATAAAACGTTGCAGGTAAACTACCCCTTTCCCTTAACCGATCTTTACCAAAATCAACAGATCTTGAGAACTCTATAATTCAGGGCTGTATGCGAAACATTATTTGATTCTGTTTGAATTTGCGGCTGTTATCGTTTGCCAAACAAACAAAATTACCCTTGATAAAAAACAACCGTTGCTGGTAAACTACCCCTTTCCCTCAACCGATCTTCACCAAAAACAATAGGTCGCGAGTACTCTACAAATCAGGGCTGTAAGCAAAAAATGATTTGATTCTGTTTGAATTTGCGGCTGTTATCGTTTGCCATAGAAAAAATCCACACACACACACACACACACACACACACACACACACACACACACACACACACACACACACACACACACTTTTCGAAAAATGACTTTTTTTCATGTTTTGAGTGTAGTACAATCATATTCTGCAATAATCTCGAACACGATTTTTTTTGCCATCACCATACTTCCATTTCCTTAAGGAACATGGAAGTAAAAATTACCATTGATAAAAAAATGTTGCTGGTAAACTACCCCTTTCCCTTAACCGATCTTCACCAACACCAACATGTCTTGAGAACTCTACAATTAAGAGCTGTATGCAAAAAGTATTTCATTCTGTTTGAATTTGCGGCTCTTTGCGTTTGCCATAGGAAAAAATTACCCTTTATAAAAATATCGGTATGGAGAACCATACATGACTTCCATGTTCTAAGATTTATATTTAAAATCATATTCGAAATGAAATATTTCCATAGAAACTACGTCTTTCTACTTATTGCTTCAGCATTAACCACAGTACTGTGGTCACTAACGTATACCACCTCACGTTTTCGCACTCGATTTTCACCGATAATGGCAGTCGATGGCACTGCCGAAAAGTCTGGTTTTGCAGAAAACATTGTACTACGGCTAAAGAGCCCGGGAAGCAATTTTAACAAAAAACTACTTCTTTGTTGCCGATAACGTAGTACACATATACAAAATTCTCCCCTCCACCTTCAACTATAATTTTTAATAATAGAAAATTACCCCCACCCCGTTCATTTAACTTCTTCACTTATAGATATTTCTCCTACGTTTCTACAGTGGATTACTATGAGCTTCTTATCAGGATACTTTATTTATAAAAATTAAGTACTTTACTCTTGTTAAATCATAAAATGTTTCAGGTAAACTACCCCTTTCTCTTAACCGATCTTCTCCAAAATAACAGACCTTCCGTCCTCTACAATTCAGCGAAGCATGCAAAAAAATATTTGATTCTGTTTGAATGTGCGGCAGTTATCGTTCGTCATGGAAACATTTCTCTTGTTACAACATAAAATGTTGCAGGTAAACTACCCCTTTCCCTTAACCGATCTTCACCAAAATCAATAGACCTTGAGCTCTCTGCAACTCAGGGGGTGCAAAAAATTATTTGATTCTCATTGAATTTTCGGCAGTTATCGTTCGTCATAAAAAAATTACCCTTTTTAAAAAACAAACGTTGCTGATAAACTACCCCTTCCCTTAACCGATCTTCAACAAAATCAACAGACCTTGAGTTCTCTTTAGTTCAAAAAGGTATGCAAAAACCTAGTTGATTCTGTTTGAATTTACGGCAGTTATCGTTCGTCATATAAAAAATTACCCTTGTTAAAACATAAAATGTTGCTGGCAAACTACCCCTTTCCCTTAACCGATCTTCACCAACACCAATACGTATTGAGAACTCTACAATACAGGGCTGTATGCAAAACATCATTTGATTCTGTTTGAATTTGTGGCTGTTATCGTTTACGATAGAAAAAAATTACCCTTGATAAAAAACCGTTGCAGGTAAACTACCCCTATCCCTTAACCAATCCTCACCAAAAACGACAGGTTTTAGGTACTCTACAATTCAGGCCTGTATGCAAACAATTATTTGATTCTGTTTGAATTTGCGGCTGTTATCGTTTGCCATAGAAAACACCCTTGATAAAACATAAAACGTTGCTGGTAAACTACCCTATTCCATTAACCGATCTTCACCAAAAACAATAGGTCTTAAGAACTCTACAATTCAGGGCTGTATGCAAAACATTAGTTGATTCTCTTTGAATTTACGGCAGTTATCGTTCGTCATATGAAAAATACCCTTGTTAAAACATAAAACGTTGCAGGTAAACTACCCCTTTCCCTGAATCGATCTTCAACAAAATCAACAGACCTCGAGTTCTGTATAATTCAACAAGGTATGCAGAAGAGTAGTTGATTCTGTTTTAATTTACGGCAGTTATCGTTCGTAAAAAAAAAAAATTACCCTTGATAAAACATAAAATGTTGCTGGTAAACAACCCTATTCCCTTAGCCGATCTTCACCAAAACCAGCAGGTCTTGGGAACTCTACATTTCAGGGCTGTATGCAAAATATTATATGATTCTGTTTGAATTTGCGGCTGTTATCGTTTGCCATATAAAATACCCTTGATAAAACAAAAAACGTGTCAGGTAAACTACCCCTTTCCCTTAACCGATCTTCACCAAAAACAATAGGTCTTTAGTACTCAACAAAACAGGGCTGTATGCAAAAACGTATTTGATTCTGTTTGAATTTGCGGCTCTTATCGTTTGCCATATAAAATACCCTTTTAAAACATAAAACGTTGCAGGTAAACTACCCCTTTCCCTTAACCGATCTTCACCAACACCAATAGGTATTGAGAACTCTACAATACAGGGCTGTATGCAAAACATCATTTGATTCTGTTTGAATTTGCGGCTGTTATCGTTTACCATAGAAAAAAAATTACCCTTGATAAAAAACCGTTGCTGGTAAACTACCCCTTTCCCTTAACCGAACTTCACCAAAAACGATAGGTCTTGAGAACTCTACAATTCAGGGCTGTATGTAAAATATTATATGATTTTGTTTGAATTTGCGGCTGTTATCGTTTGCCATACAAAATACCCATGATAAAACAAAAAATGTGGCAGGTAAACTACCCCTTTCCCTCAAACGATCTTCACCAAAAACAATAGGTCTTTAGTACTTAAGAAATCAGAGCTGTATGCAACAACGTATTTGACTCTGTTTAAATTTGCGGCTCCTATCGTTTGCCATAGAAAATACCATTTTAAAACATAAAACGTTGCATGTAAACTACCCCTTTCCCTTAACCGATCTTCACCAAAACCAAAAGGTCTTGAGAACTCTACAATTCAGGGCAGTATGCACAACATTATTTGATTATGTTTGAATTTGCGGCTGTTATCGTTGGCCATAGAAAATACCCTTGTTAAAACATAAAACGTTGCAGGTAAACTACCCCTTTCCCTTAACCGATCTTTACCAAAATCAACAGATCTTGAGAACTCTATAATTCAGGGCTGTATGCGAAACATTATTTGATTCTGTTTGAATTTGCGGCTGTTATCGTTTGCCAAACAAACAAAATTACCCTTGATAAAAAACAACCGTTGCTGGTAAACTACCCCTTTCCCTCAACCGATCTTCACCAAAAACAATAGGTCGCGAGTACTCTACAAATCAGGGCTGTAAGCAAAAAATGATTTGATTCTGTTTGAATTTGCGGCTGTTATCATTTGCCATAGAAAAAAAATCTACAGACACACACACAGACACTTTTCGAAAAAGACTTTTTTTCATGTTTTGAGTGTAGTACAATCAGAATCTGCAATAATCTCGAAAACGATTTTTTTTGCCATCACCATACTTCCATTTCCTTACGGAACATGGAAGTAAAAATGTGGCAGGTAAACTACCCCTTTCCCTTAAACGATCTTCACCAAAAACAATAGGTCTTTAGTACTTAAGAAATCAGGGCTGTATGCAAAAACGTATTTGATTCTGTTTGAATTTGCGGCTCCTATCATTTGCCATAGAAAATATCCTTTTAAAACATAAAACGTTGCAGGTAAACTACCCCTTTCCCTTAACCGATCTTCACCAAAACCAAAAGGTCTTGAGTACTCTATAATTCAGGGTTGTATGCACAAAATTATTTGATTCTGTTTGAATTTGCGGCTGTTATCGTTTGCCATAAAAAAATTACCCTTGATAAAAAAGCATTACAGGTAAACTACCCCTTTACCTTAACTGATCTTCACAAAAAACAATAGGTCTTGAGTACTCTACAAATCAGGGCTGTATGCAAAATTTTATTTGATTCTGTTTGAATTTGCGGCTGTTATCGTTTGCCATAAAAAAAATTACCCTTGATTAAATAAAAACCGTTGCAGGCAAACTACCCCTTTCCCTTAACCGATCTTCACCACAAACAACAGGTCTTGAGTACTCTACAAATCAGGGCTGTATGCAAAAAATTATTTGATTCTGTCCTTAAGGAATTCATTTCCTTAAGGAACATGGAAGTAAAAATCTACAGACACACAGACACTTTTCGAAAAATGGCTTTTTTACTTCCATGTTCCTTAAGGAAATGGAAGTATGGTGATGGCAAAAAATCGTGTTCGTGATTATTGCAGATTCTGATTGTACTACACTCAAAACATGAAAAAAGTAATTTTTCAATAAGTGTCTGTGTGTGTGTCTGTCTGTCTATCTGTGTGTCTGTCTGTCTGTAGATTTTTTTCTATGGTAAACGATAACAGCCGCAAATTCAAACAGAATCAAATATTTTATTGCATACAGCCCTGATTTGTGGAGTACTCAAGACCTATTTTTTTGGTGAAGATCGGTTAAGGGAAAGGGGTAGTTTACCTGCAACGTTTTATGTTTTAAAAGGGTATTTTTTATGGCAAACGATAAGTGTCGCAAATTCAAACAGAATCAAATAACTGTTTGCATACAGCCCTGATTTGTAGAGTAGTCAAGACCTATTGATTTTTGTGAAGATCGGTTAAGGGAAAGGGGTAGTTTACCGGCAACGGTTTTTTTTAATCAAGGATAACTTTTTCCATGGCAAACGATAACAGCCGCAAATTCAAACAGAATCAACTATTTTTTTGCATACAGCCCTGAATTATAGAGTTCTCAAGACCTATTGGTTTTGGTGAAGATCGGTTAAGGGAAAGAGTAGTTTACCTGCAACATTTTATATTTTAACAAGGGTATTTTCTATGGCAAACGATAACAGCTGCAAATTCAAACAGAATCAAATAATTTTTTGCATGCAGCCCTGAATTGTAGAGTACTCAATACCTATTCTTTTTAGTGAAGATAGGTCAAGGAAAGGAGTAGTTTACCAACTTCTTTTTTTATCAAGGGTAATTTTACTTCCATGTTCCTTAAGGAAATGGAAGTATGGTGATGGTAAAAAAAATCTTGTTCGAGATTATTGCAGATTCTGATAGTACTACACTCAAAACATGAAAAAAAGTCATTTTTCGAAAAGTGTCTGTGTGTGTGTCTGTCTATAGTTTTTTTTCTATGGCAAACGGTAACAGCCGCAAATTCAAACAGAATCAAATCATTTTTTATATACAGCCCTGATTTGTAGAGTACTCAAGACTTATGTTTTATGTTTTATCAAGTGCATATTCTATGGCAAACGATAACAGCCGCAAATTGAAACAGAATCAAATAATGTTTTGCATGAGCCCTGATTTGTAGAGTTCTCAGGACCTGTTGTTTTTGGTAAAGATTGGTTAAGGGAAACGGGTAGTTTACCTGCAATGTTTTATGTTTTAACAAGGGTATTTTCTATGGCAAACGATAACAGCTGCAAATTCAACAGGAATCAAATAATTTTTTGCATGCAGCCCTGAATTGTAGAGTACTCAACACCTATTGTTTTTGGTGAAGATCGGTTAAGGGAAAGGGGTAGTTTACCTACAACTTTTTTTTTCTCAAGGGTAATTTTACATCCGTGTTCCTTAAGGAAATGGAAGTATGGTGATGGCAAAAAAAAAATCGTGTTCGAGATTATTGCAGATTCTGATTGTACTACACTCAAAACATGAAAAAAAGTCATCTTTCGAAAAGTGTCTGTGTGTGTGTCTGTCTGTCTATAGATTTTTTTCTATGCAAACGATAACAGCCGCAAATTCAAACAGGGAAAGGGGTAGTTAACCTGCAACGTTTTATGTTTTAACAAGGGTATTTGTTATGGCAAACGATAACAGCTGCAACTTCAAACATAATCAAATGTTTATTTGCATACAGCCCTAAATTGTAGAGATCTCAAGACCTATTGTCTTTGGTGAAGATCGGTTACGGGAAAGGGGTAGTTTACCTGCACCGTTTTATGTTTTAACAAGGGTATTTTCTATGGCAAATGATAACAGCCGCAAATTCAAACAGAATCAAATAATATTTTGCATGCAGCCCTGATTTGTAGAGTACTCACGACCTGTTGTTTTTGGTAAAGATCGGTTAAGGGAAAGGGGTAGTTTACCTGCAACGTTTTATGTTTTAAAAGGGTATTTTCTATGGCAAACGATAACTGCCGTAAATTCAAACAGAATCAACTACTTTTTTGCATACCTTTTTATATTATACAGAACGCAAGGTCTGTTGACTTTGTTGAAGATCGGTTAAGGGAAAGGGGTAGTTTACCTGCAACGTTTTATGTTTTAAAAGGGTATTTTCTATGGCAAACGATAACAGCCGCAAATTCAAACAGAATCAAATAGTTATTTGCATACAGTCCTGATTTGTAGAGTACTCAAGACCTAATGTTTTTGGTAAAGATCGGTTAAAAGAAAGGGGTAGTTTACGGGCAACGTTTTTTTTATCATGGGTAATTTTTTTCTATGGCAAACGATAACAGCCGCAAATTAAAACAGAATCAAATAATATTTTGAATACAGCCCTGAATTGTAGAGTTCTCAAGAACTGTTGGGTTTGGTGAAGATCGGTTAAGGGAAAGGGGTAGTTTACCAGCAACATTTTATGTTTTAACAAGGATAATTTTTTCTATGACGAACGATAACTGCCATAAATGCAAACAGAATCATCTACTTTTTTGCATACCTTTTTGAATTATACAGAACGCAAGGTCTGTTGATTTTGTTGAAGATCGGTTAAGGGAAAGGGGTAGTTTACCTGCAACATTTTATGTTTTAACAAGGGTAATTTTTTCTATGACGAACAATAACTGCCGTAAATTCAAACAGAATCACATACTGTTTTGCACACAGCCTGAACTGTAGAGTTCTCAAGACCTATTGTTTTAGGTGAAGATCGGTTAAGCGAAAGGGGTAGTTTACCAGCTACGTTTTTTGTTTTAACAAGCGTATTTTTTTTGGCAAACGATAACAGCCGCAAATTCAAACAGAATCAAACAATTTTTTGCATGCAGCCCTGAATTGTAGACTTATCAATACATATTGTTGTGGGTGAAGGTCGGTTAAGGGAAAGGGGTAGTTTACCTGCCACCTTTAATGTTTTAACAAGAGTAATTGTTTCTATGACGAACGATAACTGCCGCACATTCAAACAAAATCAAATAATGATTTGCATGCATCCCTGAATTGTAGAGGACTCAAGACCTATTGATTTTGGTGAAGATCAGTTATGAGGAAGGGGTAGTTTACCTGCAACTTTTTATGTGATAACAAGGTTAATTTTGTCTATGACGAACGATAACTGCTGTAAATTCAATCATAATCAAATAATGTTTTGCATATGTCCCTATATTGTAGAGAACGAAAGGCCTGTTGATTTTGGTGAACATCGGTTACGGGGAAAGGGTAGTTCCCCTGAATTACCAGAAACATTTTTTGTTGTAACAAGAGTAAAGTACTTAATTTTTATAAATAAAGTATCCTGATAAGAAGATCTTAATAATCCACTGTAGAAACGTAGATGAAATATCTATAAATGAAGAGGCTAGTTGAACGGGGTGGGGGTAATTTTCTATAAATGAAATTTATAGTTAAAGGTGGAGGGGATAATTTTTATGTGTACTACGTTATCGGCAACAAAGTAGTAGTTTGTTGTTAAAATTCCATCCGGGCTGTTTGGCCATAGTCCAATGTTTTCTGCAAAACCAGACGTTTCGGCAGTGGCATCGACTGCCATCATCAGTGAAAATCTAGTGTGATAATGTGTGGTGGTATACGTTAGTGACCACAATACTGTGGTTAAGGCTGAAGCAATAAGTGGAAAGTAGTAGTTTCTATGGAAATATTTCATTTCGTAAATGGTTTTAAATATAAATCTTAGAACATGGAAGTCATGTATGGTTCTCCATACCAATATTTCATGTTTTGAGTGTAGTACAATCAGAATCTGCAATAATCTCGAACACGATTTTTTTTGCCATCACCATACTTCCATTTCCTTAAGGAACATGGAAGTAAAAATTACCCTTGAGAAAAAAACGTTGCTGGTAAACTACCCCTTTCCCTTAACCGATCTTCACCATAAACAATAGGTCTTGATTAGTCTACAATTCAGGACTGTATGCAAAAAATTATTTGATTCTGTTTGAATTTGCGGCTCTTATCGTTTGCCATAGAAAATACCCTAGTTAAAATATAAAACATTGCAGGTAAACTACCCCATTCCCTTAACCGATCTTCAACAAAATCAACAGACCTTGAGTTCTGTATAATTCAAAAAGGTATGCAAAAGAGTAGTTGATTCTGTTTGAATTTGCGGCTGTTATCGTTTACCATAGAAAAATATCGGTATGGAGAACCATACATGACTTCCATATTCTAAGATTTATATTTAAAATCATTTTCAGCCAAACAGCCAGGCTGTGTCTTACCTGCCTTTTTATTGCTGTATTAAATGAAAAATATTATATTACATTAAAATGAAAAAATTATAATTTTATTGCCTGGCAACAAAATTATTTTATTTTTAACAATTACCATTGTTTCAAAAAGTTTAAATAAATTTTCAAGTACTTTACTCTTGTTAAAACGTAAAAGGTTGCAGGTAAACTACCCCTTCCCCTTAACCGATCTTCACCAAAATCGAAAGTCATTGAGACCTCTACAATTCAGGGACGTATGCAAAAAATTATTTGATTCTGTTTGAATTTGCGGCTGTTATCGTTTGCCATAGAAAATACGCTTGATAAAAAAACGTTGCAGGTAAACTACCCCTTCCCCTTAACCGATCTTCACCAAAAACAATAGGTCTTGAGTACTCTACAAATCAGGGCTGTATGCAAAACATTATTTGATTCTGTTTGAATTTGCGGCTGTTATCGTTTGCCATAGAAAATAAAACGTAAAAGGTTGCAGGTAAACTACCCCTTCCCCTTAACCGATCTTCACCAAAAACAATAGGTCTTGAGTACTCTACAAATCAGGACTGTATGCAAAACATTATTTGATTCTGTTTGAATTTGCGGCTGTTATCGTTTGCCATATAAAATACCCTTGTTAAAAAAACGTTGCAGGTAAACTACCCCTTTCCCTCAACCGATCTTCACCAAAAACAATAGGTCTTGAGAAATCTACAATTCAGGGCTGTATGCGAAACATTATTTGATTCTGTTTGAATTTGCGGCTGTTATCGTTTGCCAAAAAAAAAAAAAAATTTCCCTTGATAAAAAAAACCGTTGCAGGTAAACTACCCCTTCCCCTCAACCGATCTTCACCAAAAACAACAGGTCGCGAGTACTCTACAAATCAGGACTGTATGCAAAACATTATTTGATTCTGTTTGAATTTGCGGCTGTTATCGTTTGCCATATAAAATACCCTTGTTAAAAAAACGTTGCAGGTAAACTACCCCTTCCCCTCAACCGATCTTCACCAAAAACAACAGGTCGCGAGTACTCTACAAATCAGGGCTGTATGCAAAAAATTATTTGATTCTGTTTGAATTTGCGGCAGTTGTCGTTTGCCATAGAAAATACGCATGATAAAAAACGTTGCTGGTAAACTACCCCTTCCCCTCAACCGATCTTCACCAAAAACAATAGGTCTTGAGTACTCTACAAATCAGGGCTGTATGCAGAAAATTATTTGATTCTGTTTGAATTTGCGGCTGTTATCGTTTGCCATAGAAAATACCCTTGTTAAAAAAACGTTGTAGGTAAACTACCCCTTTCCCTTAACCGATCTTCACCAAAAACAAAAGGTATTGAGAACTCTACAATTTAGGGCTGTATGCAAATAATCTTTTCATTCTGTTTGAATTTGCGGCTGTTATCGTTTGCCATAGGAAATACCCTTGTTAAAACATAAAACGTTACAGGTAAACTACCCCTTTCCCTTAACCGATCTTCACCAAAAACAATAGGTCTTGAGAACTCTACAATTCAGGGCTGTATGCGAAACATTATTTGATTCTGTTTGAATTTGCGGCGGTTATCGTTTGCCAAACAAACAAAATTTCCCTTGCTAAAAAAAAAACCGTTGCAGGTAAACTACCCCTTTCCCTCAACCGATCTTCACCAAAAACAATAGGTCGCGAGAACTCTGCAAAACCGGGCTGTATGCAAAAAATTATTTGATTCTGTTTGAATTTGCGGCAGTTATCGTTTGCCATAGAAAAAAAATCTACAGACACACAGACACACAGACAGACACACAGACACTTTTCGGAAAACGACTTTTTTTCATGTTTTGAGTGTAGTAGAATCAGAATCTGCAATAATCTCGAACACGATTTTTTTTGCCATCACCATACTTCCATTCCTTAAGGAATATGGAAGTAAAATTACCCTTGATAAAAAAATGTTGCAGGTAAACTACCCCTTTCCCTTAACCGATCTTCACCAAAAACAATAGGACTTGAGTACTCTACAAATCAGGGCTGTATGCAAAAAATTATTTGATTCTGTTTGAATTTGCGGCTGTTATCGTTTGCCATAGACAATACCCTTGTTAAAACATAAAACGTTGCAGGTAAACTACCCCTTTCCCATAACCGATCTTCACCAAAAACAAAAGGACTTGAGAACTCTACAATTCAGGCCTATATGCAAATAATCAGTTGATTCTGTTTGAATTTGCGGCTGTTATCGTTTGCCACAGAAAATACCCTTGTTAAAACAAAAAACGTTGCAGGTAAACTACCCCTTTCCCTTAACCGATCTTCACCAAAAACAACAGGTCTTGAGTACTCTACAAATCAGGGCTGCATGCAAAAAATTATTTGATTTTGTTTGAATTTGCGGCTGTTATCGTTTGCCATAGAAAAAAAAATCTACAGACACACACAGACACTTTTTGAAAAATGACTTTTTTTCATGTTTTGAGTGTAGTACAATCAGAATCTGCAATAATCTCGAACACGATTTTTTTTGCCATCACCATACTTCCATTTCCTTAAGGAACATGGAAGTCAAAAATTAATTTGCTCAATTCTTTTGAAAAAGTTTGCTAAATGAAAGCACACTTTTTTATAGTTGCCTACTGGTTTTAAATTTGATATATTAATCTGATATCAAATAAATTCTGCAATACATATATTACTTCAAAGTCACAGTGGGGGGGGGGGTGCTCAGAAAACTTGGCCTAGGTTCTCAAAAATCTTAAATCTGGCACTGAACATATCTTCATAAATAGTGCCTCACTTTGTATTAAGAAGTTTATTTGTCTTGGCTCCATATATTATCACAAGAAAAGAATAATTTTAAAATTCAATGAATCTTCTCTTATCATCATGAAGAAAAACTGGTTTCTGAAAACAGCTGAACTAGCATATTACCTCTGTACATATACACATATTTACTGAGATATAACATTGGATTTGAGAACCATATTAACATTAATGATTACCAATAGACAACTATATTTTACTTAACAACTTGAACCATAACAAACAAACACAATAACAAATCTATTTGTATTTTCAACAGCTACATATTTTGTATGATGGTTAGTTGTAAAGTCCATGGAGAGACATCTACTTAGTAGTAGAACTAAAATTATTAGTGTGCTGTAAGCCTCGTATTTCATGTAAACACCTGTCAATTTCCAAATCTATGCCAGTTTATTCATTGTTTACCAGCAGTTCAAAATTTATATGTCATGTGCAAGCTGAAAAATGGAAAAAATCAAAACGTCATGTTGTGATTGATCTCCTTGTTAGAAAAACATCTACCACCAATGGCAATTCACAATGAAATGGTAAATGTGTTAAGCAGAGATGCCAACCTTTGAAGTGAGTTATCAGTAATCCCACTGTTAACACCCCCCCCCCCAAAAAAAATTTTTCAAGTCATATCCAAAGCATGATCCTCCCCTCTCGATAATGACACCCCCTTTCCCCTTCCTGACAGCAATCTATTCTAAGGTATATCATATTACACAATAAAATATGCAAATTACCTGTTAGTTCTGTGATAAAAAATTCTTTGTAGCTTGTTTCACACCCAGCAGCTGCTTTTCAATGTAGGTTTTCTTGAAGCATACTTCCCCCTGTGATGACATTTTCGTCTTCTGAACCAAAAGCGATTCCAGTGTAGATGTGCTTAATGTAGGCCTGAATTCTGTCTGATTTTTCCTAACAACACTGAAAACTCTTTCTGTGGGAGAGTTACTGTGAGGTTCACTTAATACTGCAAATACAACATTACTTAAGGTTTTATACTTCATTTGTCCACTTTCATTTTTAAGCTCTGCAATGTTGCCCCAGTTTACGTCAATTTTAGGTCCATGTACAATATATTCAGGGAAAGTATAATACTGGTAAACTGCAAATTCCTCTTCAAGTTTGTCATGTTCACTTTCCTTGACCAAACTTGGGAATCTTCAAACAAAATATTCAAGAGATGAATAGGAAACCTTCATTCTAAGAGAGATGTCTACAACTTCGGCATGCTGAAGAAATTCATCATCAAGGGGAAATTTCCTGATAATGTAACTGCAAGCTGCCATATAAAACTCTCTTACAGAATTATAAAACATCTGTTCATCACAGTCGTTCTCTTTCAAGTATGCCCTGGCTATTGCTCCGATTACCAAGTCCTCGTTGCCTTTCTGGTACTTCCTCTTCTTGAATTCAACACTCGAAAGGGAGGTAGACTCTGACTGAATAGAACATGGCTGAACAAATCTGACCAATAGGTCAGTTAGAAGATCATTAAGATTCCTCCTAAGAAGATGTATGGTTGGAGCATCTTGTTGCAGAAATAAATTCACTGAGTTAAAGACGGGAAGTGTACGCTGAAGAAAATAGCAAAACAGTTTTGTGTGTGGGTCCTGTAAGAAAGATTTTACAGTTTCAAACTGCTTGCTGCTCTCATTTTTATGGAGGGGGTCACTACAAAGCTTCCCACTGCTCAAGAACTCGATTAATAGACTGAAGAAGCGAGAGCCAACGGGTACTGACACATTTCAAAATTTTGTGACCCTCTGTGCCACAAATAGCCTGATATACTTTCAACGTGTTTTGCCTTTTAGAACACTAATCAAGGTAGTAATATAACTGAACCAAAAAGTTCTCTACATTGACTGGTAATTGGGCTGCTGCTTTTTGTGCACAGATGTGTATGAGATGACATGAACAACCCGAAACATAAACAGAAGAATGCCTGTCCTTCAAAAATATGGCAACACCTTTATTTGCCCCTATCATTATGTATGCGTTGTCAGGTGAAAAAGAAATGCAATTTTCCTATGGAATGGCTAGAGAAGACAATTCAATATTGATAACAGAAAAAATTCCCTCACCTGTGTTGTCAGTACTCTCTAACAATGACAATAGAAGAGTTGATATTTGGCCTATCTGAGCATTAAAGTAAGAAACAACTATAGGAAAAAGTTTTACTGCATTTGAATCCATACTGCCATCAGTAGCCAAAGAAAAAGGCGTTTTTTGCAAAAGTTCACTCATTTCCTTTTTTGTCTCAGATGCCGTGTATTGAACTAAAGCAGAGGTTTTAGTTCTTGCAGCCATATTTCTCCGATATTTTAGAGTCAGGGAACATTGCTCTAAATAAATTTCCTGCATGGTCCGAAACAGATAACGGGATATTATGCTCCAAAAGAAATGATGTGAACAGCAACTCGGCATTTGTCACCGCACTTTCATTACTTTTCATGAAGAATGATGAAACAGACTTGTTTTGTAATTTTGCTTCACTGTATGTGTTACGTTTCTTGGATTCTATATGTCTTCTGCAATCATCTCGTCCACCGTGAGCCACAGAAAAATCACACGAGTACACACTGCAGAACACGTGGTTTTCACTAACACGTGAAGCAAGTAGGCATGGTCATCCTTTGTGTAACCGTCTCGATATTTTTGTAACACTGCTGTCTTCTTAGAAGTAGTTGCAATTTGACAATTGGACAGCTTCATTTTACAAAACCAATCACTTCTTTTAGAAACAACGACTAGAATAATTAGAACTGTAACGCGCTAAAGTACTTCGACGCAAACAACAAAGAGACACCAGGCTCACCAATGACGCGCACTGGAGTTGAGCTCCTTTATTCACAACGAATTTCACGACGCTCACGGGTAGTGCTGCGATAGCAAAAGAAAGTGACGATCTAATTAGTAGCCAACTCACAAGCACTGAAACGAGGAGAGTTAAGTAGTAATGCTCGAAAGGATCGAAATTATTTCTTCTTTCCTTTTTTTTTTCATAGAAATTTATTTTTTTCGTGATAATGTCGCTTTCTGTAATAATTTCCCCTTTGACCGTAATGCCGTAATCATGAGGTGAAATCCGTAATAATTACGGACAATCCATAATAGTTGGCACCTCTGGTTAAGGAAACAACTCCAAATGGAGTGCCTACCTTGCACAGTTTACCATCTCTAACTACTGATTTCAAATATGATACGTGTGATCATGTAAGATGCTTATAATTACACCAATATCCCAAGTTATAGACTTCTAACAATATGTACGAATATTTTTTAATGATATCTGAAGTTGTTGCCCTTTTTGGGCAACTGCTGAAGGAATCATCTACAACACTCATTGTATGATCATGTTTAATCTCACTCACGCAACCACTTACAAACCATTGTTTATGAAGGTACAGTATCTCTTAACACATTTATCATTTTGTTGTGAATTTTCATTGGTGCTAGACCTTATTTAACACAGAATTCAATCCCACACAGCTTTTGATGTTGTCTATTTTTCAAAATATGCATAACATAATTTTCGAACAGCTGGTAAATAATAAACTGACAGATAGATTTGGAAGTGAACAGGTGTTTACATGAAATACGAATCCTACCACACTATAAAAAATTTAGTTCTACGACTAAGCGCTAGATGTTGCTCTGTGAATTTTTCAACTTACCCTTGCATGCATGTGCATTAGCTTAACTATATTCAGAATGATAAAAAAATGTTTTAATGGGATGGAAGGGAACGGAATAAAATCCGAAATATGTGTGAACAAAAAAAAGAATAAAGTCAGTAGGTAAAGTTATGAGAATTAAAAACAGATGTAAGCACAAAAATATTGATAAAAAGAATAGTCAGTAGGTACTTAGAGATTATTATGACTAAGCACAGGACCAGTGAACAAGCAGTCGCCACAGTAAAGGAAGCATTCAATAGAAAAAGAATTTTGTGCAGCTGAATGAACTTGGATTGATGAAGAGACAGGTGAAATGATTTAGACGTAGTGTTTTATTCATGGGTCACAGACAAGGGCATTAAGAAATGTGGATACAGCTAGGATTTAGGTGGTTTTTTCACCTGAAAAAACAAACAAACAATAAACAGCTGAAAAAATGTTATTTTGAACACCTAAAAGCATACAAAAAACCAGAAATATATAAATCCAATTTAGCCACAATGCAATAAACACAGGGCATGAATTCCCAGACATAACCAATGCGACACTAATAAAACATACAGTAGAGTCTCGGTTATCCGCCCTTCAATTATCCGTCGTTCCGTGTTATCCGCCGCCCAAGCGGCATAAAAAAACATAAACGTAAAAAATATTTTCTTTAATTACTGCAACGAAAATAGTGTGCCAATAGTTTGCGGGCATCAGTGTACGTGCTCTCTTTGTGATTGCTCCTGACTGTACCGCAGGAATTTGGCCTACTGCCCATCGCCTATTATAGCCTAGCTGTGACTCATGTGTCATTCACCCCACCCCACCCCCAACATCCAACGCTATCGCTCACATGCTCATCGCATAGTAGACTGCAGTTTCTTGTTGTGTGCTGTAGTGAGCAGTGAGGCTATTTTTACGCGGTGTGTCCGTGAGTGACTAGTGCAGTTTTGGTGAAAGTGTCGTAGTGTAGTCTTGTTAATAGTGTTGCGATTATGGCTACGAAAAGGAAGAAAATTCCTTATCAATAAAAGACAAGCCTGAGGCATTAAAAAGACTGGATAAAGGGGAAACGCTGCAGAAGGTGGCTGACCACTACGGCGTCGGTCATCGCACAGTTGGAGATTTGAAGAAGGGACGATTAGAATTAGAAAAATGGTGTTCCTCACGAGTTACTGAGACTGCTTTTAAAGGTAGAAAAACTATGAAAAATAGTGATTATGAAAAAGTTAGCGAAGCGTTGTACATTTGGTTTACACAGTTCAGGGAGAAAGGGGTGCCTATTTCGGGACCTATCTTAAAAGAAAAGGTGTTGCAGTTTCAAAAAGAATTTAACGAAGGTGATGCAGATTTTACAGCAAGCGTTGGCTGGCTTGATAGATGGAAGAAGCGTTATGGAATCCGTCAGGTGAATATTTGCGGCGAGAAACTGTCATCAAACTTTCAAGGAATGGAGCAGTTTAAGAAAAAATTTCAAGACTTTGTTGAAACTGAAAGCTTAACAGGAGATAAAGTATTTAATTGTGATGAAACAGGTCTTAATTTCAAAATGTTACTGAGTAAGAGCCTTGCAGCTAGAACTGAAGCTGCAGCCCCTGGCTATAAACGTAGTAAAGAGAGAGTGACTATTTTAGCATGCAGTAATGCCACAGCAAACCATAAAATGGACCTGGCAATGATTGGAAAGTCCAAAAACCCTAGGGCTTTTAAAACCATTTCAAAACATGCTCTTCCAGTAAAATATTTCAATCAAAAAAGTGCATGGATGACTAGTGAAATTTTTAAGGAATGGTTTTTTAAAGAGTTTGTTCCTTCTACAGAGAAGTTTTTAAAAGACAACAACCTACCCAGAAAAGCAGTTTTACTGCTAGACAATGCCCCAACTCACCCTGGTCCAGACGAACTTAGAGATGGGGACATAAAGGCTATGTTTTTGCCACCAAATGTGACTGCCATTTGTCAGCCTATGGACCAGGGTGTTTTGGAAACACTTAAACGAAACTATCGAAGAAAGCTTCTGTCAACAGTCATACAAGAAATTGAAGATGGGCAAAACTTGATTAAGAAGTTGAAAAGTATAAATTTGAAGGATGTCGCTTATTGGGTCGCAAGGGCCTGGGCCGACCTCGGGGCACAAACAATTGCGAAGTCGTGGCATAAGCTGTTGGGCGAGGACGAAAATATGGCTGAAAGCATGCTGGATGAACTTCATAAAAGTATTTTGCCCTTGGTGCAACGTATCCCTGGATGTGAGGATGCATCGTTGGATGAAATAAGGAATTGGCTTTCAGGAGACGACCAATATGAAATAACTGACGAAGAAATTGTAACACTTGTTAATAGCGATGATGTTGAAGATCAAGACTCTGAAACTGTTGAGCCCCAAAAGATCACACACAAAGAAGGGGTTAAAGCTCTTGAAGCAGCCATTCAGTACGTTGAGCAGCAAGAGGAACCCAGGGTTGTCGACATAATGATGCTCCAAAGATGGCGAGACTTGGCAGCAAAGAAGCGGGAATCATCAGGGATGCAGTCGAAGATCACTAATTTTTTTCACTCATCATGAACTGAACTCTCACTTCCAACATTTCTGACAGTGTAAGTCAATTTTATTACGTACACATTAGTCTGATTCTATATTTATTTTTAGTAAATTTTTCTTGTTAAAATTTACTAATTCTTAAACTTGAAGCGTTTGAAGCGTGAAGTAGTACTAATGTAGGCGTAATTGTTTTCTCTTTTTTTGTAAGTGTATAACTTTAATATTGTTGCTTGTTCTCTAAAATGTTTTACTATAATTTTGTAATATAATTGTATAGTACTGTATTGTTTTCTCTATTGATTTGTTGTAAAACGTGATGTTTATTAATTACATTTACAAAATTACAACATAATTTTATGATAAATTTGCGTTTTATTTAACTCTCCCTATTATCCGCCATTCAAGCTTATCCGCCCTTCCGCCAGCCCATTTATGGCGGATAACCGGGACTCTACTGTACCACACAAAGGCACCATAATCAACATTTGGGAAAATTTACAAATATACAAACATAAAACACAAAACAAACTAATACCTGAACAAATACAAATCAATACAAAACATGACACAATATTCAAAGCACTCAACATCGAAAATACACAAAAAACTAACACATACACCAATCACACACAATAAAACCAATTTGAAGTACCAGAAGCCAACAGGAAAATACTAATAGTCAACCAACACATACGTACTTCACCAGACACAAAAACCGGAAGGCTGAGGATGGGTACAAAATGGTACACGAAACATGTTCCTAATAAGGAAAAAAAAGGTATATCTTGAAGTAAATTCATTATAAATATTTAATCTTATATATATATATATATATATATATATATATTGCAACAATACAAGCAAATGCTGTAATGTGCATGTATTAAATAAAATAAATATTTAAATTAATTTTAGTAATATGTAATAGACAAGCAGGTGTGAAATTGAAAGCTGAATTATGAACAGGAATCAACAAGAAAGATCACGCGATTGCCGCTGAGAGTGTGTACACAAGTAAATAGTGTGTGTGCGTGAGGCCTGTTCAAGCCTGAAAGTTTGCAATCTCACCCAAATAGATACTAAATTAAAGTTTTATTTAATTATAAGCAAACCGTAAATATTAGAAAGATTGTAAAGACTTCTAAAAATGCATAAAAATCAGACACATGTGCAGTGCGAATTTGGTGTGATTATGACGTTCAGTACGAATTCTGTGCGACTTGTAGAGCATAGTAATTACACTAATGATACGATCATTATGATAATTACGTATACTATGTGTAATTGAATCAGACAATGTTAGATCACTTTGAAATCCGAATTAGACATTGCAATTGGCAAAAATGTGCGAATATGTGGAATTAGACGATGGTGGGGGAACTGACACCACGGACAGCTTCTGACCTGCAGAATCCTGTGACAACAGGTATGGTTTTTTTTTTTTTTGGTGAATATAAATACGAACCCAGGAGAGCCAAATTTACTCTTCAATCAATCTTCAGTCGTGGCGGTACGCTATGTCCGTCAGCGATGAGAATTTTTAATACTCTTTAATCAGTTTTCAATTGCAGCGGTAAGCTCTGTCCGTTATTGACGCGAATAATTTTAATTACTTCAGACATAGCTGGACGCTATGTCCAATATCGACAAGATCTTTTGTTTATAAACTGTAAAGTCTAAGGGACAATACGTTAGTTCAAGTTAAAAAAAAAATTAACTATAATTATCAGACGTCTACAACTACAAACATCAACACTCTAGACAAATGGCGAGAGAACATCAAGCAGAGGAACGATATGCAGAGCAATAGAGGTGGTTAATAGAACAACGGCAGCTGATTCAGAGCAACACATCATTCCATTCTATAGCCAGCAGTTGGGACCATGACGGACGAGTGACTGGAGGACGACCAGTGGAACCGGAAAACGCAAGAGGACATCCAATAGGAGAGGACCGACAGATCACCGGAGGACATGGGTACAATCTGTAGAATTGAGGTGACGAAAAACCAATTTATAATTATAAAAGAATAGAGACATTGAAAAGACATTAATTAAAAAATTTTAAATTAAAGAAAAATTTTGAAGATAGAGATAAGAGAATGTAATTTAACTATAGTAAGAATTTTCTTTAATGATGACCAATTAATTTAAAGATACTTTAAATCCTTGCTTGGAGGATTAACAATTGATTTAATAATTTTAATTTTTCATTGAAAGTGTATAAAGTAAAGTAGTTGGAAATATAGAAGAAGACTAACGATTCGATTAGTTTATTTAAAATGTTATAAAGCCTTAAGATGTATGCCAAGCAAAGAATAATAATGTAAATAAGAACAAATTTATAAAGCACACATTCAGACTGAGTAGTCGAGAATTTACAGTGTAACGAAGAAATATTTAACATAGAGTTTTGCTAATATAAGATATAAGATTTATTTTATGATGAGTGTACAGCAACAAAGAAACATTTAAACAATTGATAATGAATATTTTATGGCGAAGTAAATATTATCATATATTATATTTTTTTTAATTTTTCGTTTGAATAAAGAAATGAAAACATGTTACGATTCATAAAAGGACTACTCTTATTATGATTACACCTAAGCTCCAATTATACATACAAGTTATCAGTAATGTTGTATGAGCTATACCACTACACAATTTAGATTACATGTAATTAATACATTGTGTCGTTGTATAATTTTGGAGTCCCAAGAACGTGGGGCTCCTCAAACACGAATAAATTTGTATTTACAACCTGCATATAATAAAATGTGTCGTATAATTTTGTCGCCCGTTAACGTGTGGCACGACACGCCTACATTTAATAAATAAATGTATGCTCTATTGTTAAATGTGTGCATAGGATTTTATGTATAATAATTGATGTTTATTTATGAATATTTGTGTATGTTGTTTACTTTTTTTATATGTAATGACACAACTGGCACCCACCAATACATTGATGTATATGATAACAGGTGTAATTTTAACAAGAGTATAATAATAGTTACTAATAAAAAATAAATAAATAAACAAATAAATCAATAAAAAAAAATAGCGAACGGTTGTATAATAATAATAATAATTTTAAAAATAAATTTAAATACATCGTATTCATGATGGCAGCACCAGGAAGTATTAGTATGGAGGCAATCATTAAAATGATGGGAAACATTATGGACGAATATGGAATAAGACAAGATGTATGTGCTAGACTAGATAAACAAATAGAAGAGTTAACACCAACTAAAGCACAATTAGGTAAAACATAAACAGAATATAATGCAATACTAAAAGTAGGAGCAAAAATAGAACAAGATATCGACAATAATACGCGTATAAACGCACCCAAAGTAATGTTAAGATAGCACTTGATAAACAAGCTATTAAAATGAAAAAGGAACTTGAAGGAATGTTAATATTTAATAATTATAATTCTAGTGAAATACTTAACACTAGGGAAGAATATAACGTAGGATATCGACAATCATACCTTAGTGATAGGAATATCCAGCTCGCTATGCAAACTCACAGTAAAACAATACGTGTGAAACAATTAAAACGCAATATTTGCTATATGTAGACGTATTTACCGCAAATCAATATTTGCGGCGAGAACACACAATAATTATCACTGTAACGAGAAACGTATTAATAAACCATCTATACGAAACACTACACAAAAATGTGATAATTATATTAATTATACACACGATAAGTATAAAGTGAACGATAACTATAATAACGATAATTATAACTGTAATTATAAAAACTACAGAGGTTATTATAAACGACAGATGAAAAAACAGTCGACAGCTGTTTATATGGGCCGCGAGCAAACTGTTGCGATGGAGTGCGACCGTTACGAGAGAAAGAGAGGGAGAATAAAGTTTTCACCCTATAGACACGTGGGTCACGCGATAAAGGCAGCAACAATTCAACGCAGCGACGAATAGGTGAATTACAATGGAATGTTAACGAGGGTGAGAAGCGGAAATTGCTATATGTCGGCGACTATATGGCAAAGGAAACAATGTCCAGTAGCTGGTCAAACAATACAATGCATTGTATAGCTTAAACTAGGGAGGGTGTAAATTGAACCACACTCAATGCCCGAAAATAAATAATTATTTTAAGAAAAATATTACTGTTAATTATTAATAATATAAAGAATTAATTAAGAAGGAATGTTAATGTTAGAAAAGGAGTTAAATAATAAGGAATAATATGTGTAAAAAGGTTAGAAATTATATTTAAGAAAATTTATAATTGAAAAGAAAATGTTAAGGAATTAAATAATAAAGAATGTTATTTTTGTAAGAAATGTAAGGAATGTTATTATCGATGTTGTTATTCATATGAAGAAAGGGTTAGAAATCAGAAATAAATGTTATAATTGTCAGAATGGGTGATCAAGCGGAAATTTCATACCTTAGTGGAAATGCAAGGACACAGAAGAAAGCGATAGTGAAAGTCAAGGGCAGAGATTACTTAGAGCTCAAATGCTACAATTAACACATCGAGTGAGTTACGCACATAAAAGTCTGGATATAGACGTGTTTCTAAGGCAGTCATCTGTAGCTGATAATGCGACACACTACGAAGCTAAAAAGAGTATTCTGTTACAGAAGTGTATTTCAACACAGGGTAAGAATGAAGAAAATTATTAGTGATCAGAAAGGAAATGTAAGAATGAAGATAGGAATAATAGGCTAAGAAAAGGGTTAAGGAACGAAGGTAGGAATTAAGGTAATGTAAAATTCCAGATTGAAGAATGGCATAATATGTTAAGATGCAGAATGTTTACCAGTGCAAGAAAGCAACTCATGTAGGAAATTCTACACATAAAAATAAATAGGTCAATGGGACCAGATTAAAGGAGAACAATGGAAAGAGTAGCTCCGCTTACGCATTGTTAGCAACACCTGTTTGGGGAGAAGGAAACATTACTTGCTGTACCCTCTAACTAAGGGAAAATTAACAATTAATATTCATTATTATTGGTTGTAGTGTATAAATACAAACAAAAATAAGTAATCTGAAATATAAAAATATAATGTGTCTGATATAAAAAAAAAATTAAATAAATAAATTTATTAAATTTTTTTTACCAAGCAGAGGAATACTGCAACTATATATATATATATATATATATATATATATATATATATATATATATATATTGCAACGATGCAGCCATACGCTGTATTAGGCATTAATTTGAATAAATATAAATTTTGTAGAATTATTATAAGTTAAGAGTACATGGACAGGTCTGAGATTGTAAAAATATTTCATTGTTATATTAGGGGAGAAATTAACCTGTTCCGACAGGCAGTGAACACCTGCTCAATTGTATGTGTGTTACACGTGTATCTTGTGTATGTTAGTGATGCATGTACAGACAGGAATCTCAGCAACCCGCCCCAAGTAATTAATAAAATAATTATTTTAATTCACTGTGCGAAAACTAATTAGTGTAGAAACAAACCAAAGGCACCAAAATGTGTGTAAGTTTTATAGTTATCCCCAGTGAAAAGATGACGTTAATAGGACACGCTACGCGAAGATAGTGCGAAATAAATGTGCCAAAAATATGCAAATTACCCTAAGACGCTCAAATTAATACAGTGAGTGCTTAATCAAATTAGCTATGATTTGTGCTATCTCGAATCCGTGCAAAACATTGCTATTTGCTAATAATTGCAAATAGATGAAAAGGTTCGGGAGTGGGGGCTATCAGGTGATCTGCAGGTCTCGACAAGATGATTTTGGAGCCAACTGGCGCGGAATCTCGAGAGGGTATAAATTGAGGGTTCGAATGAAAACCCTTCTCTTCATTTCAAGACACAGTTGCAGTCGGACATGCTGTCCGTCGGCAGAACAGTTTTATTCTTATTTTTATTACAAGTCGCATTAACGAAAGAATAAAATGTTCGTTAATTATGTGACAATATTTGGGAAAACGTAAGTACCGGGATCGTTTAAGTCTACCAAGAGTATCTACGGAAAAGCTACCAGAGATACGAGGGATGCTGGACGTTAGACGATGTTTAAGATCTACCTTGCAGCAGATAACAACTCTCTGAAGCGGACCACACTGCTGGAGAATGACGCTGGACTCTAGACGTATCCAGGACCACGCCAGGACAGGAGGAATGGAAAACTAACTCTGGACAACGCTGGACCCCCGCCAATAAGTCGTAAGATCATCAGAACTCGAGGTGGCATGCATAATGCATTTTTAAATGATTTTTTAAAAGAGCTCATAAAGACTATATTAAAAGACAATAAATTGAAACAAAGAAAAAATTATAACTAGAAATAATATTTTAGAAATGTAGATAAATGTTAGTCGTAAGAATGAGCGATCACACATAAAGAAATAATAAAAAACAAAGGAATTTTAAGTTGAGAGAGTAGATTTTGTTTATCAAAATTAATAGATAAATTGATTTGATATTTGCATTATAGAAAAGAATAATTTAAATTTGAATATTAAAACAAATGCCAGTCAAAAAAGTTAATTAATATAAATTCAAATTAATTTTAAACCTTGGTATAGACTGAGCGAGTTGAGGTCAGATCTGAATTAAAAGAATTCAATTCAAATTACATTTTAATATAATATTTTATTATTTCAATCACTTTCTGCTACAGTCCGTTTCTTGATGTATATAATACATTTAATATTTATACATAAATTTACCTCAAGATGTTATTTTTCTATTTGGAACAAATTGATTTTATTAGTAAATCAAATTATTAACATGTCTAGATTAAGATTATTAACATGTCTAGATGTAAGAGGGTTTTACTTCCATGTTCCTTAAGGAAATGGTGATGGCAAAAAAAATCGTGTTCGAGATTATTGCAGATTCCGATTGTACAACACTCAAAACATGAAAAAAAATTATTTTTCGAAGTGTCTGTGTGTGTGTCTGTCTTCTCAGGATTTTTTCTATGGCAAACGATAACAGCCGCAAATTCAAACAGAATCAAATAATCTTTTGCATACAGCCCTGATTTGTAAAGTACTCAAGACCTATTGTTTTTGGTGAACATCGGTTAAGGGAAAGGGGTAGTTTACCACCAACAGTTTTTTTTTAATCAAGGGTAATTTTTTTCTATGGCAAACGATAACAGATGCAAATTTAAACAGAATCAAATAATTTTTTGCATACAGCCCTGAATTGTAGAGTTCTCAGTACCTATTTTTTTTGGTGAAGATCGGTTAAGGGAAAGGGGTATTTTACCAGCAACGTTTTATGTTTTAAAAGGGTATTTTCTATGGCAAACGATAAGAGTCACAAATTCAAACAAAATCAAATATTTTTTTGCATACACCTCTGATTTGTAGAGTACTCAAGACCTATTGTTTTTGGTGAAGATCGGTTAACGGGGAGGGGTAGTTTACCTGCAACGTTTTTCTTATCAAGGGTAATTTTTTTTCTATGGCAAACGATAACAGCCGCAAATTCAAACAGAATCAAATAATATTTTGCATACAGCCCTGAATTGTAGAGTTCTCAAGACCTGCTGGTTTTGGTGTACATCGGTTAAGGGAATAGGGTAGTTTACCTGCAACATTTTATGTTATAACAAGGGTAATTTTTTCTATGACGAACGATAACTGCCGTAAATTCAAACCGAATCAACTACTCTTTTGCATACCTTTTTGAGTTATACAGAACTCAAGGTCTGTTGATTTTGTTGAAGATCGGTTAAGGGAAAGGGGTAGTTTACCTGCAACATTTTATATTTTAACAAGGGTATTTACTATGGCAAACGATAAGAGCCGCAAATTCAAACAGAATCAAATAATGTTTTGCAAAAAGCCCTGAATTGTAGAGGACTGAAGGTCTATTGATTTTGGTGAAGATCGGTTTAGAGAAAGGGGTAGTTTACCTGCAACTTTTTATGTTTTAACAAGGGTACTTTTTTCTATGACGAACGATAACTGCCGTAAATTCAAATAAAATCAAAAAGTTTGTTGCAAACGTTCCTAAATTGTAGAGAACTCAAGGCCTGTTGATTTTGGTGAAGATCGGTAAAGGGAAAGGGGTAGTTTGCCTGAAACATGTTATGTTGTAACAAGAGAAATGTTTTCATGACGAACGATAACTGCCGCAAATTGAAACAGAATCAAATATTTTTTTGCATGCATCCCTGCATTGTAGAGAACTGAAGGTCTATTGATTTTGGTGAAGATCGGTTTAGAGAAAGGGGTAGTTTACCTGCAACGTTTTATGTTTTAACAAGAGTAAAGTACTTAATTTTTATAAATAAAGTATCTTGATAAGAAGCTCATAATAATCCACTGTAGAAATGTAGATGAAATATCTATAAATGAAGAGGTTAGGTGAACGGGGTGGGGGTAATTTTCTATAAATGAAAATTATAGTTGAAGGGGAGGGGAGAATTTTTTATGCGTAGTACGTTATCGGCAACAAAGAAGTAGTTCTTTATTAAAATTCCTTCCCGGGCTGTTTAGCCGTAGTCCAGTTTTCTGCAAAACCAGACTTTTCGGCAGTGCCATCGACTTCCATCTCAGTGAAAATCGAGTGCGAAAACGTGAGGTGGTATACGTTACTGTGGTTTAAGGCTGAAGCAATAAGTAGAAAGAAGTAGTTTCTATGGAAATATTTCATTTCGAATATGATTTTAAATATAAATCTTATAACATGGAAGTCATGTATGGTTCTCCATACCGATATTTTAAATATGTGTAACACTGCATAGTATAAGAGAGGAACATTTAATAATGAGCAATATCGTGACCAAAAGTTATTAATGATGTTTATAATTATTTATAAGATTGAGTAAACAATAAATATGAATTTTAAATACTCATAAATACAATACTCTTATTATAATTACACCTGAACCCCAATTACACATACAACCTACATTATATAATTTGTGTCGTTACATTAATGTCGCCCATGAACGTGGAGCACGAAACGCCTACATTTAGTAATTTAATAATATGTATCGTTGTAATATATATTCACTCACTTTCTGCTACAGTCCGTTTCTTGATGTATATAATACATTTAATATTTATAATGAATTTACCTCAAGATATACCTTTTTTTTCCTTATTAGGAACATGTTTCGGGTACCATCTTGTACCCATCCTCAGCCTTCCGGTTTTTGTGTCTGGTGAAGTACATATGTGTTGGTTGACTATTATTATTGTGGCTTCCTGTTGGCTTCTGGTACTTCAAATTGGTTTTATTGTGTGTGATTGTGGTGTATGTGTTAGTTTTATGTGTATTTTCGATGTTGAGTGCTTTGAATATTGTGTCATGTTTTGTATTGATTTGTATTTGTTCAGGTATTAGTTTGTTTTGTGTTTTATGTTTGTATATTGTAACATGACATAAGATAGCACAAAATACCACTAATAATTGATAAAAGAAGAAGCTGAAGGTAGAAAGAAAAAATTAAAAACCTATAACTTGAAGATTGATAACCCAACTACAAAATAACACTTGACTAAGAAACTGACTATGACTTAACCCAATAGATTGGAGAAGGTGAAGGAACGAGAAACCAGGATGTAACCCAAAGTGTGACCACAATCATTGTAACCCCAAAATGTAGCTAATAAATAAAATGTAAAATAAATGCACTAAAACAGATAGGGCATAAATAAGATGTAAAATATGTAAACCATAAAAGATAAAATATAAATATGTTATGTGTGTTAAATGAAAAGAAAAGAAAAATAGATGTATAAATCTAAGGTAGGAGAATAGAAATAAAAAATACCCTATTAAATAATAAACTAGCCAAAAGCAAGTAAAATATAATTGAGCTGAGTAAAGGCAATAATTAATATAAAAGTGACAAATGTGAAATGATAATAAAACAAATGTTAATGACCAATAACCACTTAGTGATGATATACTAAAGAAACAAACAATGTGTGAAGTATCAGGTGAAGGATATAACTACATAAATAGAAATAAATGACAACGAACTATGTAAATAACATAGAGTAAAAGTGATAACAGATAAATAAACCTCATGTGAAAAGAAAAGTGCAGTGTGAGTGCATACAGTGTAGAATACAGTAAAAAAGCAGACTATATTGATATAGCAAAACAATCTTTAAAAGCATGTTAGATAGTAAGAATACTAAACTAATTGTATCTTTGTTAATTTAAGTAATCGAAAGTAAGAAATACATAAAAATAATGAAAAGTTAAAATATTAGAGTGGAAGATGGGAGAAAGAGACACAAGGTTTAGTGAAGGAATTTATGAAGGAGTTATGTTGTTAAGTAGTGTTAAACATTATTATTATAAGAGTTTTGTTATTGTAAGAACTATACTATTAATAAACTTAGAAGACAGGTGAGATAAAAGTAAGAAACCAATAATAATTAGAAGTTTAATTTCAGGCTTGGACCTGGTAAGAAAGATGTTAAATAATAAAAGGTGTGTTGTTAAAAGCACCAATGTTTTTTTTGTTTATTAGTTTCTATAGAAAATGTTCAATTAACCACTATATAAAGTTAATGAATATAAAAAGATTGTAAGGAATGTTGAATAGAAGTATTGTGAAACCTAGGCATTAGGCCTAGCAAAAAGGAAGGAATTTTGTAAGTTTGTAAGTAAAACAATAACAAAAGGTCAATGATGGTACAAAATATGTTTAGGTATTTAAGTAAGAATATCAGGCACAAAAATGTATAAATAATATTTAGTTTCAAGATAATTATATAAGAAAATATCCATAGGAAAAATAAGGAATATGTTATTAATTAATCAAAAGTAACCATGAGTGATATCAAAATAATCTTTAGCAAAAAAGCAAAAAAATGATGTTAGTGTAATTAATATTACTACTAGCAAAAGAAAGTACAGTAGACTCTCGGCTATCCAACTCCTGCCTATTCGACCTCCGGCCTATCAAAAAAAAAATAAAATAAAATAAACAAATTTTTAGTCCGGTACATATGCAGTATTTCCAATCCGATTACTAGCGCCTTCAAACGTCATGTGAGCAATCCCGCCACGCTGGTGAAGGCGCTTACGCGTGAATCACCAGTTACCAATACAGTACGCCAATTGATTCATGTTGTGACAGGAAAGTTTCGTGTTCCTACTTGAGTGTGTAACAGGTGCATCAGTCAGTCTGTATCCAGAAGTCAGTCCGTGCGGTTCAGTCGTTCGTGGATTGTTAATTTGTTATAAAGTGTGTATACAGTATTGTTGGTGGCTTTTATTTTTAAGTGAAATATGGGTGACAAACGAAAGAAAGTGGTAGTAACTTTGGAAGAAAAACTGCAAGCAATAAAAAGAATGGATTCTGGTGAGTCGGTAAACAAAATTGCACTGGAGTTAGGAGTTGGAAAAACTACTGTGGGTGATTGGCGAAGAAATCGCGCAGAGATTGAAAAATGGTGTTCTAAGCAAGCAAGTGGCAGTGGCGTGATAGTTAGAAAAACTATGCAAAAAGGAAAACGTGGAAGTTGAAGAGGCTTTATATCTGTGGTATGAAAATGTGAGGGGGAAAGGATTGACGGTTTCAGGCCCCTTGCTCCAAGAAAAAGCGATTCAGTTTAAAAAACAGATCGAAGGAGACGATGGTGAGTTTACTGCCAGTGACGGGTGGCTTGATCGCTGGAAGAAACGTTTTGTTGGTGTTCGTCAGATGACGATTAGTGGTGAAGCATTGTCTGCTAATAAGGACGCTGTCCCTGACTTTAAAAAACACTTTTTTGACCTGCTTGATAAGGAAGGTATTTCCGGAGAACAAGTGTACAACTGTGATGAGACGGGTTTGAATTACCATATGTTGTCGTCTAAAACACTAGCGTCTAAACAGGAAAAGGCCACACCAGGGTTCAAGAAGAGCACGGACCGCGTTACAGTTTTAGCTTGTAGTAACGCAACCGGAAACCACAAGTTGAGACTGACCTTGATTGGAAAATCTTGCAAGCCTAGGGCTTTTAAAAATCTTAAAAGATTTAAGTTCTTTGCCCCTGCATTATACCCATCAAAAAAAGGCGTGGATGAATGGAGAAATTTTCAAAAATTGGTTTGAACAGGAATTTGTGCCACAAGTTGAAAAACATTTAGCTGAAAACAATTTAACAAGGAAAGCAATCCTAGTTTTGGATAACGCTCCTTCACATCCAGCAAATGACCAATTAAAAGATGGGAGACATAAAAGCTTTGTTCTTGCCTGCAAATGTTACATCTATATGTCAGCCAATGGATCAGGGAGTGCTCCAAGCTTTAAAAAAGAAATATCGACGTAGGCTACTAAGCTATATCATCGCGACAATTGATAATACAGAAGTTGCGACGGCACTACAGTCAGTAGACATGCTTGACGTCATCAGATGGGTGTCCGAGGCATGGGATGAAATTCCATCTTTAACACTTGTGCGATCGTGGAAAATTTTGCTGGATCACAGAGCCAGTGATAAGTGGGAAGAGGTAGAACAGCAATGTGATGTGGAAAATGCAACTGATAACACTGCGCTTGTATCGCTGTTAGAAAAAGTTCCCGGATGTGAGGAAGCTTCATTGGAAGACATCACAGAATGATTGGCAAAGGACGAAATCGAAGAAATTGCAGACGAAGATATTGTAGCGATGGTATTAAATGAACAGCCAATTGAAGAGGAACAAGGTGATGAACCCTCCGATCGTATAACCCACTCCGAAGGCCTGAAGGCGATCGAGACGGCAGTGGAATACATTGGCCAGCAAGAAGAAGCAACACCAGCAGACATCATATTGTTACGATGGTCTACTCGATCGCCGTAGGTACAGTGGAAACAAAATAAGTACAAGACACCAATTAAGTCACTAATCACACCTTTAATTGTTACAGTAAAACAGTTCGTAATTAACAACAACACAGTCTACAGTAAATCAAATGAAAATTGTACACACGCAATAAAATGTCCACAAATATTAAAACTCAATTTTATTACAATTATACCGTCTAATTATAAAACGCAACACTTCAATAATAACTACTTAACGTACACAGTAATAACTCGAACCGCTCTGGAATATATCGCACTAATACTCTCTAACCGCACTATCAAATATCTCGCTTTGAACTGAAAAACTAAGGCCGCTACCCGATGTATTTATAGTCACGCTCACACACCCAGAAGCTTCCAAACTGCGTCTTATCTCTCGTGAACTACGTAATTACTACGCCCTTGACACAGTCCGAGCACCCGAGCGAAGCCCGGCACAGTCGAGAAAATTCTCGCAAAATGCGTCTAGTAGCACGTACACCACACGCTTACATCGAGATCCTTCTGGCATATTCGATAAACGCGTACATTGTTCTGTGCTATCGTAGCAATATGTTTACGTAAGTGGAAGGATATAGCGGCGAGGAAATTAATGCGAGGAAAGAAGCAGGTCTCAATTACAGACTTTTTCAAACCTTAGACAATGTAAGTTTCACTTGTTCTTTCATTATACAGTACGTAGTTTTAGGTTATTATAATTTGATTTATATTAACAACTAATTTGGTTGAAAGCTTTCGTATAAATTAAATCTCATAGTAAAACTCATTCAACTTATTGTTAACTACACATTTTGTTTCGTCCTTCAAATAAAGGTTTTGTGAAAGATACTGTAGTTGCGAATTCTTATTTCATTTCTTTCTAATTCATTTATTACTGTACGTCATTTATAAGGACAAACTGATATGACGTACGCATCCAAATAGCAACAAGTACATTCAACGCAATAGGGTGGCGGTCATTGACCTTACAGAGGCTGGTATGCCTACGGCTCCGGTGTATCCGACTTTTTTGCTATCCGACCCGGCCGACCGCCACATTAGGTCGGATAGTTGAGAGTCTACTGTAATTATAATTTAAAGGATTTTTATAAATTTAAACAGAAATAAAACGATAGATTATAACAATGTTATAAGATGTTGGCCAATGAGAACTAGTATAATTGGAAAGGTTACCATGACAACTCAAACTTGTTACACAGTTTGACCATTGAAATTTGGGACTTCATTATTGACTAGCATAGAGGGGTGGACGTATGAAGCCCTTGAAGACAAATAATTCTAAAATCATTAAGTGTTTCTAAATTTGAATGAAGAAGTACAAGAAGAATACATAAATTAACCATTGATGAGATGACAATTAATAAAAACCAATTATATAACAAATATTATGTCCAAAACTTGAAAGAAGAAAACTAAATTAATAGACGACCAATACTGGAGGAAGAAACAGAAGATAACCAACCCAACCTGAGGAAACAGAGGAATCTACAAGTCAGATGGACGCTGAACATTGAAATTCGACCGTTTGAACTTAGACATCAATCAATCCATACAAGAGGAGACTCTTAGATGTTTTCCAGAAGAAGAAGAGGATCGCAAGAGGAGCTGCATTAAGGAATTGATGAGTATAAATAAAATACTTCACCTCAAAATTAAAACATTCAATTACCCACAGTAAATGAGCAATTATATTTTCACTTCACCAGTCACTAAATTAATTTTTCAAACTGAACTTGATTAAATAACACTTTTGATACACCAAAGCTATCACTGGATTTTGATCTTATATTAACTAATTTTAAAAACGTATTTTGCTCACTAAATTTAACCTAACAAACACTATTTCTCATTGACGATAACTTACTTGTCATATTTTAAGATATCATATATTGTGTATTAGTTATAAGGAATATTATGAATTGATGTGCATTTATTAGTCTGTAAACCAACATTCTGTAGTCAAAAGAACTTATCCCTGAGATTATTATAAAACATAAAACTGTACGCCATTGTGGCATTTACGTATGAACTGAACAAAGCAGGACACTGCCAACTGAGCAACTTGTAAACGCCGGAGCTAAAATAAATATATCTTTCATTTCTCAGCTGTAACTGACCTGATAATATAAAGAAAGTGTTAAATAAATCTTCGTATTTATCAACCGCTGTATGTTTGATTAATTTAAAAAAAGGTAATATAAGAATTTGGGACATAAACAATAAAAATACTGTAGTTGATGAATTCGACTCGGCCAGACAGCGGGGACCAATCAAACGGCGAGGCGAAAATTTGAACTGAGCGACGAGAATACGGTCGACTTAGTAATTATTAAGAAAAAGTATTAAACGGCCCGTTACACTATTCAAAATAACGACAAAATAAGTAAGTAAAAATATATAAAATTGAACACCGGCAAACCGTCTATTTACAAAGTGACGATCCCAACAGTGGTGCTTAAGGTAAAAGATAGATACGGGACTTACACGTTTCTATGACAAATTGACGCTTACAACGGGTAACATTAAATCTCGTCAAAAAACCGTCTAGTTACAATATTTGTAAATTTTCCCAAATGTTCATTATGGTGCCTTCGTGTGGTATATGTTTTATTAGTGTCACATTGGTTATGTCTGGGAATTCATGTCCTGTGTTTATTGCATGTGTGGCTAAATTGGATTTATATATTTCTGGTTTTTTGTATGCATTTAGGTGTTCAAAATAACGTTTTTTCAGCTGTTTTTTTGTTTGTCCTATGTAACATTTATTGCAATCTTGGCATTCAATTTTGTATATACCGTTAGTTGTATTATCTTTGTTGTGTAGGCTATTTAGTTTTTGTAAATTATTTTTATTAGTTTTGTATGCTATTTTTATATCTGTGTTTTTAAATAGTTTTGTTAGTTTTGTCATTTTATTATTTATGTATGTGACTGTGGCCCATTTTTGTTGTTGTTATTATTTATGTGTTGTTCATTTTGATTAATTTTTAATTGTTCAGTTTTTATTTTATATTTGACTAAAT